>JAJKFI010011762.1:6833-32620 GCA_029204185.1 Lerista edwardsae
TCTTTCTTTCTTTCTTTCTTTCTTTCTTTCTTTCTTTCTTTCTTTCTTTCTTTCTTTCTTTCTTTCAAAAACACCTGCACCTGAGAGGAGGAAAGGCTGCAGGCAGGCATAGCTATCTCCCCCTACTCACTGACTTAAAAGGGGAGGGGCTGCCACATTGCACCTCATGGGCTCATTACCTGCATCCAGGTTACTTGCCTAACTAGGTGAGAAATTTAAAATATTGCGAGCAAAGGTTCTGATTGGTTCTGGGCAGCCACATCCCCGCCCACAAAGGCTCTGTGCCTGTGCCCTGGATTTCAGGGGAACAGCGCATAGCATGGCACAGCAGCACTATACTAGTTTGGGTGCAGTTTTGGTTTTTTTTTTTTTTTTTTTGCTGCAGTCAGTGGATCTGGACTGCAGAAGCTCTCAGTTCTGGCACATGTGAATAAAAGAAGGCAACCCTACCCCTTGGAGATCCATTGCAAAAACACTCCCCACCCCTTCCCAGATCTGTTCCCATTGTTGGTTCTGCTACCAGCTAAAAGCCAGATATGTGTCTCCCCCTCCCTTTAAAATTGGCCTTTGCAGCTCCCCCTGATTCTTTCCCCTGATTCTTGCGGGCCCACATGCAGCAAGTAAGCTCCCCCTAGCTTTGTTTTGCCCCCCTTAAGTCAAGGTTTCCCTGATGCCCCTTCTTTTCTGCAATACCTTCTCCCCCCATTCATTCCCTCTGCATTTTTCCTACACATGTCCTGTCTTAATATTTTCCCTTCCTCATCCTGTTTTCTTAATCACCTGGACATTTTCTCTATCCTTAGCTTGGCCCTAGAGCTCTCCTGTCTTTTGAAATTAGGGTAAGGTTTTTTGTAAAGAAAAAAGAGAAGTAAAGGAATATCTCTTAATTCCTTGCCTTCCACCAGAGGAATCTGGACCTCTCTACTGGAATCTGGACCTAAGTTATCTTAGGCCTTGGAGGCAAAAGCCATAAATAAATGCATGGAATAGTTGTGGTTGTCTTTGTTTTTAAAATGGCAAAGATGCAAGCTGCCATCCTGTGTACCTTTTCCTGGGAGTAAGTTCCAATATAGTTTAGCCTTGGAACATGTCCACCACATATGGTAATAGGTACCTTCTTGAACCTCGCATTTCCAACATTTATTTGGTACCTCTGAATACATCTTTGACATTTTTTCGGGAGTTATATGCCATGAGACTGCCTTTGTATATTTAAAATTTATTTTCCAAACCTTCTCCCACTCTTCTAAAGAAATAGCATGTCCCACATTTTTTGCCCATTCAATCATTGATTCTTTAACAATTTCATCTTCCATTCTTCTCTTCAGAAGAAATGTATACATTTTCTTTATATAATTATCTTTCTCCTCTAAAAAAATTAGATCAAATTCCGTCTTCTCTAAATAAAATCCAACTTTACTATCTTCTTTAACCTTGACTTAATTTGGATCTCAGACCACCAGTCCAAGAAAATATCGTTTTTTTCTAAGTATTCTTTAGATCTTGGTTTATTGTCTGCGTTTAATAATTCAGTATAAGGTCTATTTTGATCTTCTCTAAACCAATCTGTTTTTGTTCCTATCTCTAATGGCCTAATCCAGCCCGGAATTTTCTCATATACTTTATATCTACTTTGTTCCCAGACCCATAACAATGATTTCCTTGTTTAAAACCGCTATAATACTTGGCCTTATCATAAATAAAAAATGCATGTAAACCCACTTGAAGATCATATGACTCTAGTTTAGCCATTCTTTTATCTATCAGTATAGCCCAGTCTTTAATCCAATTTAATGCCACTGCCTGATAATACAGCAACCAATCTGGAAGCCCAAAACCAGCTCTTTCTTTAGCATCTTGAAGTAATTTAAGACGTATTCTGGGTTTTTTTCCTTGCCATACAAACTTTGATGTAATTTTATTGATTTCTTGGAAAAAATTCATCTTCATTATTATAGGGATGGTCTGGAACAAATATAATACTTTGGGTAGAATATTCATCTTAATTGTAGCTATTCTTCCAAGAAATGACAACTGTAATTTACTCCATCTTTCAAGATCATTTTGAATTTCTTTCAAAAGTTTTAAATAGTTATCCTCCATCAAAGTACTGTTCTTATTTGAAATCTTTATGCCCAAATTATTTTTTGTGTTAATTGTAGTTCCTATTCTTTAAATCTTGTTTTTCTGCTTCTTTAACATTCTTCAACATCAATTTGGTTTTTTCAAAATTAATCTTCATTCCCACCATGGCACCATATTCCCTTAAATCTTCTAATAGAAAACTTAGGGAGTCTTAAGGGTTCTCCAAAGTAAATACTACATCGTCTGCATAAGCCTGTAATTTAAACTCTTTGCCTTGTAATTTTAAACCTTTAATTCTCTTATCTTCTCTTATCAATGTCGTAAGCATTTCTAACATCAAGATAAAAAGTAATTGCGATATAGGACAGCCTTGTCTAGTCCCTTGTCGAATCTGGAACTCATCAGATAAATCTCCATTAATCCTAATTCTTGCCAATTGTTTAGAATAGATCCCGTTTATTGCTGACATAAATTTTGGGCCGAATCCAATCTGCTCCAGTTGTCTAAGCATAAATCTCCAGTTAACATTGTCAAATGCTTTTTGGGCATCCAAAAATATCAAACCTAATTTTTGGGTCAAATGTCTCTCATAATATTCCAAAATATTAATTACTGTTCTTAGGTTCTTAATTTGTTTACCTGGTAAAAATCCAGATTGGTCTTGATGAATTATCTCATTTAATATCTTCTTCAGTCTTATAGCCAAAATCATGGTAAAAATCTTATAATCAACATTCAACAAAGATATAGGTTTGTAATTTTTAATTATATTTTGATCCGTCTGTGCTTTATGTATCAATGTTATTGTGGCCTCCCTCCAAGATTTTGGTATGTCCCCTGAATTCCAAATATCTTCTATCAATCTTTTAAATGGTGACAACAGGATTTCTTCCATTTTTTATAATATTCAGCTGTAATTCCATCTGGGCCAGGAGCTTTGAACATTTTTTGCTTTTTGAAAGCCACTACAATTTCGACCGTCGGTATTTGAGCTTCCAAAGCTTCTTTTTGGTTATCTGACAGATTCAATGTATTATTTCTTTGAATGTAATCATCTTGCAATACCGTATTAATATTTTTCCTTTCATACAAATTTTTATAGAACTGTTCAGTAATATTATGTATTTCTTTCAGTGAGGTTTTATCATGTCCATTTTCATCTTTCAAGCTTCTTATTAATTTTTTTTGTCTTTCCTTCTTTAATTTATATGCCAACCATCTCCCTGGTTTATTAGCATTTTCAAAGAAATTTTGTTTTACTATTTTAAGTTTCCTTTCTAGAGCTTCTATTTGCATCACATTAATTTCATGTTGTAATTTTTTAATTCTTTGTCTCGTCTTGGAATTGGTTGGATTCTCTTGAGAATTTCCCTCTTCTTCTTTTAATTTTTGGCACAGATCTGTCAGTTTCTTTTGTTGATTAATTCTTTGTTTTTTTTGCTTCCCTAATGGCCAGACCTCTAAAAAAAAAGCCTTGCTTACATCCCAAACAGTCTGAATTTTAGTCTCTTCTTGCATATTCAATTTTAAAAACCACTCCATCTCATTTTTAATGATTTTCACACACTGGGGATTATCCAGCAAGGTTGAGTTCAAAGTCCATCTCCATCTTCCTCTTATTCTATTAAACCCAAGTAGGATTGGATTATGATCTGCAAACGTATTTGGTAAAATTTCAGCTTCCAATTGCCTGTCTGCCCACGAAGCTGAGATCCAGCACATATCTATCCTGGACCATGAACTATGTCTTGCAGAATAATAAGTAAATTCTTTTTTCTGAGGGTTTAATGTTCTCCAGATATCAATTAAGTTAAATTCATCACTCATTTCCAAAAAAGAATTTGGGAGGGTACCACCTTTCTTAACACTCCTACTTGATTTCCTATCCACTTTTCTATCAAAAACGGAATTAAAATCTCCCATCAGTAAAATTTCCATTTGGTCGAATTCTAACAATTTCTGGTGAATCTGTTTAAAGAATTTATCCTGTTTCTCATTCAGGGCATACAAATTAACCACCAACAATTTTCTGTCATCAATCTGGATTTGCACCATAAGAATTCTTCCATCTTCAGAACACCATCAAAATTCTGGTTGTAAATTGGGTCGTGTAAAGGTTGCCACTCCTTTCTTCCTTTTAATTGGATCTAAATCTGTAAAGAGCACGCCAAGTTTAGGGTTTTCCAAATATTTACTTTGATTTTTCCGAATATGAACTTCCTGTAAGCATATAACATCCAGATTTAACTTTTTCAACTGATTAAATATTTTTCTATGTCTAGTTGGCGAATTCATCCCATTAACATTCAATGAAAATAATTTCAATTGTTTATCTGCCATTGTGGTATAATTTTAAATTAAATTTTTGGATTTTTTTCTTCTTCTCCTCCTCCTGAAACCTTGTCTTTGTCCTTGTAATTGCCCCAATTTCTCTTAATCCCGTTGCACCTCGATCTGTATCTGAAGCCTCTTCTTGAGACTTTCCACTTCCAATTTTCTGAGCTTGTTGGTCTTCACCACTCTCTTCTGGACTTTCTGGTTGTTCCTGTGATGCTTGTGCAACGAGGGTTGAGTCCTTCTGTCCTTCATATGACTTAGCCATGTCTTCCAGTTCTTGCCCATATTTGTCCATAAATTGTTCCAATTTAAATATTGAGTTGATGTTTTGGCGTCTGGTTTTGTATGTAAATACAAGCCCCTCAGGTATATTCCATCTATATTTAATATTGGTCTTCCTTAGAAGAGTCACCAATTCTTTATATGGAAATCTCCTCCTCCTCACCTGAAACGGAATTTCTCTCAGGACAAGAATTTTACACCCTTCCACCACTCTTTCCTGTTTTTCAAGCCGCATCAGAACTTCATCTCTCAGTCTACGTTTAATAAATCTTATCATAATTTCTCTTGGTCTCTTATTTCTTCTTGCAAAATTCGATTCAACTCTGTAGATCACATCTATCCCATCTTTAAGAGTGTCCTCTGTTAGTCCAGTTTCTTGTATCAGCCAATCCAATATTTTCTCATAAGTCTGTTCCTGAGAAGAATCCAGAAAATTCTGCAATCTCAATTTAAGGGAGGCCCGTTCCATCTCTTGGCTGAGATGACTTGATTCCAAATCTCGAAATTCCACCCGTAAATCACTTACATCTTTCTCCACTCCCTGTAGGTCTTCTTTAATTTTTTCCCCCTGTCCTTTGAAGCTTCTTTGACCTCCTGTGAGATTTTAGAAATATGTTCTTGCATTTTCTCAAGCTTCTGGTCAGAGCTATCCATTCTTGCCATAAATCTTGCATCTAAATTTCTCATCTGATCCAAAATCACTGCCAAAGGGTCAGTTTGACTGTCTCTTCTTTGATGAGGTTGTCTAGAATCTGCTCTTAACACTGCCATTGTCTGAGATGGAGCTGATGGTGGGGTCTTTATAGCTGGCTTACTTGTGTCTTCCCTGTCCCTGGGGTTCATTTTCTTAGTTCATTAAGATTTACCAATTATTTTATACTCAAAATATACAATTTTAGAATCCCTGAAATCTCTTCATTCAATTAAACTTAAAATCCCTTAGAGTCCCTTCATTCAATTAGCTGTTTACAATATATCTAGCTTCACAGTATCCCCTTCTCACATTAAAATTCAAATTCAAATTCAAAAAACCTTTAATTGGCATACAGAACTGAAATACACAAGGAAAACATGAAAAGAAAAATAGCAAAGGCATACAAATAAGACATTAAAATAACCTTGAGAGTCACAGATTCAAATAATGTCATTATTCTCACATTTAGAATGAAGTAGATTGGCTTTTACAATTTGTGCTAAAAACAAAGCCAGTTGATTAACAAAAGCTGGGTCCTTAGCTGCAAATATAGACTTCAAACACTCAGAATCTTTCCTCAGGCCAGCAGAGTGCAAAAGGGGATTTAAAAATTGTTCTCTAATCCTGTGATGTAATGGGCAATAAAAAAAAAAGATGTTCCAGTGTCTCAATAGCACCCAAATTACACGGACAAAACGTCCCCAAAACACTTCAGAATGGATGACATTGCACCGAGCAAGAGATGTAGCTCTTCGAAGTGAAGGGTTGCCCAAAATATAAAGATAAGGCGGGGTTTGACCATTCTTTACTGTAAATTGATGGAACAAAGGCGAACAGAATTTATTTGCCAAACTCATTAGGTTCTGATCATGAATATCAATAATCCTTCCTTTAATCAATCAGAAGGCTTTGCCTTGGGAGATGGATCCAATCAAGTCAGGTCCAATGCCAATTTTGATAATCTTTGAAATCCATGGCTCAGCAGAAAAAAAGGAATCTGAGAGTAAATGGGGAAAAAGGCTGTTGATATCGTTCGAGTAACAAACTTTTAGCCAAAATTTTGTAGTTCGGATCCAAGCCAGTGACTCCATCATATGTTGGCCTGATTCCAAACACAAAACAGCGTAGGTGATGCACTTGGGCAGGCCAAAGATCTTCCTTAAGAAAGCGGCCTGGACTTGTTTGACTGATTGATTAAAAGCCTGGATCCAAAATGGGATCCCATAAAGAATTTGAGGAATGCATTTGGCGTTAAAAATTTTCAGAGCGGCCGGAATGAAGGCACCACCTTTATTAAAGAAGAAGCTGCATATTGCCTGGGCAGAAAGAGATGATGCCAAACGAACAGCATTACATTGATAGGTCCAAGAAAGATTATAAGAAAAGTAAAATCTTAAGTACTTAAAGGTCTTTACTTGCTCAATAACTAAGTGATTAAATGACCATCTCCTGGGTCTCCAAGATTTGTTAAACACCACAATCTTGGACTTACTGAAATTAAGATGTAGTTTGTTGCTGTCCATAAACTCAAGGCATTAACACATTAACATCCACGTCCCCTCCCCTCAATTCAAGAAAAAATATGTCAATAGCCACTTACAAAGCATCAGAGTTTCAATTGACATGAACTATTCTCTAAGATCCTCTTCCACCCCACTAACGGATCTTCTTTAGGAGAGGGGTATCACTCCGCTGCCAAAGACCTGTAAAATATAACGCACACAAAATCTTGCCCCAGACACAAGAAAATTAAATGCACAGTGGGTCCCCCCTCAATTAATTCTTACACCAAAAATTGATAAAGATATTCAAATTGTTCTTTTAGTCTGTCCTTCTTGTCCTTCTTAAGATTCCTTTTCTCTTCTTCTACCAAAGAGGGGTATGGAATGCACTTGCGCATGATCACCCAAACGCCAGTATGTTTAATCAAGAGCTGTCGACCTTACTTCACCCAATGTCTTAAAACCCTTCTTCTTTCTCAGCTATCAGTCAATTTTCAAGCCCAAATCCTACTCCAATAGCCCCAAATCCAATTAAAATCAATCAAATAGTCCCGCATGGTTATAGTCCCACGTAGTAATCCAAATTGTCAAGCAGATAGACTGGCGTAATGATCAAGACCAACTCAAAAGTTTTCCCTTTTAATCGGCTTTTTTAGGGGGATTTCAAACATAATAATTCTTTCTAAAGTCCAGTTCCATATAGTCCTCCTGTTTGTAATCGAATTTCAGAAGTCCAAACCGCCCAAATCGCTCTAAAATAAATCAAATAGCCCGCACAGCAATCCAGAGTCATGTAGATATCCTTCCGCCTTTGTTTCAATTCAAATCTTTATATCGCTCAGATCTAAATGCCTCCTCTCGAAAAAGTACAAGAATAAATCATGCAGCAATTTCAGGCAGTTCCAAATTCCATCCTGCTACTTCCTTCATGATCCATCATTGTTGTAAGCAATTAATAAATCAGAGTCTGCTTTAATCCTCACTTCTCCTTCCAACCGGAACTTCTTGCAGCATGTAAAAAGAAGGAAGGGACACAGCAGAGGCAGATCTAAGGGAGGGCAAAGCTCTAATTTTTGCAAGAAGCCTTACCTTGCAGTGGAAATCACTCCTCTCCTGCACCGTTTTAGCCAATCCTCACAGGGAAAAGCAACATCTTGGCATTGCTTACTGGCTACAACAGCAAGGGAGAGGAGGGATTTACATGACAGGGTAAGGCTTCTTGCAACACTTAGAGCTTTGCCCTCCCTGTAAATCCGCCTCTGGGACACAGACACAATGCTGCACCTTAAGGATTTAAAAATTTGTAAGTTTGTAAGTTTCTTCTCTTTGTTGAGGGGATCGGGGTTATGTACTATCATAAATATTAACTCAGTCACGCATTTCTTTCTTTTCCATACCCCCCCCCCCGAAAAAGCCAAGCGCCACCAATACCAGCTTATCTCCCCAATCAGCCTTCCCTTCCTTCAATGTTAAACGTTAGGAAAATAGCTCTTTTGCCCATTGGAGAGTCTTCCAAAGTGTATGGTTATAGTTTACTCACAGCTTATTTCAGCAGTCCAAATAACTTATCGCACGACATCGGCAATTGGAGAATGGCGTCTCAGCTCGGCTGCCATCAGGAGCGGTTCTAATTAGAACCGCGCCCAGGGCAGGGAATGACATGGCGCCCCCCCCCCCGCAACGTCATGACGTCATGACCTCATGACATTGCGGGGTGTGGCTTCCCTCCTGGCTCGAGGGTGGGGAGCGGCCGCTGCGCCCTCCGAGCTGGGAGGGAAGCTGCCAGGGCGCGCACTCTGGGCCGGGGGTTTGAAGTGCACTTTAACCCCCCGGCCCGAACTGCGCAGCCAACTCCCACTCCCCGCCCTGTCTGCCGGGGTGCGAGAGCAGTTTAAAGTGCTCACGCATCCCGGCGGACAGGTGGGGAGTGAGCCGCCGGGGCACACTCTGGGCCGGGGGTTTAAAGTGCACTTTAAACCCCCAGCCCAGAGTGCGCAGCCAGTGCCCACTCCCCGCCCTGTCTGCTGGGGCGCGTGGGCACTTTAAAGTGCTCGCGCGTCCTGGCGGACAGGTGGGGAGCGGGTGCGGCGGGCGCCATGTTGGGGGAGTGGGGGGGCACCATGCCATCGGCGCCCCCCCAAGAGGCCCCAAGATGGCGCCCAGGGCTCTTGCCCCCCATGGCCCCCTCCTAGATCCGCGACTGGCTGCCATTAACAGGCAGCTATCCTCTTCTCAAAGTTATGAATTATCTCCCGTCTTGGTCACGACCACCGTCATTAACCTCGACCGGAGAGTGCATTCAAACCTCAGAAAGCCTCTCCTGGCATTCCTGAGCCCCCCCACCCAGCCGGGGGGCAACAAGAAAAGAGGACTGTGTGGTTGAACTGGGTTTCCCCAAGTTCAAAAACCATCCACCATTGCTGGACGTAACCCTGCCCACCAGCTCAAGGCAAGCATTTCAATCAGACAGGCTGCAATACTGTCCTCACTTACCTGGGAGTAAGCTCCATTGCCTATAATGGGGTTTACTTCTGAGTAGGCATGTATAGGATTGTGCTGGCACTTGGGCTAAGAGTAAGCGAGAGGGAGGCAGCTCTGCCTAGTGATGATTGCCTGGCTAGATTGTTTACAGAGGGTGGAAAAAAAGGAGGTTGGAGGGCAGGCGTTCATTATTTTGATGGTGGTGGAGATGCAATGGGCTCAGCCTGGGCTGATTTTGATGAAATGTGATGTCAGCCTGAGCTGAAGCGTGAATGTCTTTGATGTAAGGGGTGACCAGGTCCAGGTCTCTCTCTCTCTCTCTCTCTCTCTCTCTCTCTCTCTCTCTCTCTCTCCTCTCCAGCCCTCGCTCCATCTTGGGGACCCCTAAGAGTCTGCCTGGCAGATCTTCTGCCATGACCCATCACCCTTCCCCTCACAACCATTTCAAGAACTTGACAAAATGGACGTCAGAAGATTGGGCAAAGGGAAGAGTAAGAAGGAAGATGTCCCAACCTCCATCTAAATGTGCCTGTGCCAGAAAACTCCATCAGCAATGCACATGGACTGTATATAGTGTTTCTTTGTCTGTATAGTTATCTTAATCAAGATGTCCCCACATATCCCACTTAGGTCATGCATTCTTCCCAGTATCACCCACTGAAACCTCTTTTGACTGTAGGGTGTTTCCAAACCCTTTGTCTACCGCTCATCTCTGTCTTATCCCAGTGATTAACCTCTTTATCACTGAAGTAGGAGGAAATCAAGCCAAAATGGCGATTTCTCTGAGCCCCTGTCCCTTTAACTACAGAGGCTGTCAATTTGAGGTTTCATTTCCCTGGTGTGCATTCCTGTCCTAATTGTGCCTTTTAACCAACGATATTCTGAGCCCAACTCTCCCGATTCCGGCCGCCCGGGATCCTGGGATCCCCTCCAGATGCTTACCCAAAAAACGATCGACGAAGAAGAAATGCCAGCTGGACTTTGATGGTACAGAAGAAATATTTTATTACAATAAAAGACGCTACAGGCCACAAAATGCATGTGCAAGAGGGCACCCTAATAGCATGCCAAGTTGTACAATCCAGGCATTTTTAAATGTTTTCATATGTAGATAAAGTGAAATAAAACATCCAATTGATTTCAGCTGTCTAATCCCACCACGATTATTGGTGCATCGAGATTCTTGAGACTTCTGATTGGCCCGGAGTGAGTTTGAGGAACTCCCCAAGACATGCCCGCTCACCCGAGGGATGAGCGGCACCCAGGAGTCAATCTTAACATTACAAAAGATTGGAGAAGTGGTTAATTGCTGAGGTACAGTGAGCTTTCTAGCACTGGATTGAATTTGAAAGGTGACAAAGAGGCGTAGGGTTAATGGGGGGCAAAGACAGACATATATATCTCTAGCACAAAAGGGCGATTCAGTTGACAGATGCATATTTCAATATGCAAACAAAATCTATTTACAACAAAAAGTTCATGCAAGTTCATCTCTCTAATACTTCTGGCAAAGATCGTGGAAGCTGCCGCTGAGGACATGACCCAAAGGTCAGGCTTGATGGCAGTGGCACATCTCTTGAAGGAGCTGGCACCCATTTTGTTCGTCAGCAGCCATCTTGTGTCTTCTCCGTTGCAGTACGCAAAAGCACAAAGCCCAACATGACAGTTCAGCACATTCCCATTCACAAAACACGGTATTCATTCATTAAACTTCATTCATAAAGCCGGCCTTCTCCTTTAAGAGGAGACTTTGACAGTTCATGGCTTTTTGACAGCTTGCCCAAACCACATGATCAGGGATTGGGGGGAGAAGCCCAGGCTGCTTCTAGTTTGACAGCTAGTAAGCGGTGCTTTCGAGGAATGGTTAAGAGCTTGACAGCCGGCTCATTGACTTGTGGTTAACAGTTTGGGTAAGGCATGCACTAGGGTGAAACCGCAGGTCAAGGGTTGGCTTAATCCTGTCAAGAGCTGTTATAATCCTATCAAGAGCCTGCTGAGTGTTCTAGCCAACTGGCTGAGGTGATGGTGGTGGCATAAGTTTGAATCTCGGCTCCCCACTAGTTGTTAGAATGGGGAAGCAGGGGATCCGGAGGGCTGTGGCCACGAGTTCGATCCCTGACAGTGTCCAAATTTTTTACAGGTTTGCCTTTTATTGGTCTTACCATGGAATAGCCAGGTGAAGGAGTTCGTGGTGATTACGGCTTGGCTGGGCTGTGTGCCGGCAGCCAGGTGAGATGAATCATGGCGGTTGCGGCTTGGCTAGAGAGCCAGGAGTTATCATGGTGGTTTCTGTGGGAAATGAAGGGGGAGTTTCCTATATCATACTCAAAAGTAAGTCCTATTGTGTTCAATGAGTTACACAATGTGCATCTGTGGTTACAGTTATGTGCCTGCTAGTGTCAGAAACTAGCTACTGCACTCCATATGCCAGCAAATTTGGAAAACCCAGCAGTGGCCACAAGACTGGAAAAGATCAGTTTACATTCCAATCCCAAAGAAGGGCAATGCCAAAGATTGTTCAAACTACCGCACCATTGCACTCATTTCACATGCTAGCAAGGTGATGCTCAAAATCCTACAAGCTAGGCTTCAGCAGTATGTGAATCGAGAACTACCAGATGTACAAGCTGGTTTCCGAAGAGGCAGAGGAACTAGAGATCAAATTGCCAACATTCGCTGGATCATGGAGAAAGCAAGAGAGTTCCAGAAAAACATCTACCTCTGCTTCATTGACTATGCTAAAGCCTTTGATTGTGTGGATCACAACAAACTGTGGCAAGTTCTTGAAGAGGTGGGAGTACCAGACCACCTGATCTGTCTTCTGAGAAACCTGTATGTGGGCCAGGAAGCAACAGTTAGAACATGGAACATGGAACATGGAACAACCGACTGGTTTCAAATTGGGAAAGGCGTACGACAAGGCTGTATACTGTCACCCTGCTTATTTAACTTATATGCAGAGTACATCATGAGGAAGGCAGGGCTGGATGATTCACAAGCTGGAATCAAGATTGCTGGGAGAAATATCAACAACCTCAGATATGCAGACGACACCACTCTAATGGCAGAAAGTGAGGAAGACTTAAAGAACCTGCTGATGAGGGTGAAAGAGGAAAGTGCCAAAATTGGCTTGAAGCTCAACATTAAAAAAACTAAGATCATGGCCACCACTCCCATCACTTCCTGGCAAATAGAAGGGGAAGAAATGGAGGCAGTGACAGACTTTATCTTCCTGGGCTCCAAGATCACCGCAGATGGTGACTGCAGCCATGAAATTAAAAGACGTTTACTTCTTGGGAGGAAAGATATGGCAAACTTAGACAACTTAATAAAAAGCCGAGACATCACCCTGCCAACAAAGGTTCGCCTAGTCAAAGCGATGGTTTTCCCAGTAGCTATGTATGGCTGTGAGAGCTGGACCATAAGAAAGGCAGAGCGCCGAAGAATAGATGCTTTCGAATTATGGTGCTGGAGAAGACTCTTGAGAGTCCCCTGGACTGCAAAGAGGTCCAATCGGTCCATCCTCCAGGCAGTCAAGCCTGATTGCTCCCTGGAAGGACAAATCCTGAAGCTGAAGCTCCAATACTTTGGCCACCTCATGAGAAGAGAGGACTCTTTAGAAAAGACCCTCATGCTGGGAAAGATTGAAGGCAAAAGGAGAAGGGGGCGGCAGAGGATGAGATGGTTAGATAGTGTCACCGAAGCGATGAACATGAAATTGGGCGAACTCCGGAAGCTAGTGGAGGACAGGGAGGCCTGGCGTGCTGTGGTCCATGGGGTCGCGAAGTGTCGGACACGACTTAGCGACTGAACAACAACAACAAGTGTCAGAAAACTGAGAGCAAGGCTCTCTTCAATGGTTGCAGCCCTCACCCTTGTTCTATTCCTTTTGTTAGTGTTTGAATATTTGAAACAGTTTGAATATTCAAGTGAGTGTTTTCTTTTTAAATTTTATTTTTAGTTCAGTGCTTTTACATAATATTTTGTCCAATTTGCATTTCAGGAATGTCATGCTATTATGTCAGCAATGACATAATAAATGACAGCACTTCCTGCTTGATGATGTCACTTCCTGCCACAACATCACTTCCAGGTTAATGACATCACTTCTGGTGGGTCCTGACACGAGTGCCATTCTAAAAAGTGGGTCCAGGTCTAAAACATTTGAATACCACTGCCATAATGCATATCACTTTGTCTGCCACGGACCCACAGTTTGGGAACTGCTGCCTTAGAGGACTTTCACAGAGAGCTTTGATGAAATCATGGAGGAGCAGTCTAGCAATGGCTCTCAAAGGGAGCTTGAAAAGCAGCTATTGGCTATTTCTTTCTAGCAATGTTTTTCAATGATGCCACCATCGTTTCTGGAGGAGCTCTGACGACTCTAAGGCAGATAGGGGTGGTGAACCCTATGGCACGAGTGCCTAAGGCAACGTGAAAAAATGATGTTGGCATGCCACTCACTAAAGGCAAGTGGCAATTGAATCACCACCTTCCCTCCCTGTGCTCCAATCCAATGTTTCTAATATTAAATTTGACCCGGTGGTGTGTCATGGCTTCACAGCAAATCTTCTTTAGCCCAGCTTCAGAGGGTCTAGGGAGGTGCCTCAGACGTTCATCTACATCTTCCATTGGGGCAACATGTAGTGGAGGTCTTGCGTGGAAAACCTCTTTTATAAATGTTGTATCACTCTAGTCACCTGGCTACTATGGATATCTCTTATCCTAAGAGATAAGAAAAAAACAGTAATCTTTATACAGTATATACTCTCTCTCTCTCTCTCTCTCTCTCTCTCTCTCTCTCTCTCTCTCTCTGTGTGTGTGTGTGTGTGTGTGTGTGTGTGTGTGTATTCCACTGGGATCAAACACAATTCATTTCCGTTTTGGAGCAAATGAAACTTCAGGACTGCGTAAGTTAAAAGGCAAAAGATTGATTTATATGGGCTGAAGAGAACCCAGACTATGCTAGTAAATTGTAAGAATGTTTGAACATAGCCAGAATCCAGTGCATAGGAGGGTGTGTGTCTCTGTGTCTGTTTTTCAACACCCACTAAAACTCCATTTGATGAAACCCCTAAAAGGCAGTAGAGGGGGACATGGGAAAAGTAACAAAATCTGCAACCAGAATTTCCTTTCAAGCTGGGCGAGGGTGTTTCACAAGTGCTTGCTGACAGTTTCAGTGGAAAACTCACATATATTTGGTCCATGAAGTCAAGTGAGGACTAGACCACAAACGGGAGGCTGTCTTCATAAAGAGATGGGGAAAATCTTTTTCAATTATTCCCTGACAACCTTGGAGGAGCTCACCCCTGCTCCAGCTGATTTGCACTATGTTGCTCCCCAGAAAGGCCAAACCTGCTCCTCTCTAAGAAGGTTGGTCTGAAAGATGTTGGTTCTCCAGGTGAGAGGTCGTAGCACCTCCAGCTGGAATGGCTTCAGTGAAGGGCAACAGGGATGGGAAGAGATCTAGAAACCAAGTCCTACGAGAAGGATTCATTGAGCTCGGTCTGTTCAGGCTGGAGAAAAGACCAACTGCCCGGTCTTAAGCTCCCGGCTGCCCTGCGGAACAGCAGTGCCAAAATGTATCCTGCAGGGCAGAGCAGCAGCCACAGGTCTTCTCGGGGGAAGGGAGCATCAGTTCCTCTCCCCTCGGTAGCACCCCTGCAGCCCAGATGGGCTTACTGGGATCTGCCCCAGCTCTTGAGCTCTTAAGCTGGTGCAGAACCCAGGAGAATCAGGTCAGTTTCTGCTACTCCGGAGGAGGCATAAGACTCAGAAGCAGCCTCTGCTGTCATCTCTGCCCCCCTCCCAGGCCTGATTCACCCTCCTTCTGCCCTCCTTCTGCCCAGTTCTACCCTCACCTTCCCGCAGCCCTGAGAAGCCTTCCCAACGAGATAGTAACTGCCCAGCCAGTGGCAAATCTGCCCTGCAGCGTGATATAGCATGTGCCATGGGCACTATTTGTCGGGGGGGGGGCACCTGCAGAGGCAGCCGGAGCAGCCCACGTATTCTCCTCGCTTCCTGAGTTGGAAAGCAAAGGTAATGACAGGCTGTCGTGGTGCCTGCAGGACAGCTAGAGCAAAATCGCTCCGGTTGCCCTGCAAGAGGCCGCGCATTCCCGCCCTTTAAGTGACATCATAATGTCCCGCCGCGTACCTGGGGCGCCAAAAAACCCTGGTACCCCTCTGCACACAGCAGTCCTCCTGGGCGTCCTTCCACTGCAGAGGCCAAGTGCACAAGATTGGACGTAGTCTTGGGTCCTTAGGAGAATTGTAGCAGCTGCCTTCAAGCATCCGAGGGCTGTCACACAGAAGAAGGGGAAGACTAGGGCACAGTCCTATGCACAGTTTGTGCCAGCAGAGCACATGCTCTGCTGGCATGCACTGTTGCAAACTTACTGCAGAGCACATTACAACATTGTGCCTGTTAGGAGCACCTTCCTGCTGGTGCCACCAAGGAGGAGGTAAGTCCCCCACCAAGTCGCACAGAGGCGGGGGGGGCAGGAGGAAAGCGTGGAATGGGGCAGGGGGGCAGGTGGATTGGGCCCAGGAAGGGGGAAGAATTGGTGGCCCCGGCCTGTGCTTTATTCTATCCATCTTTCCAGGCCCAATCAGCCCATATGGATCTCCGCAGCTATGTATCTGGCTCAGGTCCAATGGCTCAGGTTGACCCATTGCAACTGGAGCTTACCCTGAGGAGACTTTGTGCCTGCTTACGCACTCTCCAGGATGTAGTGTAGCCTGTGCTGGCGCCACTGCCTCTATGCAGAAAAGTTTATTGAGCTGCCCGCTCTGTGCTTCCTGAGGGCAGGGTGGGAAGCACTTGGTTGAAACTACAGGAGGATGAAGAAGAATTTCCCAGCATAAAAGCGGTCCTGTCTCCTCTGCCACTGATCTGGGTGCAGTACTCTCACAGGAAGGAATCAATTGACCGATGCCGTTCCTGCAAGTTGCAAGTTCCAGTCAGCCGAACAATTGCATCTGACCATGGAAAGGGAAGCTGTAGCCATAAAATGGGCCATACTGGCACTGCGGTGTTACCTAGAAAGTAACCCTCTGCCAGTGGATGTGTCAGATGAAGGAATAGAACTCCAGGACTTTTCGTTAGTTCCTGCAGCCCAGGTAGGTTGCAGACTCCCCCTCCCTGGTGGGGGAGGACTCAAGGGAGGACCCCTGGAGGATTCCTGAATCCCACGCTAAGGAAGCACCTACTAAGAGGCATCTTTTCAAGTGTTGTCCTCCAATATTTAGCAGGGGGAGAGCAACTGTCCCTCTTCACCTCAGCAGGGCGTCTTCTGTATTTTTTAAAAGAATGTGAGCCCTTTAGGGACAGGGAACCATAGATTACCTGATTTCTGTATAAACTGCTTTGTGAACTACTCTGCTGAAAAGTGATATATACGTATTCTTGATCATGATAATATTTCCTTGCCATCTTTCAGTTCAGTCAGAAAAGCACCGCAACCAGAGGCGTCATCCAGGCGGAACGGCCCAGTACTCCGTTCCGCTAGTTCCGCGGAGGGTCCAGGCCGCGCCGCCTCTCCAGAGGACGGGCGAGCTGCTGCTGGGGCCTGCCCGCCCTCCTTTGCATCCAGAATCGCTCTAAAATGGAGCGATTCTGGCGCAGTGAGGCTTGGGGAGGCGTGGCAGCCCTCCGCCATAGGGGCGGAGGGCTGTCAATCATCCGAGCATTCCGGTACTTCGCGCGCTCGGATGACATCACTGACCGCAACCATGCTCTGAACCTGAAGCATCTGTGGTTACAGTTATGTGCCTGCTAGTGTCAGAAAACCGAGAGCAAGGCTCTCTTCAATGGTTGGATGCCTATACATTCCTGGGATAAAGCCCCATTGCAAATAATGGGGCTTACGTCTGAGTAGACATAACTAGGCTTGCACAGTTAATAATCGTTTGGAAACACTCTCTGCATGATTGGTTTCATTTAAGCGCTGTCTTTTTTTCCAAAACAAGGTTACTTGTTTATTCACCGCCTGCTTTGCTTTCAGGCAGCCCAGTCCTAACCAGTGCTGGTGTATCCAGTGCTGGGGCTGAGCAGGCTGGAGGTCTCCTCGGGCTTAGGGAACATTTGGTCCCTTACGCTGTGTCGAGCCCTAGCCTGCTCAATAGGCTACTTGGACCTGGCGCAAGTCCGAGAAGCCCCACATTGAGCTTTCAGGCCCAGGAGGGGGAAGAGGGTGCAGTGTAGGCCAGTGCTGGTAATGCGACCCCTTTCCTGGGCCAATCCACCCCTGTTCCACCCCCCCGTGCCCTCTTTCACCCCATTCCACTTTCTCCCCCCCCCCCATGCTGCTTGGCGGGAGCATATGGATGCGGCACTGGCAGGACAGTGCAGGCCTTCTTGACATCTTGCCTGTGACACCATATGCCAGCACGGCAGCCACTGCATGGGCATAGCCAGCAGAAAGGATTGCATTCGGGTGCCATCCGTGACAGTGGGCAGGCACAAGGCCTCCTCTGCTGCCACTGCCATAGGGCCTTCTCCCCTCTGCCATTTTCCATTGTGGTGTCCTCCTCCGTTGGCCTCACTGGGAGGTCACGTCTGTCAGAGCGGGCTGCAGCTGGCTCCCCTAAACAAGTAGCTTTTTTTGTTCCTTGGGCTTTCCTTGGGCTTTTCCTTCAGCGGCCGTAGCAGATCGTTCCGAGTGTTTTTGCTGTACTGAGTTACTTCATTACACAGCCCCTCTTGATGTTTGCAGCGTCAGGTTCCCATTTCTAACCACAAACAGATCAAGCCATCAGCCAAAGTTGGAGCCCGCTCTCTGCCTAATCCTCCCACCAGTTCACTTTCTTCAGGAACACCCTGCCAGGAGCGAAATCAGAGTGCCTCCCTTCTCCCCACTGAAACCTCTTTGGACTTAAATGTATGTCATGACGATTCCAAAAAACCCCACGTATTAGTTCATCTGGCACTGACTGCCCCCCAAAGCATGTGGGGGGGGGCAAAGCTCTTCTAAGAGCAATGTATGCACACATAAGAAAACTCTTCAAAAGCAGATAAAAGAACCACGTGAGTACTCATTTGGCTTAATTTTGGGGGGTGGGGAACAGCATAAGATATCAGCTGTTCTGAGAGACATAGTGGGGAAACCCTTTCTGCTTTCAGAGATTGCACCCTGAGGAACAGTAAGGCGCTCATGCCACATTAACCCTATATACATTTCCCTTGGTGTTTGTCTCACTTAACGCAGGTACCAATCCTCTCTGACTTTCCACTGCGGATGCAGCCGTGGCAAGGAAATGTGCATTGTGTCCCGTGGTGTGCTGGGCAGTCACAGAGGCCTCCTCAAGGTCAGGAAACATTTGTCTGCTTATCGCAGGGCTGCCTTGTGCTGAATCGGTGCTGAAAGGTTGGATATAGGATTGTTCTAATATACTTGCTTTATCTACTGCAACCCACTTCAAAATTTTGGATGCAATGTAATAGATCTTTAAATGAAATAATGTAGTAATTCCAAGTCATTTCCAAGTAGTAATACGTGGCAAGAAAAAACAGCCTAAGGAAGAGATTGGGTGTAGCCCAATCCTAGCCTGCCCTGGAACAGGCCGATTGGCTGGCCTGTACTGTGTGTCCCACACAGGTTTGCTGCCTCCAAGCTCAATGCGGGGCGCTCGTCCCCTTACCCCGGGGTAAGCCCCAACCACCCTGATGGGTCTGCTTGGATCTGAGCACACCACCGTGGCCTGAATAGAGGCCGCATGGCCCGGGGACAGGGGGTTGGATGCAGCTCAGAGTGCAATCCTAAACTGGAGTTAGGCCGGCATAAGCTAAGCCAGCAAAGTTTGGCCAGCACAAGGGCCACCATAAAGTGTGTTTGGACCATCCTTGGAGTCAGGGAGGATGGCGCACCTGTGTGCTGGCCTCTCTGACTCCAAGAGTGGTCCAAACATACTTTACGGTGGTCCTTGTGCTGGCCAAACTTTGCTGGCTTAGCTTATGCCGGCCTAACTCCAGTTTAGGATTGCGCCCTCAATGGCCGCATCAGGGCTCCACACCCATCCCTGGGCCACCTCGCCTGCAGGAATGCCATCCCCCCACCCTGGGCTGCCCCCTCCCGCCTTCCCCCCACCCAGAAAAGCCCCTGAGCTGGTTTAACTTGGCCAGCACAAGAGTGGCTTACTGCCCTCCCACTCCAGCGCAACTGTGTCGACACATGCATCAGCCCAAGGGCGCTCTTGGATTGTGCCCATGACATGTAAGGACTGCTGACAAGCTGCAGGACCTCTATGTCACATGTGTGCATTGGCAGGCAGAGATGGGCTACCTTTGTTGTTTTTTCACAGTTTAAAAAATAACACTGACAAGGTGCTAAAATTGTCAAGGCACACTATCAGCTTTTTGACTATTGACCAGGCACACCATGCAGATGGGGGAGGCTCACATTCCCCAATGGCCCAACTTATAAATAACCCTCCCCCAAACACACCTGCAGAACATTCACGGCACACCAATGTGCCATGACACACTGCTTGAAAATATAACCAATTTATTAAAAACTCAAAAGAAAACCAATTAAACGAAGTGGGGACGGATGGAAGTAGTATGACAAACAGGCTGGGGAAAGATGCTTGGACTTGGCTGGATGGATCAAAAGAGAAAACTTGACAAAGTTGAATGCAGTAATTGAAAATGCCCAGCAGGAGACACTGGATAGCTACTAAGAGGAAGCTCACAGAATTCCAATGTCTGGGACATTTGCAGTTGACTTGGAGTGAAAAGTGCAAACGAAATAAAATTAACTCCCTAAACACGTCTAGCTAGAAATAACGTTTCAGTTACTAACTACTTATGTTGTACCAACAATGCTGGCCTCCTGCACTGACTGAGGAGCAAGCAGGTGAGCCTTCTGCAGCCAGCAGCTGATTCCAATGGCGGACCGGGCAAAGAACATCCAAACTTAGTTTGATGATGTCATAGGGTCACCCCTATGAGGCAGTACAAGGGAAAACCACCTGTTCAAGGCTTGAACTGGGCTTGGCTGCCCAGTTAATGGACGCACACCAATCTCAGTAAGAAAGTTGGCTAGGTGCAAGCCTAGCCATGTCTACTTTGTTCAGTGGGACTTATGCATGCATTAGCAATACACAGGTGGTCATATGTGGTTGTTTGGGAATGGGGTTTCAAACAAAGTGCAAAGGCTATTGCAGGAAGGTGCCCCAGCAGCTTCTAGGATGCTGTCATCGCTGGAGCCTCTGGGGCAGCAATTTTCAACCTTTTTCATCTCATGGCACAATGAGAAGGTGCTAAAGTTGTCAATCAGTTTTTTTGACAATTGACAAGGCACACATACTGCTGGCCAGAAGCTCGCACCCCCCAATGGCTCTCCTAATATCCCCCCAACTCCTGTGGCACACCTGTGGAGCATTTGCGGCATACCAATGTGCCACTTCACACCAGTTGAAAATTGCTGCTCTGGGTGATTAGAAGTGTTCAGTAGTGTTCCGGGGAGCAGAGCACCGCCACATGCAAGGCACCTAACCTTGCTGTGCAAACCGCTCCTCTTCCTCGCTGTTGTAGCCATTCCACGGCTACAACATTCTGTGAACATAACACAGAGGCATCTCCTCCTTGTTGCCTCCGCTGCCTGGCATGGCTACAACAGCCAGGGAGAGGAGCGGTTTGCACAGCAAGGTAAGGCGCCTTGCACAACCTAGCCCCCCTCTCCCCTCTAGGGGCACTACTGGAAGTGTTCAAAAAGAAGGAGAAACAGGCAAACATAGGGGAAAACAGGACATTTCTCACAATCCATCTAACTTCATCTTGCTTATCCTGATGCTGGCTGATTTCCAACGTGTCAGACAGAGGAAGTTCTTTTCCAACCCTTTCTGGCGATGCAGTCAGTGTTTGAAACTAGAACCTCCTGGATGCAAGACGTGCTTTTCCACGGAGCGAAGGCCTCTCCCCTGCCTGTGCCTGTGGGG
Organism: Lerista edwardsae; assembly: GCA_029204185.1. Lineage (NCBI taxonomy): Eukaryota > Metazoa > Chordata > Lepidosauria > Squamata > Scincidae > Lerista > Lerista edwardsae. Next base: position 28,154 of record JAJKFI010011762.1, read on the forward strand.
ACAGACTGGTAGCCAACGTGCAGTTGCAGCCACGTAACAAACAATATCTGACCGCTAGCTTGCCACTGCATTTAATAAACACAGTTTTGTTCAATCAAGTTATACAGTCAAATTTCAATTCTGGAATTCAAATGCTAGCTCTTTAGGGCAAACAGCAAAAGACTAGCTGGAGGTCTGAAAATCAGGACGAGTTTCAAACTCTGCGTCTTTAGTCTTGCAGGTCTTTCAAGGACCGTCAAGTAACACGCAGTAAGCACAATGCATGGATGCAGGGGCTGGGTGGCGGCGGCTTCACATTGCGGTGAAGGCCATCCTTCCATTCAGGCCCTTTGAAACAAACCTTGGCAGTCCTGTGCTCCAACACTGCAGAGGGATCTGGTGGCTGTAGTGAACTGGGGAGGGGATAAGCTGTAACCCCATTCATACCCTCTCCTACCTGAGGAAACTGAACATTTGGAGGGAGGGAGGAAGTGGTTTCACACATTCTGAACCAACCCTTAAACCTGAACTAGCATTCCTGCAGCCTAACCCTAACCCTAACCCTTGCCCTGAACCGCCATGTGTTAAAATTTAAAAGGGGTATCTACACAGTTCTGATCCAACAACCAAATTTGTGTTAAAAGTAAGCCAGTGAGCAGGGCCTCAGATGCCACCTTTGCTCATTGCAAAGTAGGGAAGTCTAGGGATATCCCTGAATTTCACCACAATCAAATTTTTCCGTAGAACCTTCCATCCCAATCTTCCCTGTCCAGAATATAGAATGGAACCCTACGTTCTCTCTGCCTTCTTCCTGTGATATTTTACAGTTCTTGAAGAGGACACGGAAGGCCTTCTGAGGGCTGAAAACTGGAAGTGACATTTTTAGATCCTCAGAGCACTTTCCAGCCTGTGCTCTGGTCACGATCAGAGGGTTGAGTGCTCTGATCTGGGGATTTGGAACCCCCATGGATGCCGAGGCACCACCTGAATGTGTTTCTGAATTGTTTCTATCCAAATATAAAAGAAGAGTGAGTTTTCCCCATTGAAAATTAATTTATTTGCATTTGCCCAGTTCCCCATCCTGTCAAGATAATTCTGGCTTTTCTTGCTGTCTTGTAGAACCGTGTTTCTCTGGGGCTTTATGAGCACATCATGTGCTCTCTGACCAGTTTGTTCATCCAACCTTCCCGCACCCCTGTTTGTGGCTCTCCTTCTTCATTCCCCCCCCCTTTTCCAGCTCCTTGCCAGAATTTGGCATTGGGCTTGGTGCTGCACCACCAGTGCTCTGCATGCGTCAGTGCTCTGCCCCCCAAGACTCTGCACATGCTCTAGGGGGGCTCCTTGAGACTCCGCTTAGGAATGTAAAGGGCTTAGGAGACCTAAACGTTTGAGAACCACAGCTGTAGTTCAGTAACTCTCAGCTAGATCTGTTGACCGTTCAACTTTATTATTATGGTTAATTAACTGGCTTCATTAACTGATTCTGCAGATTGACTTGGATCTGCAGACTGCTTAGTTGTTTCATTTGGCTCTGCTGACTCATCTGTCTTTACCAACAATCCAACACTGTCCTAGTGCTGGCGCTGCACCATCCAGGGAGTAAGCGATGCCAGCTGGGAGGCCTGAGCCACTCCATCGATGCCGCAGCCCGGGCCTCCGGTAAGTGTCGAGCAGTGTGGGGGCACGGGAAGGGTGGCAGGAGGATGTGGGGGTGTTTTGGGTGGAGGGAGGGCAGAACAGGGCTGGGTCAGGCCCAGGAGGTGGCTGGAACCGGCAGAGGCCCCATCCACTGAATCCTATCCCGCCCCCCCGCCCCCCGTACTTGAAAACCCATCATGGGGCTTCTTGAGTCTGTGACAATGAAATAGCAGAAGCAGACTTGAGAAGCCCCACTGAGCAAGTTGGGGCTTTACTCGGGTAAGGGGATGAATGTCCCCTTCCACCTGCTCAAATCCAGCACAGGGTGCAGCGGAAGCTGTTTGGCACAGCTGCTCCTGTTCTGGATTGAACTGGGCTATAAGCGGACTCTGTTGGCTAACCTGACCCTGGTTGATTAGCTTGGCTGTACTTGTGAAACTGGCCTCACTTACGTATGACCTCAGCATTATTGATCAACCGCCCCCCCCCCAAGTTACTGGTTTTACTTGACTTTATTAATGACCACCTTATTTTAGGGGTCTCCAAACTAGGGCTTGGGGGCCACGTCCAGCCTGACACAAGATGTTATTCGGCCCACAGCTTGGTTTCTTTGTCAGGGCATTTGCTGATGTTTGACGTTTTTACTCATTACACATCATTTCTCAATTTAAGCATGGCATTGCTTCTTTGTAATGGTTACGTTTCTCTTTTCTTCTGAGTCATATCATGCTGATTACAAAAAAAGCCAAGTAAAACATATTCATTCATTGAAATTTCATTCATTCATTCATTCATTCATTCATTCATTCATTCATTCATTCATAAAACTGATTTTTTTGTCCTGAAAAAATGTGTAAAATATACAATGGGGCCCTTGTACTGAAAATTTTGGCAACCCCTGCCTTATATTATGCCTCATCTAATTCTATTGGCTTTTTAGCTTTATTGATCACCTGGTTTCACTGATAAATTGACTTTATGGACTGATGAATTGATTACTTGACTCCATTAATTGCCAAGCTTCTGCTTAACAATGAATGGGTTTTAGTTATTGTGTAACAGGTGTTATTAACAGGTGTTATTAAAATAATTAAAAATTATTTTAGCTGATTTATCTATGAATTTAGGGCCCAATCCTCTCCAAAATCCCTGTGCTGAAGCAAACACAATGCAGCCCGGAGGTAATGGAACAGACGTTTCCTTACCTTGAGGAGGCCTCTGTGACTGCCCCCCCCAAAGATGAGAGGAGTAGCTATAGTACCAAAAAGGAATTTACCAGATGTGTTTTCTATTTGGATTCTTGACCCTAGAAGTCAATATATTTTGGAACAACTCAGATAAAAAATACATCTATTTTAATTGACTGGGTTTATGCATCTAATGCTAACCAGATTGCCTTCTATACAAAAATTAATATACTCTTCGCATAGAACATGCATAAAGATATATTTTTAGGAGGAGGCTTTAGTGGTGTAGTATTCCCTAATGATCCAGTATCAAATAGATCAGGTAGAAACAGAACGAATTCTGGAAGCTTGCCAAAATAATTTTTATCAAACTGACTAAGGGTGCAATCCAGGAATGGACATTGCGCTGATGTGGGGGCACTGACTGGCACCCCATGTCGCTGCTACAGTTGAGCTGATGCTAGCAGTAGTGTTGGCCTAAGAGGGCAGGCACCGAGCTACCTTTGCGACAGCCGAAGGGCAGTTCTGAGGGGAGAGCGGGAGGGAGGGAGGATCTGGGCGGGAGGGTGCATACCGGGGGGGGGGGAATGTGCTGGCCCAGGGAGGGGGGCAGGGCCGGGATGTGGCCATTAGGCTACATTCAAGACTCTGTCCCTGGGCTGCACAGCTTCCTCCGATCTGCGCCTTCTTATGCTAGAAGCAGCGCCAACCTCCTCTGATACTCAGAGGAGGCGTACATTGCTACACGTGGCAGGAAATAGCTTCAAGGGAGCAGGTTCTCAGGGCTACAAGTGGCCCCTCCTCCTCTGAGTTCTGGAGCTGCTACATATTCTGAAATCTGGAATCTGCTCCCATTCTGAGTAATCCGGATACTGCACCTGTATTTTTAAGGGAAGCTTCCAGAACAGGTGTAAGAGGAACCTTTGTACAGAAGGCAGTATTTTTAAAGAAATACTTTAAAGAAAAAAAAGAGTTTGATTTTGTCAAATTATCAAATTTTGTCAAATTATCAAACTGATCATGGGAGATATTAAAAAAAACCTTTCCTGCTTGATGACGTCACTTCGGGCCTTAGCATCACTTCCAGATTAATGACTCACTTTTGGGGTGTCCCAACAAATAGTCATTCAAAAAGGTGGGTCCCAGTGCTAAAAGGTTGAGATCCACTGGATTAAAACATAAAAGTTAGTTGACCCCAAGGCAAAGTCTATTGCCTTTGACAGCTATTTATTGTAATCAAGAGCTTCAGGACAAGCAAGATTTAGGAAATTTGCAGTTGGGGAAGAACAGCATCTGACAAATATAAAAGCAGTAAGAGGGAATGATGAAATAACAGTGGTCAGCAAGTTTCCTGGTTTCAGATTTTCTAGGTCAGACTTTTTTGGTAATGACTCATTAATACAAAATTCTGACTGATTAAGAAAACTGTTGGTTTTTGAACAGCCGACTGGAAAACATCAGGGAAACAGAACTTTTATCCTTTATAGGCTGACTACACAAAGAAATGAGTGCAAACTAAAATGGGAAAGAGATCTAGACAGAACAATTAGATGAAGGACGGGAATAAATTTGATGGATACTAAAGTTCACACTGTAAGTGAACTGTAAGTGAACTTGAAGTCCTTTTTTAAAAAATGGATTAGCAAAATATGTACCACATACA
>JAJKFI010011765.1:0-13488 GCA_029204185.1 Lerista edwardsae
GAGAGAGAGCTGCTTCCTAGGCCAGCCCAGACGTGCTTGGCTGGAGCCGCGTGTTTGCTTCACGTGTCAACCAGAATGAATGAGGGACGTCGTTCCGAAAAGGGACCTCCTTCATCCACTTCCGCTGGCAGAAGCGCTCATAGCCCACCACAGCCGCTTCTTCAGAGGCACGAAGGGTGGCCTGCAGCCGGCACGCAATCATGCCAGCCGAAAGTGTGCACGGAGAGAAGGGGCGCGCCCCGGGCCTTCACCGAACAGCAGCAACGGGGGCTACAAATGACCTTCACAAACCTTGCAAATTAATTAATTGCCTTGTGCAAGGGGGCCACTAATCAGCATTTATTAATTGCAGATTAATTTGCCGTGTGCAAGGTGCCCATTCATCCTTGCAAAATAAGTAACGTGTGCAAGGTGACCATTAGTCCTTGCAAAATAAGTAACGTGAGCAAGGTGACCATTCATCCTGGCAAAATAACGTGCGCAAGGTGACCATAATCCATCCTTGCACGTTCATGCCTTGGTGCAAGGTGGCCATTCATCCTTGCACATTAATGAGCGTGCGCCAGGTGACCGCTCGCTCAGCCGACGCCTGCAAGGAGCGATTCAAACTGGGGAAGGAAGTGCGTGTTGCAAGGGGGCCTCCGAGAAAGCGCGCGCGAGCTCGGCCGGGACCTGTTGCCTGCGTTGCTCGGCTCTCCTGCGCGGCATCGGGAGGGCGTCCGAGGGCGGGGTCCGCCTGGGGGGAGTCCTGCTTCCCAGAAGGGCAAATTGAGGGGCAGGGATAAAAGCCCCTTCCCCAACCCGCCCCTTCCCATTTTCCCTTTGTTGTTATTATTATTATTATTATTATTATTATTATTATTATTATTATTTATTGTCATTGTATTACACAATACAATGAAATTCGTTGACACCCGGAGACCAAACCAACACACACATTGAATTCCCAACAATCCCCCCCAATCCTCACACTCCCCGCCCCCCTTCAAAAAATTCCTCCTCTGAAACACAAACATCCACACAATAGGAAATAATACACAACAGGAAATCCACACAATAGGGAATGATAAACATCCACACAATAGGAAATAATACAGTCCGACTGCCCCTATCTACTGGTACTTCAGTTCATTGTTCAATGCTGTTATGGCTCTAGAGTAAAAACTGTTCTTAAAACGTGTTGTCCGAGTTTTAATAGTCCTATACCTTCTGCCAGAAGGCAACAATTCAAAAAAGTTGGAAGCTGGATGGGAAAAGTCTCTAAGGATATTATGTGCTTTCCTTAAACAGCGGGTGGCGAAAATATCTTCAAGGGTGGGTAGCTGGAGCCCGATGGTATGCTGGGCCACTTTAATAATTCTCTGTAGTGCCTTTTTATCCCCTACAGAGCTGCTCCCATACCATACTAAAATGTTGTATGTGAGGACACTCTCAATGGTGCTACGGTAGTAAGCCAGAAGTAGACGCTGAGAAAGGTTCATCCTCCCAAGCACCCTTAGGAAGTACAGCCTCTTCTGCGCCTTCTTCACTAGCATATCGGCATTTAATGTCCATGTGAGGTCCGATGAAATGTAGGTACCCAGAAATTTGAAACTGCCAACCCTTTCCACCTCCTCACCATTTATGAGCAAAGGCAAATGCGCATCTCTCTTCCTCCTAAAATCAATGATAAGCTCTTTAGTTTTTTTGGCATTAAGTGTAAGATGGTTTTCTTTACACCACAATATCAGCCCTTGTACTTCCTTTCTGTACACAGTCTCGTTGTTCTCATTGATGAGCCCCACTACTGTTGTATCGTCTGCAAATTTAATAATAGCATTGGTGCTATACAGTGGCGTGCAGTCATATGTGTACAGGGAATAAAGGAAGGGGCTTAGCACACAGCCTTGAGGGGCTCCTGTGCTTAATATTAGAGTAGAAGAGTAATGGGATCCCATCCTTACTGACTGTGGCCTGTTTGTCAGAAAATCCTTTAACCACAGGCAGATCTTCTGATGTATGCCCAGACTACGCATCTTGAGAAACAGCCTACTAGGTAATATCGTATTAAAAGCCGAACTGTAGTCCACAAATAACAGCCTTGCATAAGTACCTTGTTGTTCCAAATGTCGCAATACCATGTGAACAACAATAGACACAGCATCATCCGTAGATCTGTTGCTCCTATAGGCAAATTGATATGAATCCAAAGTGGGTGGTAGACTAGCCTTAACATAATTCAACACCAGTCTCTCAAAACATTTCATGATGACAGGTGTTATGGCCACAGGTCTATAATCGTTAAGAGATGCCACTACGGACTGCTTAGGGACTGGTACTATGATAGATGTTTTCAAACACGTTGGGACAGAACACAGCAGCAAAGATAGGTTGAATATATCCATAAATACTCCAGCCAACTCTGCAGCACAGTCCCTAACAACTCGTCCCATAATTCCATCTGGTCCAGCTGCTTTACGAATATTAACCTTCTGGAAGACCTGCCTCACATCAGAAATTTGCAGTAGGAGAGGTTGTATGTCAGTGTTAGACATTGATGTTCTCTCAATTTCAGATGCCGGGGCGATAGTTGTTCCTGTTCCCGCCTCAAAGCGGCCGAAGAATTGATTTAGTTGCTCTGCCAAGGAATCACTGCAGCAAGTCAAGCTGTTCTTGTTACTCTGTCCCGTAATTTGTCGCAAACCTTGCCATACCTGACGGGAGTCCGAGCTCTCAAAAAGTTGTTCAATCCTTCGTTTATATACAGCTTTGGCATCCTTAATGCCCCTTTTCAGTTTAGCTCTAGCCTCTCGATACTGTATCATATTGCCAGAATGGAAAGCAGCATTCCTAGCCCTTAATAAAAGACGCACCTCCTTGTTAACCCAGGGCTTGTTATTTGAAAACTCCCGTACCTGTCTAGTAGTAGTAACAACATCAATACAGCTTTTGATATAGAACAAAACTGTTGAAGTATAAGTCTCGATGTTGTCCTCCTTAAACAGTGCCCATTCGGTGTTCCTGAAACAATCTTGAAGTTGCTCAGATGCACCATCAGGCCACACCTTTACCTCTCTAGTTGTCGGTCTAATTCTGTTTACAAGAGGTCTGTACGATGGAATCATAAACAAAGATATATGGTCAGATTGCCCTATATGGGGCAAAGACCTGCATCCTGTATCCATGCATGATATTACTGTAGACCTGATCCAAGGTATTTTCCCCTCTTGTGGGACAGTCAACATACTGACAAAACTTAGGGAGTACAGTTCTTAAATTAGCTTGATTGAAATCACCTGCTACCACCAGCGCTCCATCTGGGTAGGCCTGTAGTTGTTTGTTAATAGCAGCAAACAGATAATTTAAAGCTGTAGTCTTATTAGCATCAGGAGGTATATATACTACAGTTATTATTACGATGTTAAATTCACGAGGTAGATAAAACGGGCGACATTTCACTGCCAGGTACTCCAAGTCAGGTGAACAATGAATGCCCATTATCTTAACATTTGTACTCCAGTTATTGTTTATATAAACACAGAGTCCCCCACCTCTGCACTTCCCTGACTCGGTGGTCCTATCTGCCCGATGCACAGAGAATCCATCTAATTTAATAGCTTCTCCTGGGATAGAAGCGTCCAGCCATGTCTCAGTGAACAGCATAACACAACAGTTCCTAATGTTCTTCTGTGAAGAGATTGTAAGTTCTGCTCAGCCCACGTGCTCAGCCCACGTGGCTGAGCCACGTGGCTGCTCAGCCCACGTGCGGCAGGAGCGGCTCCTCCGGGGCCTGGTGAGTCTGCGGTGCCTGGGTGCAAAGTTGTGAGGGGGGGGGAGAAGCCCCGGATCGCAGCCCGGGGGAGGAATAGGGGGCGCCCGCCCCCGCCGCCCCCCAAAGGCACTGGGCTCCTCGCAGGCGGTCCTCCCGATCGGGGAGCGCGGGGGCTCCCCTCCCATCGAGGAGCACTGCAGCGGGGGCTGCCCAGCCGTCCGACCGACAGCCCCCATCCAGGGGTTAAGCGTCGCTGCAGCGGGCGAAAGAAGCCCCTTTGCGTCGCAGCGCATCTGTCGGGGGATCCCGGGCTCGGTCCCTGGGGGCCAGTGGCGTTCTAAGAGGGGGGCAAAACGCTAAGTCTGCGGGAGCCCGTGCGCCTGACTCAAGCGGCCCCTCCCCCTCCCAGGCATTCCCGGCCGTAAGTGCCTCCAGGCCAGCCCTTACTTACCCCCGGACCTGGGCTTTGTTCCCCGTTTCCAGCGCGGAGCCCTTGTTGGCTGCTTGCCCGGGAAGAGCTTTTGGAAGTCTTTTTGGAGACCCAATAGAAGGTTGTCGGCGGTGAGGGTTGCAGGGTCCGTTGGACTAACCTGGTCCACAGCGCCTCTGCAGTTAGGTTAGAAGGTACTGAAGGTGCTGATGGTTTCGCTCTGCACTTTTTCCCCCCCAAAGCAATTCAACGCGATGCTCAGCTCTGTGATATTCAGTGGTGGCGTCCTCAGTTTTTACTGGTTCACTGTTGTCCTGTGCGGTTTTTTCCCTGCTGTGTTCTCAATGTTTATACAACCTATATTACCTCTTTGGTAATATTTCGGCGGGGGCTGACGACCTTTTTATTTCAACAAGCTTTTAATTGTTGACAGGCAGGCTGGCTGGTTTTTTAGACTTCATATTTTAGGATCTACAGGGCTTGTTGTTTTTAAATTTTAATTATTTTAATGTTGTTTTTAATTTTAAATTGTAATTATATTGTTGTAAGCCACCTGGGTGCCCATGGGCAGAAAGGTGGGATATAAATTTAATAAAAAATAATATAATAATAATAATAGTAGACCTTTATTGGCATAGCAGACAAATACAAACATACACAAGGAGACAATAAATAAAAAACTTGTTAGGTCATCCCCTAAGATCTTAAGATTTTAAGTTGGATTCTCGAGCTACATTGATCTTAATTATGTCCAACAAAAATTTGCCAAGGGCACTCAAGGAGTCCTCATCGGACCACTGTAGGATAGAACTGAGATAGGCTTCATCAGTAAGCCCAGGCTTTTGTTGTGGAAAAGAGGCAAAAAATTTATCCCTCGAGACCGAATGAAGTGGACAATGAAAGAAGATGTGGGGTAGCGTCTCTACGGCATTCATCGGACAGGGACATAACCTATCATTAAGAGGAATATTATTAAATCGGCCCGTTAACACCGCTGATGGAATTGAGTTACAACGGGCCAAAGATATCGCCCTTCTAACTTCAGAATTATGCAGTAGGGAAATATAAGCAGGCTGCCTGCCCACCACCAAGGGAAGATTCCAATGCAAAGGAGAGCAGGATCTATTTGCAGCTCTTAATAGATCTTGTGAATTGATGTCAGCCAACCTTTGTCTGACAATTCTTAGGGCGGCCTGAAACGAGAGAGTCCCTAAAGTGTCCGGATCTAACCCGATCTGTTTGATCTTCCTAAGCCAGCCATCAGCAGGGCGACAGTGGTCCTTTTTGAGGTGGTATAAAAAATTTGTTTGAGAGGTGTCAAAATACACTCTTAGCCACTCTTAGCAGAAAGGTGGGATATAAATTTAATACAAAATAATATAATAATAATATTACAGAGGTTAGAAATTTATAAAAATGCTTTAAAATGGATTACAATGTAGTTTTTTGAATTGATGTTTTGATTTTTTCAACCGCTTTTTTAGTTTGAATAACACCAAAGGTTTGCATAGTCAAAGCGATGGTTTTCCCAGTAGCAGTGTATGGCTGTGAGAGCTGGACCATAAGAATAGATGGTCCAGAGCGCCGAAGAATAGATGCTTTTGAATGATGGTGTTGGAGAAGACTCTTGAGAGTCCCCTGGATTGCAAGGAGATCCCATCGGTCAATCCTACAGGAAGTCAAGCCTGCTTGCTCCCTGGAAAGACAAATCCTGAAGCTGAAGCTCCAGTACTTTGGCCACCTCCTGAGAAGAGAGGACTCTTGAGAAAAGACCCTTATGCTGGGAAAGATGGAAGGCCAAAGGAGAAGGGGGCGGCAGAGGATGAGATGGTTAGATAGTGTCACCGAAGCGATGAACATGAAATTGGTCGAACTCCGGAAGCTAGTGGAGGACAGGGAGGCCTGGCGTGCTGTGGTCCAGGGGGTCGCGAAGAGTCGGACACGACTTAGCGACTGAACAACAACAACAATCTCCAAAGAAATAAAACTGTTTGAGACTGCCTTTGCCTATTCCTTTTGTTGTGTCGAAACTGCCTTCTTGATGGGCTGTGATTGCCACTCAGGAAGGGTTGAGAGTTCCCCCAGTTGTCTCACCTTAACTCCACTTCTGGAATTGCTGCTGGGGGTGGGGTGGGAGAGAACCTTTGTCTTACTCCTTTTTTCTTTCAGGATCCGGCGTCCTTTGAGGAGGCGGCTGTGCATTTCACCAAGGAGGACTGGGCTCTGCTCGATTCAGACCAAAGAGCCTTGCACAGGGGACATCACGGAGGAGGACTGTGAATTTTGGGCCTCTCTGGGTAAGGATTTATTTTTCCCTTGGCTGACAAAATCCATTTACAGATGCTAAGAACTTGAGTTTGCTGTTGTTGTTTTTTAGCACCCCTCACATTTTCTCCTTCTGGGAGAGTGTGTTTAATTTATTACAGAGTTTGTCTTTGCTCTTTCATTGTTAACTCTTTGATTGCTGCCTGATGCAGTGTTGTGTTATCAGTTCAGGCAAAGAGAATAATATGTTGCTTTTCTCATGGAGCTGCTATATAAATGCTGAGCGCATCACCTGTACTACCTTGGTGTTGTCCTTACAACAGCCCTGTACAGTCGGCCGTATTATACCCAATTTGCAGATGGAAAAGCCGAGGTTGGGAGGGAGTGGCTTGCCCAAGGGCCCCTAGTGAAGGCACAGCAGAGGCATTCAAACCAAGGAAGTCCTAGTTTACTGCTCATGCCCTAATCCAAACTAGGGCTTTAAGGCAGATCTCATGCTCAGCTACTGTAGGTCCTACAAAGGCCCATCTAGTCCAGCTTCCTGTATCTCACAGCGGCCCACCAGGTGCCCCAGGGAAGCAGGAGACACAAAATGCTTGCGTCTTGTTGCCACTCCCTTGCACCCGGTACTCTGAAGTAGCCCACCACCAATGTAAGGAGGTTGCACAATCCATCATGGCCTATAGCCCACAATGGAATTTTCTTCCAGAAATCTGTCCAATCCCCTCTTAAAGGCATCTAGACCAGATGCCATCACCACCTCCTATGGCAAAGAGTTCCACAGATTAACTACTTGCTGGGTAAAAAAGCTGGGCAAAATCCTATCCCCCCTTTTCCTGGCCCTTTGAGGCTCCTTGGGCTGGCATCAGCCAATAGCTGGCATAGGTCTGAGGAGAACCATTGGTACAGTAATGATTATGGGGTAGTAATGATTTTTATTAACTCAACTCAGGGTGCAATCTTAACCTGCAGTTAGGCTGGCACAGTTATGCCAGCGAAGTTTGGCCGGCTCAAGGGCCGCTGTAAAGTATGTTCGGACCACTCTCGAAGTCAGACAGGCGAGCAGACAGACGTGCGCCATCCCCCCTGACTTTGAGAGTGGTCCAAACGTGCTTTATGGTGGCCCTTGTGCCAGCCAGACTTGACTGGCTTAACAGTGCCAGCCTAACTCCAGGTTAGGATTGCACTCTCACCTAGGCCAACTTGTTGTGCGCACACACACCCCACTTACGTAATACAGCACACACTTCCGTTGATATCTCTACATTGTTTGGGCAGGTGGGGGATAGGATTAGGCTGTCAGTCTCCTGGACAGTACGAGCATGCCCTGGTATCTGCTATTGGAAGGTTTCCCTGCTAGTGGCCCCTCTATCTCGCGCAGGCTGTTGAGCAAGATGCAACAGCCTCCAGGAGAAACCTTCCTCACTACCAAAGTCCCAGAGAGGGGTGGGGAGAGACAGGCACGGACGTCGCAATGGAGCCGAGCCGGGCCTGATTCCCTGCTGTTCATGACAGGACCCACAGCCGGAGTTCCAGCACAACTGCTCTACTCTGGCATGACACCACCGGCCTCACTATTCCAGCGCAGCTTAGGATTGCGCACCAGTGACAGCCAAACATGGACTGTACACCAAAGAGCCCACACAGGGGAGAAGCCGTATCAGTGCTTGGTGTGTGGAAAGAGCTTCAGGCTAAGCTCACACCGGACTGTGCATCCCAGAGCCCATCAGAAGAAGAGCCCTGCGGGATCAGGCCAAAGGCCCCTCTGCTCCAGCTTCCTGCATCTCGCAGTGGCCCACCTGCGGCCTCAGGGAGCACCCCAAACAAGGCACCTGTGTGCTGCTGCCACTCTTGCCCTTCCTAACTGAGGAATTAAAGCAGATAATGGTTAATAAAGAAGATGTTTTAGATCAAATTGATAAACTACATCTAAATAAGTCACCAGGCCCAGATGGTATATGCCCAAGAGTTCTTAAGGAACTAAAGAATGAAGTTGCTGACCTCTTAACTAGGGTATGCAACTTGTCCCTTCAAACGGCCACGGTGCCAGAGGATTGGAGGATAGCCAATGTCATGCCAATCTTTAAGAAAGGGAGAAGGGGGGACCCTGGAAACTACAGGCCGGTCAGCCTAACGTCTGTTCCGGGTAAGATGGTGGAAAGCCTCATCAAAGATAAAATCCTAAAACATGTAGAGGAACAAGTACTGCTGAAGGAAAGTCAGCATGGCTTCTGTAAGGGTACGTCTTGCCTCACGAACCTTTTGGAATTCTTTGAAAAGGTCAACAGGCACGTGGATGTGGGTGAACTTGTGGATATCCTATACCTGGATTTTCAGAAGGCGTTTGACACAGTCCCCCACCAAAGGCTGCTGAAGAAACTTCCCAGTCAGGGAATAAGAGGGCAGGTGCTCTTATGGATCCAGAATGGGTTGAGGGCCAGGAAACAGAGTGGGGGTCAATGGGCAACTTTCACAATGAAGAGAGGTGAAAAGTGGAGTGCCTGAGGGATCTGCCTTGGGGCCAATGCTTTTCAACTTGTTCATGAATGACCTGGAGACAGGGATAAGCAGGGAGGTGGCCAAGTTTGCAGATGACACCAAATCTTTCCGGGTGGTGAAGACCAGAAAGGATTGTGAAGAGCTCCAGAAGGATCTCTCCGAGTTGGGGGAATGGGCAGCCAAATGGCAGATGCGTTTCAACATAGACAAATGTAAAGTGATGCACATTGGGGCAAAAAACCAAAACTTCACCTATAGGCTAATGGGTTCTGAGCTGTCTGTGACCGCTCAGGAGAGAGATCTTGGGGTGCTGGTGGACAATTCAATGAAGGTATCGACCCAGTGTGCGGCAGCAATTAAGAAGGCCAATTCTATGCTTGGGGTCATTAAAAAAGGGGTTGAGAATAAAACAGCCAATATTATCATGCCATTGTACAAATCAATGGTAAGGCCGCACCTGGAATATTGTGTCCAGTTCTGGTCGCCGCATCTCAAAAAGGACATAGTGGAGCTGGAAAAGGTGCAGAAGAGAGCGACAAAAATGATTACGGGGCTGGGGCACCTCCCTTATGAAGAAAGACTGCAGCGTTTGGGGCTCTTCAGTCTAGAAAAAAGGCGCCTGAGGGGGGACATGATTGAGACATACAAGATTATGCATGGAAGGGATAGAGTCGATAAAGGGATGTTCTTTTCCCTCTCTCAAAACACCAGAACCAGGGGACATCCGCTAAAACTGAGGGTTGGGAGAGTTAAAACATATAAAAGGAAGTACTTTTTTACCCAGCGGGTAGTTAATCTGTGGAACTCTTTGCCACAGGAGGTGGTGATGGCCTCTGGTCTTGATGCCTTTAAGAGGGGATTGGACAGATTTCTGGAGGAAAGGTCCATCGTGGGCTATAGACAATGATGGATTGTGCCACCTCCTTACAAAGGTGGTGGGCTACTGGTATCGGGTGCAAGGGAGTGGCAACAGGATGCAAGCATCTTGTTGTCTCATGCCTCCCTGGGGCACCTGGTGGGCCGCTGTGAGATACAGGAAGCTGGAGTAGATGGGCCTTTGGCCTGATCCAGCAGGGCTCTTCTTATGTTCTTATGAGTGGGCAAGGCCTAGCACCAGGAATAAAGTGCTGAGTCATGTTGAAGTGTTAACTCAGTGGTTCAGCGGAGAAACGCAGAGTCATTCTGACTCAGCATCCATCAGGGGATGGGATAATCTGATCTCTGATTGGTGCGAGGGACTGTTTAGTCCAAGGCGGAAACACTTGTTGGTGTGGGTCGTTGTCAGTGGTGTGGAATGTGTATTATTGATGTTGGAGTGTTGGAAGAACTTTGGCTGGACCTGTTTGTACTTTGTTGCAAGAATTTTCCTCTGAGAATACAGAAACTCTTGCTGCCCTCATCTCCATTGTCTGTGTGGTTTCCTTCCTGGAGCTTTGAATCTTTGTCAGCTGCACAGCGGTAAGCTGTTTCCCGGATCTCAACATGTTTTTATCCAGGTATTTATTGCAAATTGTACCAAGAGTGCAACAAATAAGGGTGAATGGCCCTACAAAGGCAAGCAATTGCAGGCACACACACCCCAGCCCAAAATAACCTGCTCCAGAATTCCCAAGCTGCACTCAAATTGCTTCTTGGAGTGTCAAGAAACTACTCCTTCCTACTTCCATATTCCATTAACATTGCCCCAGCATGCACTGTAAATTGGAACATGTGTGTTCATGCAAGTTTAAGGCAGCTTCCTCCTGTTTCAGCCATTCCTTCTCCTGATCCCTTACTGAACACTATTTTCCCATTACTGTATAGTAGAAAAATAAAATTGTCTTGGCCAAAAACAACAACAACACCAACGTTCCTAACACCTGCATCGGGCAATCCGAGGTAGCTTCCTTCTAAAGAATGGAGATTGAACTACCCATCACGGTCTGCACCTTGCGATGGACTTTTCATGCAGAAATCTGTCCAGTCACCTTTGAAAGGCATCTAGGCCAGATGCCGTCACCACCTCTTGTGGCAAGGAGTTCCACAGATTAATTCCCGCTGTGTAAAATAGTATTTGCTTTTGTCTGTTCCCACTCTCCCAGCACTCAGTTTGAGGGGCTGTCCCTGGTTCTGGTGTTGTGAGAGAAGGAAAAGGACTTCCCTCTGTCTACTCCATCCCATGCAGAATTTTGTATGTCTCAATCGTGTCCCCCCTGAGGCGCCCTTTTTCTAGGCTGGAGAGCCCCAAACGCTGCAGGCTTTCCTCATCAGGGAGGTGCCCCAGCCCAGCAAGCATTTGGGTGGCTCTCTTCTGTCCCTTTTCCAGTTCCACGACGTTCCACTATGTCACACGATCTGGCCCCAGAGTCCCAAAGGAAGGGAGAGGGGGGCCAGTGTGGGGGCCTGGTTTCCACAGACCCCTGCGGTCCACCCAGCAGCAGGCCAAGCCCTTGCGCTGCCCCACGGAGGGCTTCCCATGACAACAGTTTCCACGGCCTCCACGAGGGGCCCCTCCTGTGTCCCTTGTGTCACCTCTGACAGACATTGCCAAAGACCCTCCGTCTTCCAGCCCCACAGCCCAGGTCCCAGTCGCTGGAGGTCCAGGAGGCTATCATGGCCTGCCCCCACTGACTCCGACTCGTGGGGGACAGCCTTGCCCAGTGCTGCAAGCAGACCTCCGGCACCAGCAGAAACAGGCTGTGCAGGAAGAGCAAGGAAGCCCAGAAGGACGGCAGAGCCAGGGGGCACGACGGACTTCTGGGGAGGGGGGAGGGGGGCAGGGGCAGCTGCCGGCAGGCTTCCCATGGTCCTGAGCCTGGGGTGGGGGATGCGCTGGCTGAGGGGGCTGCTGCCATGCCCAGGTAGCCCCACGACCACTCCAAGACCTGCCCATCTAGTCCAGCTTCCTGTATCTCACAGTGGCCCACCAGGTGCTTCATGGAGCACACAGTAAGATATCTGAATCCTGCGGCCACTCCCTTGTATCTGGCACTCTGAGGTAAATTTCTGAGGTAAAATTCTGAGGTACATATGAGGTAAAATTGCTATCCTGTCTGTGGGGAGGCAGCCAGAACTATTTGCAACCCAATCTGGGCCTTAAGAAAAGCCTCACTGGATCAGGCCAAGGGCCCATGTAGTCCAGCTTCCTGTATCTCACAGAGGCCCACCAGGTACCTAAGGGAGCTCAGTAGACAACAAGATGCCTGCTTCACATTGTCAGTCCCTTCTATCTGGCATTCTGAGATAAATTTCTGAGGAAAAATTGTGAGGTAAATAAAACAGGAGGAGGAAGCTCTAATCACTTGCAACCCAATCCGGGCCTTAAAAACATAAGAAGAGCCCTGCTGTATCAGGATCTAGTGCAGCTTTCTGTTTCTCACAGTGGCCCACCAAAAACCTCAGGGAGCACACAAGAGGCCAAGATCCCTGCATCCTGTTCCCACTCCCTTGCATTCTGAGGTACCCTACTTCTGAAACCAGCAGGCTGTACATATCCATCATGGCTGGTAAACTGTGGTGGAGTTTTTTTTTCTAGCAATCTTTCCAATCCCCTTTTAAAGGCATCCCCAACCCGGGGAAGGAGCCACAGAGGCTGTGCCGCGCAGCATCGTGCATCGGCAGGAGGAGATGCGCCTCCCGGTCCCGCATGGGGGCTGCAGAGGGGAGAGGGCGATCCTCTGCCAAGCTCTGACAGGCACTCCGAGGGTTAAGTGGAGCGACTCCAGATTCCTTGTTGTTGTTCAGTCAATAAGTCGTGTCTGACTCTTTGCGACCCCCTGGACCACAGCACGCCAGGACTCCCTGTCCACCACTAGCTTCCTGAGTTCGCCCAATTTCATGTTTGTTGCTTCGGTGACACTCTCTAACCATCTCATCCTCTGCCGCCCCCTCCTCCTTTTGCATTCAATCTTTCCCAGCATGAGGGTCTTTTCTAAGGAGTCCTCTCTTCTCATGAGGTGGCCAAAGTATTGGAGCTTCAGCTTCAGGATTTGTCCTTCCAGGGAGCAATCAGGCTTGACTTCCTGTAGGATTGACCGGGACTCTCAAGAGTCTTTTCCAACACCATAATTAAAAAGGGTCTATTCTTCGGCGCTCTGCCTTTCGTATGGTCCAGCTCTCACAGCCATACATTGCTACTGGGAAAACCATAGGTTTGACTATGCGAACCTTGGTTGGCAGGGTGATGTCTCTTCCCCTTCTATTTGCCAGGAAGTGATGGGAGTGGTTGCCATGATCTTAGTTTTTTTAATGTTGAGCTTCAAGCCAATTTTGGCACTTTCCTCTTTCACCCTCTTTTGGCACTTTCCTCTTTCACCCTCATCAGAAGGTTCTTGAGGTCTTCCTCACTTTCTGCCATTAGAGTGGTATCGTCGGCATATCTGAGGTTGTTGATATTTCTCCCAGCAATCTTGATTCCAGCTTGTGAATCATCCAGCCCTGCCTTCCTCATGATGTACTCTGCATATAAGTTAAATAAGCAGGGTGACAGTATACAGCCATGTCGTACTCCTTTCCCAATTTGAAACCAGTCGGTTGTTCCATGTCCAGTTCTAACTGTGGCTTC
>JAJKFI010011773.1:5066-18590 GCA_029204185.1 Lerista edwardsae
TTGTAGTCTGTGTTTTTATACAATAAAAAATATCATACCTAAAAAAATATCATACCTAACCCTAACCCTAACCCTAACCCTAGCCCTAGCCCTAGCCCTAGCCCGAACCCGAACCCGAACCCGAACCCCTAACCCGAACCCGAACCCGAACCCGAACCCGAACCCGAACCCGAACCCGAACCCTAACCCTAAACCTAACCCTTAACCCTAACCCTAACCCTTAACCCTAACCCTTAACACTTAACCCTAACCCTTACCCTAACCCTTAACCCTAACCCTAACCCTAACCCTAACCCTAAACCCTAACCCTTACCCAAACCCTAACCCTAACCCTAACCCCTAACCCTAACCCTAACCCTAACCCCAACCCTAAACCCTAACCCTAACCCTAACCCTAACCCTAAACCCTAACCCTAACCCTAACCCAACCCCAACCCTAACCCTAACCCTAAACCCTAACCCTAACCCTAACCCTAACCCGTTTTTCCGGGTGACCGGAGCGGCCAGGACCTTAGGGAAGCGACTGTTACCCCTTTGTGTTTCGTGTGCGGCTGGACCCCTCACCAGTCTGCTCATTTCCCCTTCTTCCCTCTTGTGTTCCTGCCTGTTGTTTCATCATGGGAGGGGGAGGCTCAAAACAAGAATGTACTCCTTTGAAATGTATGCTAGACAATTTTGATGTGTCCTTTGGAAAGGAGGATTTTGGGGAGATTCTAGACGCAGGTACATTGCAGAAGTTGTGCACCAAGAAATGGCCAGAATTAGTCCCTTCATTGGATGTCCATGGTACTTGGGATATAATTGTGGTAGATAAGGTGTACCAAGTAGTTACAAAAGTCCCGTACCCAGACCAGTACCCTTACATTTCTTGCTGGTTAGAGTATTGCCAGAAACCCCCTGCATGGGCACAGAAATGCATCAAGAAATGGAAACAAAAGCAAGATAGGGCTAAGCAAATGATAGTCACCGTAGTAGAGCAAGCAGAAACCGAAGCCCCAAAGAGAAAGGAACGCCTGCAGAAATTAAAGGCACAGCTAAAACAAAAAGAGGAAAAACGCTATGATGAAGACAGTCAGAAAAGCAGCACACAGCGAGAGTTCCAAAATGTCCAAGAGGAAGAAATCCCGTTTCCACCAGCTTACAACCCGATTTACCCCCAAATGCCCCCGCTAGGACCAATTCCCTTGCCACCCGCACACCCAGCACCAGCAGCACCACCACCACCACCTGCAAGGCCCCACGATTGGGCAGAGGCACCCGAGTTCCGTCTCCACGAAGCAGACGCAGCTGCCGCAGTAACTGACTTTGACCCCATACTGCATGAGGCAAGATTTTTGAGACAGGGACCGGCAGGAGGAACGCGCCTGTACGCTAGATGGAGGGAGCAAACCATGGCAGACTGGGACAAGAGAGTAGCAGACTTACCCACGCCAGAAGCCCGTCGCGAAGCATGGGAAGCCTGTAGAAGGGGAGGCAGACGGTTGTCAGACCCAGAAGACATAAAAGGGATAGGGCAATTCCCTTTGCGTACCCAGACTGAAACCATCCTAGATGCCAACAACCAGCAACGACTGCGTACCACCATTCAATACGTCCCGTTTTCCACGGTTGATTTACATAATTGGAAATTGCAATGCCCACCATTTGGAGACAATCCTACCCCACTGACGTCGTTGCTGCAGTCAATCATGGTGACCCACCAACCCACTTGGGCAGACATCCAGACGTTGATGAATGCCCTATTCCTTAGCGGAGAAAAACAGAGAATTCAAGCCGCAATGACTGCCGGGGCAGAAAGACGTAATGACGCAGCTAGGTGGCTAGCGCCTCTGCAAGACCCAAATTGGAACTACGCAGACGCAAACCAGCAGACCCTACTAGTCAACTACAGAACCCTTTTCATTGAAGGTGTCCAAGCTGCAGGAAGAAAAGTGGTAAACTACAGCAAAGTAGGGGCTGTAATCCAAGGGCCAGCTGAGAGTCCCGGAGACTATCTAGAAAGGCTAAAAGCAGCCTACTCAATGCATACTGAAGTGGACCCTAACGAAGCCCAGAATCAAAGACTGATAAATCAGCAGTATGTCCAAAATGCCTTCAAAGACATAAGAAAGAAACTTCAAAAACAGCCTGGCTTCTTAGAAATGCCCACAGCACAGTTAGTCGAGATAGCACAGAAGGTCTATGGAAGTAGAGACACAGAAGACGAAAGGCAAGAGAAAAATATTAAGCAGATGGCAGCCCTGATCCGCGGAGGAGACCCTTCGTACAGGGGCAGAGGAAGAGGAAGAGGAGGCAGAGGAAGAGGCCACGATGGAAGAGGAAGGGGCGGACAACCCAGTAGAGGAGGAAGAGGAAGAGGACAAGCAGGAGTGTGCTACAATTGTGGAAAAATCGGACATTATAAAGCGGAATGTGAAGAAGAGCCCAAGACGACAGTCATGCATCAGGCTGAGACGGATTGACGGAGCCCCGGCTCCGTGACCAGCCCCCACCAGACGCCGGAGCCAATGGTGGAAATAAAAGTGGGGCAAGAGACTATACCCTTTTTGGTAGACAGTGGGGCCACAGTATCAGCACTGAACGTCAAATTAGGAAAAGACACAGGACAAACTTTAACAGTAGTTGGCGCTACAGGAAAAGCAAAGAAGCAGGCTCTGTTAAATTTAGATCAGTGCACTGTTGCGGGAAAAGTATTCAAGCATACCTTTGTCTGGACCCCTGACTGCCCACTGAATTTGATGGGGAGAGATTTGCTGTGCAAACTGCAAGCAAGAATAACTTTTGGCAAAGAGGGACAGTTTAAACTAGAGGTGCCTGAGGAAGAAACTTGTGAAGTGGAACTTCCAGTGGCAAACGCTTGGAAGTATAAGACGGTGTGGGAACAGTCAAAACCCATGGCAACCCAGTTAATGATGCTGTCAGCCGAAAGAGAGAGTGAAATCCCAGAACAAGTTTGGGCAGAAAAGGGGGGACTAGGAAGAGCCCGCAACTGTGCCCCTGTCATAATAAATTTGAAAGCAGGAGCCACGCCAATCTCCCTGCGCCAGTATCATATCCCTGAAGAAAAAAGACGAGGATTGTGGCCAACAATTAAAAAGTTTTTGGATTGGGGAGTCCTAAAGGAATGCAGATCACCATGGAATACACCATTGTACCCAGTAGAAAAGCGGGAAAAAGGCGAATACAGACCGGTCCAAGACTTAAGAGAAGTGAATTCCAGAGTGGAACCCATGACGCCCCTAGTGGAGGACCCGTATACAATATTGAGTAAGCTAAACCCTGAACATCATTGGTATTCCGTGCTGGATTTGAAAGACGCCTTCTTCACCATACCAGTGTTGCAGTTTCACACCACACACTCCAGAACTGGTTGAAACTGGCATTCCGTCTCTTCGTCTTCAGATCAGATAGAGCACCTGCGTGTCCTTGGGGTGTTCAGCTTCCCAGCTTGTTAGTGCAATCTGCTACACAGTAGATGAACTCCCTTTAGTTAGTATAACATAAGCAGGCAAAGTTTCTCACGGGAAGCGCTGGCTAGCAAACATCCACTTTCTCATGAGATCATGATGTTCAAGGAGCACCCCATTGGGTAACATGGGGCACAAGGGTCTCCAGGTATCCACCTACCAGATATACTCTAGCTGCACCCTTTGTTCTTCTATCTGTACCATGTGTGCGCACTGAGACTGAGAATGTAACTACATGCGCTGAAACGCCGCTTGTACGCGGCAAGCCTTCGCCGGCTTTCGCTGACCGGCAAATAGAACTTCTTGCTTTCTGACTATCGCTACTGTAACCAATAAAAGACTTTGTTATGGAAATGTAGCGATCTTGTCGTCCCTCCGCTCCGATCGCGCTAGGCAAGCGCTGAATGGGTCCACAAGCCCCCAACTCTGCTATCAACACTCCAAACAAACAACAGGTTATGGAGTCCATAACTTCAACAGGTTATGGAAGATTCAGCCGTAACCCTGCAGGGGTTTGCTACGGACCCGATCCATGGAGCAGAGACTGAGTTGTGAATGTGGCTGCATCCCTGCACTCGCGGACATACTGACCGATGTCTGATGAGGAAGGAGCTATTGGTGGAGTGAAGGAGAAGACAGAGGAAGACCTCGGAGACGGAGCGGGGGAAGAGGACGTTGGCGACCCAGGAGAACCCGAGCAATCCGGGGAAAGCGAAGAGGGCGAATCGGAAGACGACGATCTCGGACCTCTCTTACCCCCGCCAGGGGGGGTTCCCGACGGCCAAGCACCAGTCCCGCCACCGCCACCGCCGCCGCTCGTCCCAGGACAAGGTCCTTTCATCCCTCTGATACCACCTCAAGTTCCACCGTTGCAGCCCGCTGCCCCCGGAGCCGGGATGGCGCAGCAACCTCCCGCCGCCCCGACGGCGCCTTTCAACATTGTCATTCCGCTTCTCAACGACAGCAACTATGTGCAATGGGCACACAAGATGCGGTTGCTGCTGGAAAAGGACGACCTTTGGCAGCGCACTCAAGCGCTCCCCACGAACCCTGCAGAAGAAGCAGCTGACAGGAAGGCGAAGGCGACCATCGGTCTTGCAATCTCTGAGGATCTCTTAGTCTATTGTCGCGATCTTGGACATGCTATGGACTATTGGAACACAATGAGGGAGCTGTTTGCACGCGCATCCCTAACTTCCAGCATGGTTCTGACACGCAAATTGTGGAGATGGCGTCTTGAACCTGGAGGCGACTTACGAGTGCACCTAAGAGCAATGCAGCAAAACCTCAAAGACCTTGAGGCAATCGGGGAACGTGTTGAGGAAAGGCTCAAAGTTTTTGCAATCCTCAATTCCCTGGATGAAACGTGGGACATGTTCACCCTAACTTTGGAATCTATCCCTGCAGCACAACTGACTGTCACCCATGTTGTCGCACGGCTTCTTGAGGAAGCGGACAAAAGGGCAGACAACAAAAGGGAGCGAGAATTCCGAAAGGAGAGGAACAATATTCCTGGGAAAAAGCAGCAGCATCCCAAGAATGAGTCCCAGACGCAAGTGTGCGCCAGTGTGAGACAGTGCTATGTGTGCGGGTCAACTCAACATCTCGCATACCAGTGTGCCAAGAAGAAAGGAGGCTCTAAAAAGGAGAAAAAGCCCCAAGGTAAGCAGGGCACGGGGCAAGGACAGTTTCCAAAGCCCCATGCACAACATCCCAAAGCGAGCATCGCTTTCGTGGGTTCAGCGGAAGGTAGGCGCACGCGAGGATCCTGGTTGTTGGACTCGGGAGCAAGCCACCATATCGTGACATCTGCTGACTTACTCACGAGTAGGTGCGAGACAGATCGTGAAACTGTCGCACTCGCAAATGGAACAACAGCGCCAGTAAAATGCGCTGGAGAGGTTTTTCTGCCACAACTGCAGACTACCTTGAAGAATGTGCTGTGTGTGCCAACAATGTCGAGGAATCTGCTCAGCCTTGGCACCCTTCAAGAAGATGGATTTAAAGTGACTTTCCAAGACGACGTCTGCACACTTGAGAGGGGGAATCTTTGTGTGACTGTCCCCCGAGTGTATCG
Source organism: Lerista edwardsae (assembly GCA_029204185.1). NCBI lineage: Eukaryota > Metazoa > Chordata > Lepidosauria > Squamata > Scincidae > Lerista > Lerista edwardsae. Next base: position 10,611 of record JAJKFI010011773.1, read on the forward strand.
GCTTTTCGTGCTTGGAGCAAAGACCACAGGGAATCAACAGGCAACTGTGTGCTTCAATCAACCAAAGCACCGATCCTGTGGACATTTGTGGCATCTGCGATTAGGACATTTAAATCATGACTATGTGAGGAAGACAGCTGAACTTGTGCACGGAATGGACTTAAAAGATTGCGATGCTTTTGTGGACTGTGATGTGTGCAAACTCGCCAAATCGCATCGAGCATCCATCCCGAAGTTCAGCAGCCGTCAGACTCAAACCCCCTTACAGCTGGTGCATATGGACTTAATTGGCCCTGTGAAGAAGACAGCAGGGGGGGCACAATACGTTCTTACGCTCGTGGACGATGCTACGAGGTATAGTTTTGCATTTTTGATGCGCCAGAAGTCTGAGGCTTTTAATAAAATCCGCAATTGGGTCAGGTGGGCGGAAAGGCGGTTTGGCCATCGCATAGTGGCGATCCAGACCGACCGGGGAGGTGAATTTCTGAGCAGGGAGATGTCTCAATGGTTGGAAAAGCAGGGCATCACCCACAGACTCACCGCTCCCCGCACCCCAGAGCACAATGGGGTTGCGGAGAGGAAAAACGGTGAGCTACAGAGCATGGTAAGAGCGCTGATGGAGCAGTCAAAGCTACCCAAAGGGTTGTGGGGAGAGGCGATGAAATATTCTGTGTTTATTTCAAATAGAGTGTACCACCGTTCAATTGACGGGGTCCCCTACACCAAGCTATTCGGCAAACCACCCAATCTTGCATTTCTAAAGACGTTCGGATCACACGCCTTTGTACATGCAGATCGGGAAACACGCAGAAAAGATGACCCGCGTGCCAGGCGGCTGCAGTTCATTGGGTTTGAACCGAATTGCAAAGCGCTCAAATTCCTCAATCCTGACCACAAAACTGTCACAATATCTAACTCTTATGATTTCTCTGAGCAAGGTTTGCTGCCAGATCATGCTGACAGAACAGTCAGCATCCCCACACAAGCTGCAGAAAGTGGGGGGGAGGCAAGATTAGAAAGCACTCCCGATCAGCCTGCATCAACTCCTCAGAGAACTCTACAAAGACAGGAGCCAACTCCTGCCACACCAGCACGTCCTGACAGGCTGCTGGAAGAGGGGGGGGCCACTCCGGGGTTAGATACAAGCACGTCTTCAGAGGAAGCTACACCGGAACAAGCTGTTCCGACCAGACGCATCCTTCCTCCAAGGGCTTTGCGTGGGGTCCCACCCCAAAGGTTAACCTACCAAGTAGAGGTAGGAAAGGTACCTCAAACTTACCAAGATGTCATTGAGCTACCACAAGCCCAAAAGGAAGAATGGCTGCAAGCTATTCGGACTGAATTAAAGGCAATGCACAATTTACAGGTTTTTGAGCCAGCAACATTACCAGCTGGAAAACATGCAATTGATTCCAGATGGGTGTTTGTTCTCAAGGATCGGGAAGGTGCTGAGCCATTAAAGAAAGCCCGTTTAGTGATCCGTGGCTGTAAACAAATTCCAGGTGTAGATTTCGAGGAAATCTATTCACCAACACTTTCAGCCACAACGCTACGCGCAGCGCTTGCCGTAGCAGCCAGCAAAGGTTTCCAGGTTCACCATTTTGATGTTGGGACGGCTTACTTGCACGCAAACCTGCAAGAGGAAGTGTACATCACAATACCTCCAGGGGTGCAAAGCGATTACTCACATTTTCGCCTCAGAAAAGCGGTTTATGGGTTGGAACGAAGTGGAAGAAGCTGGCACTTATGCCTTAAAGAGCAGCTGCAAAAATTGGGGTTCACCCCCTCTACAGCTGATCCATGCCTTTTCAAAAGGGGAAAAGGAGAGAAATTATGTGTTCTGTTATGTTTTGTTGATGATTTGCTGGTCCTCGCGAGGACACAACAACAGATCAATCAGATCACATTACAACTGCAAAAAGCATTCACACTTAAATGTCTTGGTCCTGTCAGTCAATACCTAGGAGTGGAGATCGAACGCACAGCTGACGGTGCTGGTTTTCTCCTCAGTCAGGAGAAAAAGATCTCCGATCTACTCCAGATATGGGGCATGCAAGACTGCAAAGTTGTATCAACTCCAATAGTGATGGGGAGAGGGGGAAAAGCAGAAGAGTCTGCACCATTTCCAAACCAGAATATGTTCCTTTCACTGTTGGGTTCACTCACACATCTTGCGTGCTGGACGCGCCCAGACATTAGCGTTGCAGTCAATCACCTGAGCAGAAAAGCTGCAAATCCAACACAGGCAGATTGGATAGCCTTGAAACACATCCTCAGGTACTTGAAAGGCACAAGTAATCACAAGTACCACATCACCCCAAAAGGAGCACTGCAATTGGAAGTTTTTGCAGACAGTGACTTTGGGGGGGATGACACAAGGAAATCTACCACAGGCTATGCCATACGCCTTGGGAATTGCGTGATAGATTGGGGCTCACACAAACAGAAGACTGTAGCGTGTTCTACTCTAGAGAGTGAGTACACAGCCCTAAGTCATGTGACCAACTACCTACACATGCTCAGGCAATTGATGTTGGATTTGGATGCTCCACAAACAAATCCAATCCAAATCTGGATGGACAACCAGTCCGCAATCCAGATTGCTAAGTCAGAACGAATCCGGATGCACTCCAAGCATGTTGACATAAAGCATAAACATGTCAGAGAGGCAATCCAAAACAGGGACATTGACGTGCTTTACTGTCCATCGCAAGAGAACATCGCGGATATCCTGACCAAAGCACTTCCTGCGCCACAATTTAAACAGGCAGTTCAAATGTTAGATTTGGCGCCAAAAGATGACTTCCGAGACGTAATGGGGGGGTGTTGCAGTTTCACACCACACACTCCAGAACTGGTTGAAACTGGCATTCCGTCTCTTCGTCTTCAGATCAGGTAGAGCACCTGCGTGTCCTTGGGGTGTTCAGCTTCCCAGCTTGTTAGTGCAATCTGCTACACAGTAGATGAACTCCCTTTAGTTAGTATAACATAAGCAGGCAAAGTTTCTCACGGGAAGCGCTGGCTAGCAAACATCCACTTTCTCATGAGATCATGATGTTCAAGGAGCACCCCATTGGGTAACATGGGGCACAAGGGTCTCCAGGTATCCACCTACCAGATATACTCTAGCTGCACCCTTTGTTCTTCTATCTGTACCATGTGTGCGCACTGAGACTGAGAATGTAACTACATGCGCTGAAACGCCGCTTGTACGCGGCAAGCCTTCGCCGGCTTTCGCTGACCGGCAAATAGAACTTCTTGCTTTCTGACTATCGCTACTGTAACCAATAAAAGACTTTGTTATGGAAATGTAGCGATCTTGTCGTCCCTCCGCTCCGATCGCGCTAGGCAAGCGCTGAATGGGTCCACAAGCCCCCAACTCTGCTATCAACACTCCAAACAAACAACAACCAGTTCACGAACAGTCCCAACCCGTGTTTGCCTTCACATGGGAATGGGAAGGGAGGCGCACTCAGCTGGCTTGGACCCGGTTAGCGCGAGGATTCATACATGCCCCCACGATATTTGCAGAAACCTTAGCAAAAGACTTGCAACAATGGGACAAGGAGGAAGACGTGACGTTGGCCCAGTATGTAGATGATGTCCTGATAACAGCTTGAACAAGGGAACTGTGTGAACGGGCGACTGTGAGTCTACTGCAACACCTCCACAAAGCAGGCTACAAGGTCTCAAAAGGAAAAGCACAAATGGTGCAACAGAAAGTTTCCTACTTAGGATTCACATTAGAAGCAGGGAAAAAGACACTAACCCCTGAAAGAGTACGAACAATTTGCAACATGCCAGAACCAGCCAGCAGACGAGCACTGCGTGGGTTTTTAGGTTTATGCACATTCTGCCGTTTGTGGATCCCAGACTTTGCCACTCATGCGCAGCCGCTGTACGAAGCCACCAAAGGGGGGGACTCAGAACCTTTCCTGTGGAAAGCAGAGCAGAAGGAAGGATTTCAAGCCCTGAAAGAAAGTTTGGTGCACGGAAGCGCACTGGGATTGCCAGATGTCAAAAAGCCCTTTACGCTATTCCTTACAGAAAAGGAAGGCATTGCCAAAGGGGTCCTCACCCAGAGGTTAGGAGGAAAGTAGAGACCGTGCGCTTACCTTTCAAAACGTTTGGACGGAGTTGCCAGGGGATGGCCACCGTGCCTGCGAGCTGTAGCAGGATGCGCTCTACTCCTTCAAGATGCCCGAAGGCTAACTTTCGCTGGACAAATCGTTGTAAAAACACCACACTCTTTGAGGCCATTGTTAGCGGAAGGAGGATTAGGCTGGCTCACAAACAGTAGGATCCTAAAATACCAAATGATGCTGCTAGAAGATCCATCAGTGGAGCTACAGGTGTGCAGTACCTTAAATCCAGCAACCTTCCTACCAGACGAGGAAGGAAAACCGTGGCACGATTGCAGAATCACGGTGCAACAAACTTGGAAGCCAAGACCAGACCTAAAAGATGTGCCCCTGAAAAACCCTGATGAAGAATGGTTCACTGATGGAGCCTCAATGGTTGAAAATGGAATCAGGAAGTCAGGCTATGCAATTGTAAGCAGTCACGCAATTATAGAAGCAAAGGCACTACCCGTAGGGACATCAGCCCAGCTAGCGGAGCTCATTGCAGTCACAAGAGCTTGCCAGTTGGGTGAAGGAAAGAGGCTGAATTTATTTACAGATTCACGTTTTGTACACTGCACGGTCCATGCGAATGCGCAACTGTATCGGGAACGGGGAATGCAAACTGCAAAAGGCAAACCCCTAAAGTACAGAAAAGAAATAGAGGAATTGCTGGAAAGTGTTCAGAAGCCTAAAGAGTTCGCTTTTATGCACTGCAGGGGGCATCAGAAGGGAGAAGGAAAGGTAGAACATCCTGTAACACAGCTGCCTTTAATGCCAGAATTAGAGCCAATCCTAAAAGACTGGTGGTATGAAGACCCAGATCATGAAACAGCAAAAGGGTTAAAAGCAAAATACAAAGATGGAAAGTACCTCCTGCCAGACAAAAGACTTTTGATTCCACGAAGAAGCGTAAGACCGCTAGTGGAAGCCTACCATGAAGCTACACATGCAGGAGGAGAAGCAATGTATGAAGCAATCAAACGGGTGTGCTACGCGCCCAATTTATCAACCCATGCACGGATGGTAGCAGTCAAGTGTGCCACATGCGAAGTAGTAAACCAAAAGAGAGACAAACCCGCACAAGTAGGGACGGTAGAAGTAGGAATTGAACCCTTAGAGTGCCTGCAAATAGATTTCACTGAAATGAAAAGGGAAGGAAAGTACAAATATCTGCTCGTGGCAATTTGTACTCTCACTGGGTGGGTTCAAGCGAGGCCCACTGGGACAGAACAGGCTAGAGAAGTCGTGAAGTGGCTTCTGCAAGACCACATCCCCAATTACGGACTGCCCCGAAGCATCAACTCTGACCAAGGGTCACACTTCATTGCAAATATAGTCCAAAATGTTTGCAAAGCTTTGGGAATTCAGTGGAAATGTCACACCCCACTGCGTCCTCAAAGTTCAGGAAAGGTCGAACGCATGAACCGTACCATAAAGGAGTATGTGACCAAGATGAGTTTGGAGACCGGGTTGGGATGGGTACCGCTGTTGCCACAAACGTTGTTCAAAATCAGAAACACGCCCTACGGGAAACATCAATTAACCCCCTTTGAGGCGGTGTACGGACGTCCATCGCCAATTTGGAAGGCCTTCAAGGCCGAAAAGGGAGTTCCCAGGGATGTGTTAGAATGGGGAAGGACCATAATGAGTCAAAGAAAGCATCTAATGTCCCAAATTTCCTTGCCCTTATTGGATCCAACACATGACATAGAACCTGGAGACTATGTACTAATCAGAAAGTTTAAAAATGATCCCCTAGTCCCAAAGTGGAAAGGGCCCTTCCAAGTTATGCTAGTAACACCCACCGCTGTCAAGTGTTTCCAGGTCAAAAGATGGACTCATTACAGCAACGTGAAGAAGACGACCCCGCCCGAAGAAATTCCAAACCAGGACACTGCCAAAGAAACTCAGTGGACGGCAGAACCTGTGGGAGGTCTGCGTGCGAAGTTGAGGCGAAAGAAGGGTCCAGAAAAACCACCCAAAGAACCCCAAAGTCCGGAGACGCCCAGAGATCAGGAAAACGTGGGAGAGCCCCTGGTGCCCGAATGGATGGAAGCGTGAATCCTGAAGGAGACCTGCAAAAGACACTAAAACCCGTGGCTTTGCCACCCCCAGTTTTGTCTTTCACTTATTTAAAATCTGTATTGGTGGGAAGGAAAAGAAAAACCGGGTTACTCCTAGAGCTGATGTTAACCATAATGTGTTTACTCCCAGTAACAAGTGGAGAATATTTAGGGCCATGGTCAAATAACGCCTATTTTACCAGCATAAAGGAATACCAGCAACTCTTAGACATTAAAGACTGTTGGGTATGTAGTCATTTGCCCACCAAAATAGGAGGGGGAATACCCATGATAGCCTATCCCTTCAATCTCACAGAATGGGAAACAGGGAAGAGATTGAATGTGTGGGTAGCCAACTCCCAAACTGGCTATGTAGTTTATAGCCTGGGTGCGCGAATCTTAATAGAAGCAGGGGTATGTTGGACGCATACGCATAACGGAACAGAACTGAAAAATCAGGTATACTTGGGCACGTATGAAAAATGTAATGTAACCATAGCCATAAAACCCTACTGCAGGGAATGCCCAAACCCAAAGGTAAACAACACCTGCTGTGAAACTTGGTCAACCTTTGGATATGACACAGGTGCCTCCCTGTTAAAGGGGAAGGTAAATGGAAAGTACCGGACATGGAATGGAAAGAAAAAGGGGTTATTAATAAGTGCAGTAGTGTATAACTTGGCACAGATGATAACATGGCCAGACGACACCAGCACACCCCTAAAAGGGGCATGGTTGTTATGTGGGTGAAAAGCATATTCAGCCATACCGCCCCGATGGACAGGAACATGTACCATAGGTAGACTATTTCCAGCTATTGTTCACCAAAACCAACTACCCCACGGGCACATTAGAAATGCTAGAGAAACAGGTCCTCTAGTTTATAGCGGTGCGCAAGCATTTAGCAGAGGTTTGTTTCCTTTCTCTGGCGCAGCTTTAAACTATGGGGATTTGCACAAGTTGAATGATTGGACAGCTAACATGTTTCAGAAAACTACCGAAGCCTTAAAAGATGTAAATCATGAAATCTCCCAAATAAGAGAGGTAGTCCTGGAAAATCGCCAGGCCCTGGACACGATTTTAGCAAAAGGAGGAGGGGTCTGTGCGCTTGTACATAGTGAATGTTGTGTATGGATAGATGACAAAGGACCAAACATAAGTGCCACCATAGAGGCTATGGAAAACTCCATACAAAAGAGTGAACCCTACCAGCCAGGCTCTTTCTGGGAGGGAATTTGGTCTTGGCTCCCGGGAACTGCGTGGATCCGACAGCTGGTGATGGGAGTAATCATTTTTATTGTAGTCATAATTGTGTTAGGATGCTTTTGCCAGTGTTTGCCATCACTAATGAAAACCTTTATGCACATCTTTAGAAAGGAAAAACCGACACATATTGCTTTGCTGACACCTACTGGATAGAATTGGAATTGAAAATTAAGGGAGGAATGTTACCATAGAAACGTAGTTAAGAATTTACAGTAGTTAGGAATTTTCAATTGTATGCAAGGACAAGATAAGGAGGATGCCCCTGACCAGAAGGGCTAAGCCTAAGACCACAAGGAACAGACCAGTGAGATAAGATAAGGACAGGACGTGCAGAACGTGCTTGCTTGCAGTACACGCGTACTGCTCTCAGCCTCTGTAATCAACATCACGTAAGCAAACACAACGCAGGAAACACCCGAAAGAATGCTATATAATGAATCAACAAAAGTCTGTTAGGGGCCACTTGCCTTGTTGGGGGTAAGCGGACCTCAGGTACCGAGTAAACTTGTCTGTTTAAACCTCACTCT
>JAJKFI010011777.1:3033-17381 GCA_029204185.1 Lerista edwardsae
AAAAAAAAAGTGCTTCGGCGCCACACATGAGAGGCCGGGAGACCCGCCAGCTGTTGTGCAAGATGATGTGAAAGAAGGTCCCAGGTGTGCAAAGCGCCTAGGCCGGCATCTGTGTGTGCAGCTGCAGCCAGTCGGATGTGCTTCGGGGGAAGCCCCCTGGACTTAAAAAAAAATACCCTCACTTGAAAATTCAAACTGTTAATACTCACAAAAGGAATATAGCAGGAGTAAGGTCTGCAGTTTCCACGAAGGCTGCTCCCAGCTTTCCAAGACCCACCTGACAGCAGGTTGTGAACAACCAAGTGGGTCCTGACTCACAGTCTGAATAACACTACTCTAACACCTCTACATGCATGTGGTGCAGCTCATCATGGAAGGGTTTCAAAAGCGGTACCTGCCCAAATTCCCTTTTCTATACAATGGTTAAAGGTATAGGCATTCTGTCCCAGTTTGTACCTGGTAACCCTAACTCTAGGGGCCTTGATGCTTGGTTTGATCAGTGTTGTAATTATAAAATACCAAGTACAAGGCTGTATTCCACACAGTCACAATGGTAAAAGCACGGCTATTGGCTGTGATGCAACTAAATGCTTGCATTTGCATTGTGACTGGCTTCTCTTGTTGCCCACAAGGTCCTGTTGGTGACAATCATGAGCCCATCGTAAACTTAATAACCTATCGAATAGTGAAGGACTTATTGTGTAGTGAACGTTATTTTACTACAGTGTTCACTGTACAGTGATTTGATCATAAAGTCAACCCATCATAAAGTGAAGGTACACTATACAAGTGGAAAAGAGAGAGGTCCTTAATGAAATCCAAACACACCATCTGCTAAGTCTCCACAGACTAACTCCAACTCTTCCCCCATGCACAGGGCAGGCCCAAGAAATCCTGGCATGTGAGGCCGTGGGTCAAATGTTGCACCTCCATACTTGTTGACGGACCAGCTGCTGGCCCTCCCACACACTGACTTTGTAAAGCAAGGGGGTAGAGCTGAAAGTGCTACAACCCCCACTCTCCTTCCTTTCCTTTCCTCTCTGACCCATTCGTCCTTTCCAACTCCTGGAGTGGGAGCTGTGGAGATGAGCAGCGGGATGGAAGTGGTTGGGCAAGCAGGTCTCTCTGGAACTGTTGGCATCACCATGTTGCTTGGCACCCTTACTGGCATCCCTTGGAATTCCCTTAAGCCCACAGCCCATACCTCCCCATTTCTATGCTACTGTGGGATAGGATTGGGCTGTCAGTATACAAGATAAACTATGCATAGACATTTACCATTGGGAGGTCATTCAGAAGCTCAGTCTCAACTACAGGTACATCATCAGAGCTTTCTTATGTACTGGCAGCGATAGCGGCGGCGGCGGCAGCGGCGGCGGCGGCGGCAGCAGCAACATGTTTTCTAGCCTGACTTTCTCTCAGGTTGCTGTTGCAGACCATATAAAGATACAATTAGTTAAACTCAAAAAACAAGTGAATTAATGTCAATAACTTCTTCTTCCATTGCATTAAATTGCCTTCATCTTGATTAAAATTATGTAATCTGCCTTGTTATCGTTGGGTGTCCTCCCAGGCCCCCGCCTTACCTGGCCGATCCTGCCCTGCCGGGGGGGAGTGTTGGACAGGGGCCTGCCTGCCCTGCCAGTTGCACCACAGCGATGCAGCCTCGGACCCTCAACCACTACAACGCCTTCGGCGCCACACATGAGAGGCCGGGAGACCCGCCAGCTGTTGTGCAAGATGATGCGAAAGAAGGTCCCAGGTGTGCAAAGCGTCTAGGCCGGCATCTGTGTGTGCAGCTGCAGCCAGTCGGATGTGCTTCAGGGGAAGCCCCCTGGACTCGAGGTGGGCCTGCCGCCGGGCACCGCTTTGCAAGACCGACCCCAACAGGTGGCGGGCAGGGCACCTGGCACCAAGGCCACCACTGGCCACTGGCAATGCGGCCCAACATCTTGACCCCACCCAAGGCCAGCTGAGGACCATCAGGGGCAGGGCAGGCAAAGGAGGCCAGTGGTTGGACCCCTGCCCCATCACTTCCCCAAGTGGGCCCAACAGCCCCCTGGCAGGGGTGGGGCCAGAGGGAGGAGGAGAGGAAGGGGTGGGGGAAGGCCTCAATAAAAGCAGGCACACCAATGATGAGCAGAGAGGCTAAGCAGCTGGCTGACAAAGGCGTTCAGTCTGCCTCTGTTCTGAAGCCCTGTAGAGGAGTTGGGCAAGGGTGGAACAACCCTCAGCTCCCAACTCGGACTCGGACTCTGAGGCAAGCCTTGAGCCGTGAAGACTGCCTTAACCTCTGGCAGAGGGGCAGACAGACAGGAATCTAACCGGGCCGCACCCCCACCAAACACCCCCCAGACAATTATTTTTTTAAAAAAAAAAAATAGCACTTTTATGATCAGTTTTGCCCAAGGGATATTGCTGAACATTGTATTAAACAATGCTGTAATTAGCGCAGAAATGCAAGAGGATTGGTTCTCAAATCCTTCCTGAAATAATAGAAAAACGATTACACAGAAAACATGCAAAATGATGTTTAGATCTTGATCTCCTTATTTTCTGCTCAATATCGCTGCTCTTTCAAGCTATTTCCATTACAAATTGTCCTCAGATGAAAACCATTGGGGGAAATTGTAGCTAGCACTTTTCGATATATAAAAAGAAAGTTTCTGTTAAAAATTCAACACTGCTATAAATTTTTGAAAGGCAGGTGTCGTTTGGTACATTCTTCCATCTTACCTATTTGCCATCATGTGATGGAGCTCGCAATTCATGCAAGCTCCGCCCACACCGTGATGCATTGCCAGGTAGCGTTTGGCGGGGATTTTGTGACGGTTGACAGTCCTGGATCAAAAAGAGAATTGGAACCAACACATTAATTAATACACAAATGAATCAAAACACAAAAATTCCAGAGGCAGAATGGGCTGGGGGGGAGGGCATTCTGGCAGGCAGGGAGGCCCAGGGAGGGGTGTGGAGTTTGGATACAGCCATTAACCCACATCCAAAGCCCAAAGCCCAAAGCCCAAAGCCCAAAGCCCCAGCCCAATTAGGGACACTGCAGGTGGCTTAGACTTGTGCCTGCAATGTTGCAAGTGCCGATCCAAGCAGCCCTATCAAGCTGCCTGTGGCTTCACCCCCCCCCCCACACACACACACACACTAAGCTGCTGCTGACTGTAACATGGGCTTGGAGGCAGTGCCGGTTGACCGGCCTGCCTGCTCTAGCACAAATTAGGATTAGGATGTCAGTCTTGAAAGTTCCACTGTGATTACACCAAGCTTAGTACTTCCGCAAGTGAACCAAGTCCTTGGTCCAGCGACATTTCTTTGACGTTGCCTAACAATATGCCAATATCACATGCAAGCAAGAGCCTTGCTGTAGTAAGGAAAGCATGTTATCTCCTCATGAGATGGTCCCTCCAGAATGCTGTAAGGAGAATACACTCTATCCAACCAAAAAATGTTAAATATTGTGGAAGAAGCAGATAACCGTACCGTACATACTGTACATGAATACATACAGGGTATTTTTAAAAATACACATTCGTCTGTTATCTTACCTCTCCAAATTAAGAACTTCTATCAAAAAAGCTGATGTTAAGAACATAAGAAAAGCTTTGCTAGATCAGGCCAAGGGCCCATTTAAACCAGATTCCTGTATCTCACAATGGCCCACCAGAGGCCTCAAGGAGCATGCAAGACAGATACTTGTATCTCGCTGCCACTCCCCAGCATCTGGCAATCTAAGGCAGCCTATTACTATTGCAACAACCCCAAGGTAGACACCAGACTGAAATTGGGGTTTATTAAATACAAGTGCAAATCATGAAACTTACTCATCCCTCTCTTCCCAATCTGGGGTAGACAAAAAAAACTGCCATCCATAGCCAATCGGATGACAGAAAAAAATTCCTACGCAGCCTCATGATGTGCAGCCACCTAATCTCAGACTGGATATACCCATCTTAGCTTGTAACCTGTGATGGAGTTTCCCGCCATAAATCTGTCCAATCCCCTTTTAAAGGCATCCAGGCCAGATGGCATCACCACATCTTGTGGCAAGGAGTTCCACAGACTCAGGGTGCAATCCTAAACTGAGTTAGGCCGGCATAAACTAAGCCAGCAAAGTTTGGCCGGCACAAGGGACACCGTCAAGTATGTTTGGACCACTCTCAGAGTCAGAGAGGGCAGCACACAGATGTGAGCCATCCTCCATGACTCCGAGAATAGTCCAAACACGCTTTATGGTGGCCCTTGTGCTGGCCAAACTTTGCTGGCTTAGTTTATGCCGGCCTAACTTCAGGTTAGGATTGTGCTCTTAATTACATACTGGGTCAAGAAATATTTTCTTTTGTTTGTTCTAAACCATGCTTTACGCGTATGTTATAACAATGGTTATGTCATAAACAATTATCTGTAATGTCATAGGGATTAACCATAATCAGAGAAGGAGCTGGTTTTTCTGTTTCATTCTGAACCGTATCAAAATGCTACAGAACTTTTTTTTGAAATGTTTGACCCAGTTTATTTAAAACGGGGGGCAGCCCAATCCTAACTTGCACTGGAACAGGCAGGCCACAGTGGCCTACGCTGTATCCAGCACGTTACGTGCCAGCTGGAGGTCACCTTGGGGTGATATTTTTCCCTTATCCCATATTGAGCTCCAGCTTCACCAATCAGCATGAGTTATTTAACTACCACAAATCTGAGCAGACTGCGTAGGTCTCCAAGGCTTGGTAGTGGAGGTTATAATTTGACATGCACTGCTGCCGGTCTCTCCTCCCCATCCAAAAACACCACTCTCCACTTCCCACCCACCCCTCCCACCCCTTTCACCATCCGCCACAAGCACATCCTGGGCAGCCAGCTCAGGCTGGATCCAGCCCTCTGGAATCGACATGGGACTCCACGCTGACCCAGCCAACTCCCTATTTGGTGCCAAAGTGCCTTCCGCCATGTTTTTGCACAAAACATGTTGCACCCTGAGTTAAGTGTCTATTTTGGAAGCCTAGGAGTCCAGTACCAAAAAAGCCAGACAACCTTAGGCAACAGTTACTAGACAGCAGGGACTGTAGAAGGATTAACCATAACAGACTTTCCAAATGCCCGTACTTGCTAAACAGAGAAATCCTATTTTTACTCTTTGTCTAGGAGTAGAAAACAAACACTCCCATTATAAATACATTTGTTTTCTAAGAAATTGATTTCATCCAAGTGCATGCAATATAATAATTCAATGAACATTTAGATATTTTTTCATTTAAATCCATTAATCTTCCTGAAAAATAATTCCATTCCCCTCTCTTTTCCTATACAACATGCAAGCTGTCTCTAAGCTATTCCATGCATAATGCTGAGTGTCGTTAACAGACTATAAGCGTACATGAACTCTCCCATGAGTAGAGTTAGGAAATACAAACTGGGACAAAGTGTCTGTACCTTTAACCTTTGTACAGAAGAGGACATTTTGGCAGGTTCAGCTCAACAGGAAGGTTTTAAAAAGCTGCACCTGCCAAAATTCTCTTTTCCATACAATGGTTAAAGGTATAGGCACTCTGTCTCAGTTTGTATCCAGTAACTCTACCCATGAACCAACATTAGAACAGAATTTTTTTTTAAAAATGCTTCTCTCTTGATCGTGCAAAGTAAACAGATTTTGCAACTTTTCAAAAAATCCCTAAAGACTTGGGCACTGCAGACTATAGACGCATCTGTGCATTTGCAGTTGTAGGTCTCCTCTGCTACAGTTTGATGAATCCAGATGGTTTGCCAGGAGCCATAAATTATTCTTTTGTCTTTCAGAGCACATTTAGCTAGAAAGCACTCACAGGAGAACAGCACTTACCCCTTAGCAGAGGAAGCAAGAACTTCAGAGCAGAAAATGCCAAGGATTATAAGGAAGAGCAGCTGGGAACCACTTCTCTGTTCCATCTCTCCAGACCTGGGTTGGCAAAATGATACAAACATTAACCTCTCCATGTCAATGCCCACCTCTTGCATATAAAAAGAGGAAGTTTGGAGGGTGCCAAAGACCAGGAGGTTTGAAGCAGTAAGGAAGACCACCATGAAAAGGACACTTCTCACGTCTCAAAACACAACATCAGGCCCATTCATGTCAAAGAGCTGTCATTAGACAACAATAGTCAGTGTTGGGAACAGGTCTGGAAATTGAATTCAAGTCAACTCTGCAGTCTCTGCCCATTCGTGAATTGACTTGTGCTTGAGTCATGGCACATGCCCACGGCAAGTCCGCCCTTGGAATTTCTCATGTCATTTTTACTTGAATTAGAAGTCTTTTTGTGGCAAACTGTGGTGCGGGCCAGGCGCACGCAACTACATACCATCAAAAATGGGAGGTGCAGGGGGGCAGTCAGAGTTGTTGTTTCACACTTAACGTTAATGTTCCTGTGGGTCAGCGATGCGCTGAAGACAGCGCTTCACTCTTTCCACCAAACTGCCATTTCATTTATATAAATAAAGCACCAAAGCCAGGCTGACCTGTGGCTGTTACTCAAGCGAGCAAACAAGTGTGCTCGGCTGCAGGGAGCTTTTGGCTCCATACAAAACCGGCCGCTACAATGAAAACTCCTCCTTCCCCCTCTGTTCAGACCACAACTGGGAAGAATGCAAGGGGAAAAAATAGTCCTGGTTGCGGCAGGTCATTAATTATTGTCTTTTAATTATTATGTAATTATTTTATTGTGTTTTAACTTTGTAATGCAATGTGTTTTAACTTTGTAACTTTATGTTTTAACTTTGTAATGTCGCCTTGGGTGCCTTCGGGCAGAAAGGTGGGGTATAAATTTATTTATTTATTTATTTATTTATTTATTTATTTATTTATTTAATTAATTAATTAATTAATTAATTAATTAATAATATTCAGTGAGACTGCTTTTTCCACGAAAGTCGGGCTGACCTGTTGCAGTTGCACAAGTGAGCAAGTGAGCACGCATGGTGGCAACTGCAGGAAAACCATGCTGCAGCTTATGGTGTGTACTGGGAATGCCTTGAGGGTGAGGCAAAGAACTGTCATGGGCACACACCCTCCCCTCCACCCTACCCCCACCTGTTCTTCTGCTGGAAGGAATGAGCAAAGAGGTGTGGTGCTTGTGGTGAATTTGCTTGTGGTGAATTTGTGGATCTCGGAAAGAGTTCTTTTTGATGCAGAAGTTGCAACAAAGTATTTAAGTGCATGCATGTACTCACTGATTCGAATTGCCAGAAGTGCTGACCCATTGTGAATCAGTGGCCAAATTAGTGAATCAAAGTGAGAGTTAATGACATGAGTCAGGCCAAAACATCAAAACTTGAGTTAAAATTTGAGACACAACTCTTTTTTCCCCCAACACTGACAATAGCAACCAACTCCCTTACACTGGATATGTAAGCACTCTAATGCATTTCCACAAAGAAGTGTCTGGTGTAGGGCAGGCCCATGAGAGTGGGTAGAGGGGGTAATTTGTACCCAGGCTCAGGGTCAAAAGGGGAACCAGGAGCCAAAAGAAGGGGTCCAAAAATTTCCAGGCACCTGGAATTTAGCAGGAGGAAACTGCCCTGCTACGATATCCCTTTGGCGTGTGGATTCACTCACCTTGAAGGCGTGTCTCAGAGCTCAGGGACACAGCTACGGAAATAAGTTTACACAGAACATTTCCTATACTAGTGTGAGCCTAAATACAATAATGCTAATTTTCTGCCATTGTTTTCTTTTTTTGTTCTTTTTAAAACTAGTCAGTCCTCATTATCCACCATGGCTAGGTTCCTGGGAATCCTCACAGATAGTGAATTTGCAGATAACAAACCACTAATCCTATGGGATCAATGGGGTTAGGTGCAAGGGGTGCATATCTGCCATCACAAGAATCAGCAGAGACCTATAAAATTAGTCTCTATAAAATCCTTGAAGCAGAAGCACGAAGGAATCTCTGTGTCAGGACGGACACGGGATTGGCAGGGGGGGAGGGATGTTTGGGCGGGACGTGGGCAGGCTCTGGATTTGGCCATAAGGTCAAATCTGAGAGCCTGTCCGGGAGGCTGCGCAGCCCTAATTAGCTGTTTAGCAGGTGCAGATCTGAGAAATGCATTGGGGAGGCTGGAGCATCCCCCACGGTAAGGGTGCGAATGAGCCCAAGCCACGGGGAGGCTCCAGCCTCCCAAATCAGCCTTGGATTTGGCATTGGCCGGCCGGCCTTGTTGCCAAAGGGTTGGATTGCGCTCTGAGATACAGACTACCAGAAACAAGTGGGTACATAGACTGACAAACATTTGAATATGTGTATTTGTGCTCCTGTGCACATGGCAGCATCTTAATTTTAAATCACTTTGCTGTGCACAGTTATTTAGTTCTGTTGCCAGAAGGATATTAAATTTTGCTAGAGTTCTGTATAAGCTGACTTGGGAGCCTCTCCCATGGAACTCTTCCCAAACGTCTGTGATAGGAAGTTTTGAGGAAGTGGTACGTTTTCATAGTACTGCAACCATATCAAATTGCAAAAGATCCGTTCTCACATTTTTATAATAGCAATCACACACAAAAACATTAGATTAAGGAAAAGAACTACATGCATGTCTCTGACCCAAAGAATATTGTATTAACATTCCTGCAGAACAGCATTGAGACAGAAATGGACAACACCAAAGGACATTTTTTTACATGTGCAGCAAGAGCCACAATTTAGAAATCTGCAGGTGGGAGTGGGGAGCGAAGGTTGTGCTTGATTTGATGATCCAGAGACAGAGAAACAAGATCATAGAACAGGGGTCAGGGAACTTTTTTACCTTTTACCCCAAAATATATTTAGATACGCCGACGTAACCCAACCCCCCAGAACAAAAGAAAAAAAATACATATTGGAACCCATTGCTTTTTATTTGATTAATTAATGAGCTTAAATAATGCTATGTAAATATGAAGTTGTAAAGGGTTTGGGAGAGTTAGGAAAGTTCTCTAAATATTTTTTAATCTTACTCTTATTGTAAATATCTAACATGCTTAGTTAGATTTGATTTTGTCATATGGGGTATTAAAATATTCTTGCTTGATGACATCACTTCCTTTGGGCCCCCGTGATAAAAAGTTTGAGAGCCATTGTACTGGATTAAAGAAAAAAACTTTTAACATCAGAAAGTAAGATAAAAGGGCAGCCTCCAAAGACTTATTTCAGAATTTAAAAGATTTGTTTGCAACTCTGGATCAAACCAAAAAATGATAGCAGTAGCCATTTTTTTATGTAGATATCTGATTCATGCACTTGTCAAACAGGGAATACCTCATTTTTACATCACAAGGAGTGTGCATGTAGGTAAGGAGATTCAGCTCGCCTCATACAAACATCTCTTAATGTAAAAAATTAGATCCTCTCCACTTTAAATATTAACAGGATGAATGGGAGCAAAACAAATACATCTATTGCCTGATTAGTTTGACTCCCCCTCCCCTCCCCACTTCACAGAAACATAGCTGTGGAGAAGGCAAGGGCCATTCCTAATGTGTGCTAATACAAAAGGGGCTATGCAACTTAGCAGCACAGTATCTGCTTTTCCATTCTGGAGAAGGCAAATAGTACTAATACAGAAATGCAGCAAGCGTTCCTACATTTTGTCTCCTGCAGCTTGCTTTCCCTCTCGCCTCACCTCACACTGTATGCTTGCCTGGCGCCTCTCTTTGGTGTCCTGTGCACGCGTATGTGCCCCACACACCCCATGACCCTCTGAGCCCCATTCCGTATCGGAGGATTGTTGCACCGGGCTACAAGTTGAGGGGGAGGAGGACAGTCTGGTGTTCGCTCAGACTGCAGCCTGTAACGTTTGCCCCAGCCTGACTGTCCATTACCCCCAGGAATTTTATTTTTATCCCATTTGGGGTAATTTACCCCTGTTCCCAGACCACTGTCATAGAAAGTAAGACCTTTGATGAAGATTGTGATATTCTGAGAAAGGCCTGTAAAATATTGACAACGATCAAGAGAATGGAAGTTTAGGGGGCAACAGACACTCCAGGTCTCAAAGAGATTAATGAATAAAGGCATCAAAGAATAGTGATGCCAGTACTGACTTCAACCTATGCAAAGACACTTTTTCCATCCTCCTTTGGAAACTGTTTGCATTTTTACTACGAGCAGAGGTTGTGTGTGTGTGTGTGTGTGTGTGTGTGCGCGTGCGTGCGTGCGTGTGTGTGTGCGCGTGTGTGTCTGCATCTGCGTCTGTGTCTGTTTCCCCCTGAATACTTTAAGAACGTTTTCTCTGAAGTGAGAGTTAGTGCCAAAAACAGATTGATACAAACTTACTTCGCAGGAGCAGGGTTTTGTCCCCTTGAAGCAGAAGCAATGCTGGGAGCTTTCCTAAGTGCTGAATTCCTCGACAGCCGGTTGGCCTCTGCACACGTCTCCTTTCCAGGTACGAAGGGGAGTGTGCAAACAAGGAGGCTGCTCTGGAAATGCCTCATTTTATAGGGCGTATGCACAGAACCGCCTTTCTGCTTCAGAAACCACAATCACCTTACGGTGGAGACGTCATTATCCTCTCGGGGACAATAAATGGAAAGCCTGTGATTGCTTTGTTCAGGACATAGGAAGTTCATGTTTAATTCATGGGAAGCACTGGAGCCCCTCCCCCGTCCTTGAAATTGGCTTATAGCAATATTAATGAATGACTTGGGCAAACAAAAGTCAGCCTTTACAATGCATATGGCCAAATCCTCAGAAGATGGGAGCAGATGTCTAAAAAGGAAACTGGTGGCATTAAGCGATAATTGATAATGGGTCTTTTTGTCTTGTTCTGAGTAAGGACAATGAAGTGTTTGAGAGCTGAAACATGCTGATGCAATTGCAGCAGATCAGCAAGAAATCCCAGAAGACCTTCTGGGATTTTTTCATCTCCTATCTGCCTGTGTTTCTAAAAATGCAATCATGTTTACTCAGAGGTAAGATGTTTACTCAGATGAAAGACTCAATGGATCTTTCTCCCCAGGAAGCATGTGTAGGATTTCTGCCCAAATAAGAAGAACTAATAGCCCAATCCTACACCCCCCCAACCCAGCCCAGACCACTCAGCATTGTTGATGGAGCACACCACATGCTATGGAGGGGGGAGAAACAACTAAGCGGCCAAGGAGAGACAATAACTTTTTTTTTTACTTTGCTCCCTTTAGGCTACCTGTCCTCCAATGGGGTTCCTTGTATCCATGTCAGCTCTTTTGCTGGAGCAAATCCAAGGAGACTCCTGGAGTGGTTCTGGGCCAGGAATGGGGGACAGAAACTTTGTGTGGACTGCTGAAACCCAGATATTCCCCGTCCTGTTCCCAAACCAGCCCTGACCCAGCCTGCTCCCCTTCCCAAACTACCCTCACTCCTCTCCTGAGTTGCCACCAACAACAAATTATCAGTGGCAGTGGAGAAAGGCACAGATTCAGTGGATAGACTTGCCTGG
This sequence comes from Lerista edwardsae, assembly GCA_029204185.1. Classification (NCBI taxonomy): domain Eukaryota; kingdom Metazoa; phylum Chordata; class Lepidosauria; order Squamata; family Scincidae; genus Lerista; species Lerista edwardsae. The sequence continues at coordinate 14,464 of JAJKFI010011777.1, forward strand.
TGTCCCTTATTATAAGGGACTTCCCATATTTAAGATTTAAAAATCGTGTCCCGTATCAATGTTGAATAGGACTTTTAAAATCCCATTCTGACTAGATTTATATGGAATGAGAAAAAACCAAGGATACAGCTGAAACATTTACAAGACCAAAAACATAGAGCTGGGTTTGGTGTACCCGATTGAGAACTCTATTATCAAGCAACGATACTCAACTGGATAAAAGACGGGATTACTTTAAATAACAAAAGACTGTTTAATATAGAAGCATTTGATATGAAAATTGTATGGCATGCTTTTTTGATCTATGATAAGGCCAAATATTATGGAAATTTTAAGCGACATGTTTTGAGAAGAGCATTACTTTAGTCTTGGGAACAAATAAGATATAAAGATATCTTTATATCTTTATTTCTTGGTATATTAAAAATACCAAGATGGATCAAGCCTTTGGAAATATCGACTAAGCCAGATTGGTAAAAAGAGGAACAAAATGTTAAATATGAAGAGCTATTAGATCAAAAAGGAGAACTTTTAGACTAAAATAGAAAATAAAGGAATCATTTTGGATTGGTGGAATAAATTACAAATTAAATCGAGATTAAAGGAGGATCTTAAAATAGTCATTTATGATCAAGAGATAGACTTTGACAAACTATTAATTATTTAAGAGACTATCTGGTATTTACTACTATTTGTAGTTGAACTTTTATCAACAGCTGCAAGGCTAAATTTCATGGTCAACCTTCTTAATTGTTGATTTTCCATATATTCTTTCACTGTACCTCCCTCTTGTACGTGTGTTATGCCAATAAAGGTTTCTCAAAGTAAGTAAATGAAGAGGAGAAATATATCAAAAAGATGTATGAATTTCTATTAAGAATGAAGATGGAAGACGAAACAGTGAAGGAAGTAATTATTCAATGGGCCAGAAATTTTGGATATAATATAAGGTTGGATGACTGGGAAAAGATTTGGATAACTAATGTAAAACTGACAAAAGTGATTAACCTAAAAGAGAATCTCTATAAGATGTTTTATAGATGGTATCTAGCCCCAGACAGACTAGCCAAAATGTATCCAGGGTGTTCGAATAAATGTTGGAAATGTAAAGACAAAGAGGGGAGCTTCTCTCATGTGTGGTGGGCGTGTGCAAAAGCGGGGAAATTTGGAAGATGGAAAATGTTCTGCGGGGAATTTTAGATTCTGACAACATAGATTTTAGACCAGAATTATTTCTGTTAAATCTGACGAGCAGTATACAAGATAAGGGGATCGAGTATATTATAACACATGTTAATACTGCAGCAAGATTATTGTATGCTCAAAACTGGAAAAATGAAGAGATTCCTAATGTAGATCAGTTAACAGAGAAAATATATGATATTGTTGAGAAGGATGTATTGACTGAAAGACTGAAGGATGGAGATGTAACCAAGATACAAGAATATTGGAGATTTTTTTATAATTGGATACATACAAAATGGAAAATTTAAGAAGAGTTATAAAGAGACATATACCGAGGTAGTAGATATTATATAAAAGAGACTGAAGATTTAGAAATATTAAGTTTTGTATGCATAGCTGTTAGAAAATTTAAGGTTATGTTAGATTATATACAAACAGTAACGAATAAGAGGATGCTGTAATAGCCGCAATCAGTGTGTACATTTTGTGTGTAACCTATGTGTCCTTTACCTTATGTTTATTTCCCTTTTTTCCCATACCCATATCTGTAATAAATATATATATAAAAAATCCCATTCTAAAATTCTGCTGCTGTTGCTGCTTGCTGATGCCTCACCATGGCTAACTGCAATATTTTATATTAAAATAAAAGGTTTCCTACTTCAGTTCACGCTAAATCCAAACATCTTTGCTTTGCTTATTTTTGAGGTAATTTGAAAGTACATTATATGTCCATTTACCATTGCACAGAGAAGGAAACAGAGCACCTTCCTCAATAAATCCCTATTTTTCTCAATTAAAGCAGAAGGAAACCAATTAAGTAGGCCTCGTTATGCTTTCTTCATTTCCACTGTTTGTATCCTATCTTTTTATAAAATCCACAAAGTGACTATTAACATTTCATTTTTCATAAATCTCCAGTTCTTCCTTATAGTCGGTCATATGACTTCTCTGTCGTTCTGTTCAAGATCACATGAAGTTAAATTCAATCTGTGCCCAATCAGCACTTTAGCTTTTTTCCTTGAAAGCTGTTTCAAAGGAGTATGAGTGCAATCCTAACCTGTCCTGGAATAGGCTGCTTGAGCCTCCATGGGGCTGGGCAGATGGGGCTCCTCGAATCTGCGACTGTTTAGTGCCTGAATTGGGGCCATGCAACCTGGGGGGTTGGATATGGCCAAATGGCCACATCTGGACTCCTCCCCCTCCACGGGCTGCCCCATGCACAGGAATGGCTGGTTTTGGCCCAATACTCAGACAGAGGGCCAAGGTTTCTGGAAGGTGGAGGAAAGAGGCCTATATTGCTCTTCCACCATATACTTTCAGTGCCTCCCCCAATGGAATGTCTATGACCCAGAGCTGTGTCTTAAATTTTAAGTTTGTACTCAGATGAATTCTGAAGGTAACTTGCTGGTTGAGACTCTCTTCCCTGATCAACTTGTAAAACATGGAGGCTTGATGGGATTGATGGCACATAACAACCACCATGATCCTTCAGAAGGTTCTGGCTGGTGGGAAGGAGTGCACTGCAAGGAACGCAGTAAGAGAATCAATGACCCAGGGCATTATCTGAGATCTGATCATGGAAACATTGCAAAGGTAACGATAATGTCATCAGGTCTCATTCAGTGACCAAGGGTGCGATCCAACTTGCCAGCACCCTTGCATCAGCACTGGTGCTATTGGGCTAACACTAGCAGCAGCTTCAGTCCAAGGGCGATGGCTGAGAGCTGGGC
>JAJKFI010011777.1:32381-50285 GCA_029204185.1 Lerista edwardsae
GCTACAGGATTGACACAGATTATTGATTAATTTCAATAAATGTGGTCATAGTTTTAATTCAAGTCTCATATCTTACCAGAGGGTATGCAGTCAATGAGATAGACACATAGCCACACAAACAGTTTGGAAACAGGATTGAACAGAGCTGCTGTTCAGCTAGTGAATGAGCTAGTCCAGTGGGCTCTGGGACACACTTCTTAGGTACAACAACCTGTCAGGACCCCCCTAAGACCTTAAGTGATGTCATTGAGCAGACGTTACATCATTGTGCCAGCAAGGGTGGAAATGATATCATTGATTTAATAAATCACACTTTTATAAAGAAGATGAAGACATATCTCCTCAAAATGAGAACAGAAGATGAGGTGGTAAAGGACATAATGATTCAATGGGCAAAAAAAATATATATGGACAACTAATATTAAGATTACGAAAGCTATATCATATAAAGACAATTTTTTATGTTTCATAGATGGCATATACCCCAGAAAAAATATCTAAGATATATGAAGGGGCTTCAAACAAATGTTGGAAATGTGAAGTAGTGGAAGGAACTTATTATCATGCACGGTGGAGTAAAGAAATATTGGGAGAGTATACATGTAATGCTACAAGAGATCTTGAATTGTGTGATCCCTTTCGAACCTGAAACGTTCCTCCTAAATATATTACCAGATATACAAGACATAAAAAAGAAACATATTATTGTACATATTGTAACAGCTGCTAGCATACTTTTTGTGCAAAAATGGAAAAGTATTGAAATACCGAAGGTAGAGCATTTGATAAATAAAGTATATGAGAGAGCAGAAATGGATGTGACAACTAAAAGATTGAATGAAGATAATTTAGAGAAAATTAAGCAATATTGGAAACCATTTTATGATTGGATTGATACACAATGTTAATCTGATAAGGAAAATACAACAGGTTTATGTGAAATATTTAAAAAGTATTATTACAAAAGATGAATGAATTCCCAAGAGGTTGATGAGAAGAGGAAAAATTTGTTAGAGTAGAAAGATGTTGGAATAGATGTACCACAACGGTTTCTGTCACCTTATGTTTATTCCTGTTGTTTTTACCCATTACCTATGTTTTATTGTTATACCTACCCTTTATTCTTTAAAAAAAAAACCATAAAAAAATTTTAAACAATAAAACACACTTTTAAAATAAATCACACCCACTTTTGGAGAAATGGATGGAAAATAAATGAGAGAGAGAGAGAGAGAGAGAGAGAGAGAGAGAGAGAGAGCACCTGCAAAAGGCCTAATCTTGCTGTTGCTGCTTACTGCAATAGCTAAGCTGTATGAGCAGTAAAACTATGTGGTGAGTTCAGCTTTTTTTTTTTTTTTGGTATGATTTTCTTAGAAATTAATAGCAACCAGGACAGTGAGGGTAAAAAAAAAAGTATTTAGACTACCATAGATTACCAAATGCAACGGTAGTTTCAGGTATGCGAAAAAATCCTGACATTTGTTCAAACACACATTTCTGTTTGGAGGTTTCCTGAAAATGTTGCAAAAATGCAACTGCTTAAATGATGTGCAAATGCATCTATGGTAGAAAATGGGTTCCACAACACCAGGAAATTGTGACCACCAACACCAACACCACCTCTTGCTGGTGCAAGAGATGGCAGTGCTTCCTAGCCATCATCACTTCCTGCATTAGCAGGTAAGGCAGAATTGGGTGAGGAAGGGGGCAAAGCTGGGGAAGGATGGAGGAGGAATGGGTCAGGGAGGCTGCAGTTGGGGGTGGATTCAGTGGCAATGGCACGTGCGGATCCCATCCCCTCCTTTTGCAGCCACCCCGCTCCTTTCTTCTCATCAGACTTGCACCAGCTACAGAGCTGATGTGTCTGCAAAGAGACCCATTGTGGAGTGGGAGACTGAGAGAGGGGTAAAGGGAAATAATTCCCCTTTACACACACATCCTCAATAAAGACAGAAGACTGCGGCTGGATGTTAACTGGGCCACGTCATTGAATATGACAACAAATTAATTCTTTTGCAACAGGGAACACTATTGGCAAGGGCAGATTTTTCCTAACCAGGTGCGAGGCATTCTCTTAAGGGGGGAAGACGGCCTGACCGTCTGCCCCTCCTGAAATTCTCTTTGGGTGTACCAAACCACTTGAGAACAGGCACAGCCATCAAGCTGAGCCTGCCTGTCTTCATTGCCCCCCACAGGAGGGGGACTCGGGCAGCTGGCCAGCGCAGCTGAAGGCGAACCTCTCAGCCCTCTTGCCAACCAATGGAGAGGTTTAGCCAGACAACTCTTTGAGCCGTGTGGGCATCTTCGGAGCTATCATGCCATTCCCCTCCACCTTGCTGCCCCAGCATGGACACCGAGAGCTTACCTACCTGCCCTGAACCCTGCACTTTTCATGCAAAGTGACCAATACCGATCTAGCCAAACACGTTGTTCTGTAAATTAACCCCCCCCTTGCCAGTCTGGGGTAGGTGAAAAACCCTCAACCATGGCCAATCAGGTGAAGGCAAAAAATTCATACCCGGCGCTCTTAGAGATCTCAGACTGGAGCGGGCGGGTAAGGTCGCCATCCAGAGCCATAATGGAGTAACGGAGCAAATGCTCCGTACACGAGGCAGTGGCCCGAAGCAGCCCAGCAGCCAATCAGCTTCTCAGCCACAGCCTGTCTGTCAAGGAGAGGTGGAGCAACCTCTCAAAATCTCCTGATCCACCCCTTCCACCGCTGGATACATCCAAAGGTGGGATTCAGCCGGTTCGCACCAGTTCGGCCGAACCGATTCCTAACCTTAGGTATGGTTCTGTATGGTTCTGCGAACCGGGGCGCTGCTGCTGCAGGAGGCCCGGCCGGGCTCCGAGGACGAGGCCGGGGAGGGCCACTTACATCGCCGCCCATGGCCGGGGAGGCCTCAGCGCCCGCTCACGTCCCAGTGCGACCTCAGCTGCCGGAGCTCCCGCCGCTGCTGCTTCCCCCATCGCCGCCGCCATCTTGGCCAGGCCTCTTTCCCTCACCAAGCAACCAAAGAGGGGGCAGAGCAGCCACAGAAGCGCATCTACTGTGGCCCATGAGGGACATACACGCCGCCATATTGGTCAGAGGCGAAGGGTACAGGGGTCCGCGAGGGACATCCCCAGTGGGAACGTGTGAGTACGGGCCTCCGCGAGGGTCATTCTGAAACTGTCCCCTCTTCCAGCCACACTGCCAGAATAGGGTACATACAAAGCTTTATAGCAATAGCTACCTAGCACCCACATGTGAACACTGAGCTGCCGTGCGCAGGGGGCTCCTGCCAGAAGCCCAACAACCATTCCCTACTAAGACGATGTAGCAATGAGCAACTGCATAAGGAATAGCAGAAGCAACTCCTACAAAGATGACAGCGGGTTTACAGTTGGTAATGTGTATGCTGTCCTCTTTGTCTGGTGCACACTCAAAGTGCCATTTAAATGGTAGGTAGGGCCAGTGCTAGCATTTGGTGGGGAGGGGGGTTCTGTGGCACAAGCCCTCTCTGACTTCCTCTTTACATGTGTTTATTGTAGATCTAGGAAGAGGAAGATAGCCCCGTATCTGGTGTATGCAGAGGTAGTCTATCCCATAATGGACACTTTGAGTGTACTGTATATGCTGTATATTTATTCTTGGAACTATGAATTGACTATGGCAGTGGATCCCAAACAAACACTCAAAAGGGTATGAGTAGCATGAGTAGCAACACAGAAGGATGCTTTTTTCATTTTAAGATGATAAGCAGGGCTGGAGGGGGAAGGAGAAGAGGGACAAAAAGACTGCTTTTTCTCACTTCACTTCTAGAAAAGGAAAAAAAACGGGAGGCAAGCTGGGGAAAGGTAGGGGGATCTCTGCTCCCCACACCAGCCTATGCACCTTCAAATAAGTCCCCTCCATCTGGAGGCACCCGCTCCCAAGAAGAAAAGGAAGCAAACACAGGACAGCCCTGTAGAAAGGCTATGGAGGGCAACCATCGGCAGCCCACGTGAAGGAAGCTGGGCGGTCCTGGAGAGGAGGAGGTGGGAGGGGAAGCAGCTCCTTGCTGGCCATAAAAAAAAAGAGCACCCAATAAAGGTGCTGCTGGCAGGAAGGTTGCAGTTTCAGGAAAGGGGCTACAGCAGTGGTGTCATTCAAATGATTTAGGAACAGGAACTCACTTTTGATTAGCACTTGTCGGGAACCCAGAACCAGCCATGGAGGCCGTTAGGATCCGGAACGCCCGTTCTGGTCCATTCCCCCTGAATGACATCACTGGGCTACAGTGTCTTCACCTCACCCCTCAGATCTTTGAAGGCCATTTCCTAGCTGCCCCAACTGTCTCAGCCTTTTTCCTCTTTCCCAGCCTGCAGGATTCTTGGATAAAAAAAAATATGTGCACATGCATTCCTTTTTCCCTTTCTCCCTCCTAGCCTTGTTCGGATTTCCCCTTCCTGCCTGGGATAAGCAACTGCCTGAGCTGGATGAGAGCGGTTGTGGCTGATGCAGGCAGCCAGAGCACCAAGCCTGACGAAAGCGCACTTTTGTTTTCATTACGTTGTGCTTCTTTTGAAAGTTCCACAACCTGGATGTTTGGTCGTGACTTCTGAGTTGCCGAGTTTAATGTAACCCACCCAAAATCAGCTTGCGACCCACTACTGGATTCCAACCTGTAGTTTGGGAACCACTGGGCTATGGCATAGCTTTGAATTAAGATTTGCGTTGCTTAAAAGTGATGAAAAGGCCACTCTAAATATTCAGCTCCTAGTGAGAGTAGTTGATTTGCACATAGAAGACAAAAGCCTGTCAGTGTTGTCTTTGTTTCATCTCTGAATGAATAATAGCTGTATTTAATGTTCAGTCTGCTTTTGTATGTGTCCGCAGTAATCTTTCTTTGGCACTAGCATCGACATAGTTCCACCCAGTGATGTCATTCAGGGGGAACAGACCAGAACGGGCGTTCCGCATCCTAACGGGCTCCGTGGCTGGTTCTGGGTTCCCGACAAGTGCCAATCAAAAGTGAGTTCCTGTTCCTAAATCATTTGAATGACACCACTGAATGAAATCATTTGAATGACATCCAGCCTTTTTTTCCCTTTTCCCAACAAGGAACAATTTTTTAAAAAGCTTTTGTGGGAGACCTTTTCTTGAACATCAGTTTTACTCTCTCCAATAAGCCATCGACTGTGGCATCCTCAGGAGCAGCCCTCTGTTTAATAGTACTACTTTCTTTTGTGCTTTTTCACTTGACTAAATATATTGTTATATATTGATTAATTATATTATATACTAAGAACAGTTTCAGGGCTGAGTTTGGACTCAGATTTTAGGTCCCTTTCCTAAGCTTTTCATGTTGTGTGAGTAAAAAAAAAAAACCCTCTCTATAAGTTCCTTGCCCGCCCCCCCCCATACTCAGTCTGGAATAGTCAGCATTACTGCCTGATAATGCACTGATGACTTTGGGTGCACTGCAGTTCCTCACTTTCTTCTGTCCAAACATGCATAGGGCAGGAATAGCGCTGTGTAATTAAGGACGCAATCCAGGTGTTTTGATAGGGGCGCCATTTCATGCCCCTTGCCATGGGTGCCATTTTCCCTAGATACATAGAACCTGTTGTTAATTTATTTGAATCCCACCACCGGATACATTATGCCTATTTTTAGCATAGCTGCATCCTTGGGGAGAGGGACTGGTTAGACCCATAGGGGCATGTTTGGTTTTCAGATGTTACAAGAGGATGGCCAGATGGCTGGCAGCGCGGTGATGGGGCCAAGGCAGCCATGCTGCAAGCCACAGTGGTGGAGCCGCCGTAGCATCGCACTCCCCCGATGAGTATGATTGGGTTGCAGGTGGCTTAATGGGCCGCACACAGGCCTGATCAGCCTGTGCACAGGCCCAAGATTTCCCTGGGGCTCACAGGATCTCAGCCCCAGCCCGGGATCAGCAGTAGTGATCCTAGGATCACCGGCTGGCTGGCTCATAAGGTGCCGGGCAGGCAGCGAGAGGGGGTGGTCCGAGGCAGCGCGCACCCGCATTCAGCCCACCAGCCATTGGAACCTCCTCCCCCTTGGGGACAACCCTGAGGTTTGACTTGAAGGGGGCTGCCCAAGACCCACTCCTTCTGGCCACGAGAGGCTGTTCAGGCCAAGATAGGCTGGGCATGGATAGGCCAAGATAGGCCAACCCAGGCTTCAGCACCCCTCTGGGGGCAAAGAAGCAGCCGTGCCAACCCTGCCTGGAGTGAGCCCCTTTGGAGGGAGGCCCATAGCAGAGCCTGAGACTGGGCTGCCCCGCACCCCACTGAATCCTTGTACTGGCACTCGAGGGATAGTGCCGGCCAGACAGACCCAGGGCAGTGCTTGGCGCGCAACCTTGGCACCCCATCTGGGGCACTCCTCTGGGGACCTGCCCCAAGGCAGGAGCAGATGGCCATCAGAGGGGTGGTAACACCAGAGGCTGACAGCTAGGCCGCAGGAGAACCACATCCAGGCCCGCCACTGAAAGTCCGCCTGGGAGTGACAAAACTCCCCAATGAATGTGAAAGTGTCAACCAAAATACACCACTTGTGCCAAGCCAAAGCTGCCTTCTTGTCTATCCCAGAGGCCCGATCTCAACAGCACCAGGAACTATCCAGTCGCCCCAGGTATTTCAATCTGGGGGGCGAGAGAAGGGGTGAGAGAGGGACGTCAAAGGGCTGCACGGTGTCCTTGGCTGTGCACCTGCTACACAGGAAACCATAGGAGAGACTGGAGCGACATTTTTGACTGCTGTATAAGTATTTACTTAATATAATATACAATAAGTATTTAATAAACTTGACACATGGTCATGTCTGGTGAGAAATACAAAGCATGAAGCCAGAAGCAAAGCATTTGAAGCAAAGGGGACTGAGGACCCAAACTTAGCCAATTTTCTAGCCCTGATGCAGCCGCAATGCAGTGCCATGGTAAGGGAACAAATGTTCATAAGAACATAAGAAGAGTCCTACTGGATCAGGCCAAAGGCCCAGCTAGTCCAGCTTCCTGTATCTCACAGTGGCCCACCAGGTAAGTTCAGTAGACAACAGTGGCCCACCTAAGAGAGTTCAGTAGACAACAAGATGCTTGCATCGTGTGGCCACTCCCTTGCACCTGGTAAGGTAAGGTAAGGTTCCCTTATCTTAAGGAGGCCTCTGTGATTGTTTCCCCAATGCAAGACGCAACACAAACCCCACTGGCATTGCTGCCTCAGGCCTGGAAAATTAGATAGGATTCAAACCTAAAAGAATCTATCAGACGTTCATAGGACAAGTTTGCGGCATGTCCAGAGAAAATTATGCTTGGGCACCAACAACAAAACCATTTGAACACTTTTGAAGAAGAAAAAAGCACAATTCTTGATGAATTTGTGATTATCTTCCAATCACAAATAGTATTGCTGACACAAAAAGTATTGCTGACTGATTTAAAAGGAAGAAAAATATTTTGAAAACCAAGATTTCCAGGAAATGGGTTTTGGAAGGACATTTTTGAAAAAGGAGAATATTGTATTCCATTTTATACAACCTTCATTAACCTGTTAACATTTAATTGTCTTAGGTTTATGCTTTTCTGAAGTCAGTTTGATAAACTAATAGATTTGCATCATCAAACCTAAAGGAAATGATTACAAACGATTACAATGATTACATTTCCCTGTAAGAACAGATTAAAGCATTTTGAGTTTTATAGTTTTGAAAAAAGAAGGCTCTGATAGAGTTCTATAAAATCATGAATTGTGAGAAGGAAGCAAACAGAGAGAAGGTTTTCCTCCTCTCTCTCATTCTGGAATTTAGAATCAAACAATGAAACTTTTGAATCAAAGGGAGTCAAAAAAAAAAATTCAATGCCGAAAGACGTGATGATGGTCTAGGCCAGCGGATCTCAAACTGTAGTTGCTTGGCCCACCAGTGGCTCACGACTCAATTTTTGGTAGGTGCTCCGGCCCATGGTGGCGATGACCATGGGCTGGAGATTCTTTTGAATCAGAGGAAAGAGCAAGTCTAGCTTAAGGCTGGCATAAAAGAGCTTTATTGGTCTATTTAAAACATAAGAGCAGTAACTTACAGGAGTACCTCTAGGCTTCCAGAGGCATCTCCAGGCACAGACTTTCACTCGTTTCGGACATAACACTTGTATAGAGAAACCTTAAGGCATGGAAATTCAACTATCATCAGACAGCATTTCGGGCAACTCTACAGACAAAGTCTGAGAGCATAGCAAGGGGACCACTCCAAGCAATGCAGCCGTTAGGCTCACAAGGCTCGATCACAATCACAAGGCTCAAGAGGGAGCAAAAACAGAGGCTTTTATAGGCTAGCTGCTTGCTTATCAGGAAATCAGTGGTAACTGGGAAAAACAAACTATTTGACAGCAAAATGATGTATGACAAACTACTACTTGTGTATGTGGTGGCGCTGTGGGTTAAACCGCTGCTGCTGGGCTTTCTGACTGGAAGGGTGGGAGTTCGAGACCACGCGACAGAGTGAGCTCCTGTTGCTTGTCCCAGTTCCTGCCAACCTAGCAGTTTGAAAGCATGTAGCAATGCAAGTAGATAAATAAGTACCACGTCAGTGAGAAGGTAATGGCATTCCATGCTCTATGGCGTATAGTCATGCTGGCCACAAGACCACGGAAGCTTGTCCTCAGACAAGTGCTGGCTCTACAGGCTTAGAAACGGAGATGAGCACCGCCCCCTACGGTCACAACTAGACCAGTCATGGGAAAACCTTTCCCTTTCCCTTTGTACTACTTGGGTCACATCATTAAAAGACCTTTCATTTCAACAAGTGGGAGACATTCCTTTCATTAGAAGACCTCTTGTTATGCACCTGCAGCAGATAAGAGACATCCTATCAGTCATGTGCCAAAGATAACAATACAGACACATGAGAACAAGGAGGTCAACCGAAGATGTTCCCCTCATTAGGGTGGAGGGTATCTAGCTTATTTGGTACACATAAAACATAAACTTAATTTGGGGCTTTGAATTTTATCACCCCGTTCTCATAACTTCAACCAAGGGCTGCAGCTAAAGTCTTTGTTTTAAGTCCAACTTTTCTTGCTTCTCATGGGAACTGCTCAGTGAGCACGCAGGCAGCTCTCCCACCACTGAGAGAGACACAGGAGATTGCTAAAAGGCACACAAGATGGTGAGACAGTGACTAGATCTTACTATAAAAAGTGAAGTACAAAAAAAAAGGAACACCAAGCCACCGTTCCACCCCAGCACCAGCTGCAACCACTCATGCCACTACCCGGCTGCGAGCATACAGAGAAGGAAGAAGAAAACGTCAAAGAAAAATTTTAAAAGAAAAGGGCAACTTAGGGGGAAGGGAGATTTGAGCCCGCAGCCTTCAGCACTATAGACCAGCACTTAGCTCACTGAGCTAACTTAATACTGTAGCAAATGGCAGCTGAACATAATAATATAGTCTCGGGCTCTTGACAGCATTAACAAGCCAATCAAGACATTTAACCTGCGGTTTGACCTGAAATTAGTCTAAAATAAACTGTGAAACCGCAGGTTAACTAGATTCCTCGACAGCACCGGAACGAAGAAAAGCACGTTGCTGGCTGTCAAAAGTAGGGCTTCCCCCGGAATCTCCATCCACGTGGTTTCCAGAGCTGTCAAAAGTGCCGGCTGTCAATTTACGGGTTTAAAGGGACGCGTAAAGAGTTTTATGAATGAAATGGGAATTTTTATGAATGGGTTATAGTTTATGAAGTAGAAATGTGTCGTTTGTGAGGTGAATTGTGTTTTGGGACTTGTGCTTGTGCAAACTTGGCGGAGGGAACATGAAATGGCTGCCGATCAGGCAAAATGGATGCCGACTCGCCCTGCAGTCAGCCACAGCCATCGGAACCGGGGCACCAAGTCACGTCGACTTCTGGCACCGCTGAGGACATCTGCATCGAGGATTTAGATAGCAAAGTAGAACTTTTGCTGACTGAATTATGTCTGATGTCTCTCTCTCTTTGCATAAGCTTGCGCCCGCTTTTGTACATATCTGCCAGTATCGATTGTACCCTTTGTGTTTTGAACTTCTGCCCCTAGTCCAATATCTGTCCCCTTGGAAAATCTAATCAAGTCTGTATCACAGTGATCTGCCCTACCCATCCTGTCTGTCCTGCCCTTCCCAATCTTTTGTCACGCCTAAAATAAGTCTATTATCACAGTCGCCAGTCGCCCATCAAATCGCTAGTCATGTCTCGGGGAGTTCCTCTTAGCTACCTTGGACCAATCTAAAACCTTAAAATTCTCTATGCACCAATAATTCAATCAGGATTAGGTGATCATACTCGATTGGTTGTTGTTTTAATACCATGTTTTGCATGTATCATGTTTGATTGGATGTTGTTTCGTGTTAATTTAAAAACTGTATTTTGCATGGAAAAAGGTATAAAAAGGGTCAACATCTGTACCTTGGCACGTAACTTTGGGTGCCCTTTTTTGCACGCGTTATTTACGGCCACTGTTACGTCCTTTATTAATAAAGACTGATTTTTTTTGCTCTAACATCAAAGTCCAGCTGGCATCTTCTTCTGTCGACACAGATCAGGGTGAGCCCACTGAGCAAGGAGGGATCCGGACATTGTTTTTCAGAATGTTGCTTTGAGGGAGAGGTGGGGAAAACGGAGAACCAAGTATGCTAGTACTAACTTTATTTACCCTTAGGGAGACCTTAAAGGGGAAGTTCACGCAACAAAAGGAAGGCAGTAGCTAGGACTAACACTGGCCATTACCGTGAGTCATGAAACAGTCTCATCTGCCTTATCAATGTGCATCAAGGCTGAAACATCCTGCAATTGTGATCAAGGGGAAGGGAATCCCTGTTGACCAATCACCATTACAGGCTTGAGTGGCTGGTAAAGTGAAACTGAGGGGGTCCCAATGCTAAAAGATTTGAGAACCACTGGTCTAGGCTTTGCAAGAGGGTTACAAGTCAAATTAATGGAGATAAGAAAATCATTTCTGACAGTTCAAGATCATGTGGAAACTTGGGGTTAGAAGTCAGTAGGCTCCTGTGAATACCAGTTGCTGGGAAGTGAAGGTGAACATAAGAACATAAGAAGAGCCCTGCTGGATCAGGCCAAAGGCCCATCTAGTCCAGCTTCCTGTATCTCACAGCAGCCCACCCCAGGTGCCCCAGGGAGGCATGAGACAACAAGATGCCTGCATCCCGTTGCCACTCCCCTGCACCCGGTACCAGTAACCCACCACCTTTGTAAGGAGGTTGCACAATCCATCATTGCCTATAGCCCACGATGGACCCCTCCTCCAGAAATCTGTCCAATCCCCTCTTAAAGGCATCAAGACCAGATGCCATCACCACCTCCTGTGGCAAGGAGTTCCACAGATTAACTACCCGCTGGGTAAAAAAGTACTTCCTTTTATCTGTTTTAACTCTCCCAACCCTCAGTTTTAGTGGATGCCCCCTGGTTCTGGTGTATTGAGAGAGGGAAAAGAACATCCCTCTATCGACTCTATCCCTTCCATGCATAATTTTGTATGTCTCAATCATGTCCCCCCTCAGTCGCCTTTTTTCTAGACTGAAGAGCCCCAAACGCTGCAGTCTTTCTTCATAAGGGAGGTGCCCCAGCCCCGTAATCATTTTTGTCGCTCTCTTCTGCACCTTTTCCAACTCCACTATGTCCTTTTTGAGATGCGGCGACCAGAACTGGACACAATATTCCAGGTGTGGCCTTACCATCGATTTATACAATGGCATGATAATATTGGCTGTTTTATTCTCAACCCCTTTTTTAATGACCCCAAGCATGGAATTGGCCTTCTTAATTGCTGACGCACACTGGGTCGATACCTTCATTGAATTGTCCACCAGCACCCCAAGATCTCTCTCCTGAGCTGTCACAGACAGCTCAGAACCCATTAGTGGTTCAAGGTGGGAGAGGGTTATTGCTTTCATCTCCTGCTTATGGGCTTCCCAGTAGCATGTGGTTGGCCAATGTGGGAAACGAAACAGGATACTGGAGCTGACAGACCTTTGGTCTAATTCAGAAGGACTCCTTTTAATGTTCCATCAAAGCAAATATAAAAAATAAATACACAGTGATATTGCAGACCATTGTGAGTGGAGTGAGAAAGTTCTTTGCAGTTGATGGCATATGTCATTCCATCCAATATGTATTATAGTGCCACAAGCAGTTGTATCTCAGAACTACACTTCCCCCTCACTATAGCAAGCTTCACAGGTATCTTCTGAGCCCACAGAAAGCCACAGAAGTGAGATTCCTGTTGACGTATTTATGAGTCAAAGAATCCAACTCAAGAATCTGGAAACGCCTTAATGTTACTGTCATAGGCAGGAGGCGGGGTTTGTGTTGAGTTGCTGGTATTGGACCAGTGGGATTCAGGACGAGTTAAGCTGTTGGTGGTGCTCATAGTCAGTGTCATGGTGGTGCTTGTGGGCACCAGAGTAATCAGCTGACTATCCGTTTCCACAGGAAGTGGAGGACATTGCAGAAATGGGTGAAAAGTGGAGGCCCGGAAACTTGATTTCCTTGGGAATGAGTTGGCCTGGTCTAAGGAAGTCTGCCTTTGGAAAGTAAGGCTGGCCAAGCTGAGGTGGCTGTTGCGGTAGCTCCCCAAAGGCTTTCTTGGCCTCCTGTATCTTTCATTCCTCTTGCCAGAGTTTCCATTGCTTTCTATTCTCCTCATTAGGACAAAACTTCCATTGATGGAAGGAAGCTTCCTTACCCTTGACAGCCTCTCTAACTTTGCTTGTTAGACACGCTGGCACCCTCCTGGATTTAGTCCAGCCCTTCTTCCTTTGCGGTATACACTTCTGCTGGGCCTCTCTTACGGTTATTTTGAACAACCTCCATGCACTCATTCATCTCTCCATCTTAGAGCTCTGATCTGCACATCTTGACATGCTACGTAGTTGGGGGACCCCACTTTGGAAGCTGCCTCTTTGCCCACTTGGCAGGGCTGCTCCTTTGGAAAGAGGAAGACAAGGGCCTTGATGGAACTCTTGGTGGAAGCATGTCATGTTACGCCACTGCCATCCAAACGGCAGCTGTGGGCCCATCCTGATATCTCCCAAGAGGCTACAGAAAGCCTGGAACACAGAATTCCAAATGCTTCCTTGAGCAATCCACTGACATGTGAACCATTTGAAGCAGCATGTCCCAGGCATTCAAGCAGCAACAGAAGCCCCTGAATCTGCTCATCGGAGCAGCCATCGTGTCCAGAACACCTGGATGAACAAGTCCCCAATATTTCTCAGCTCAGTAGATTTGGCAAGCAATGCCATATCTCAGAGCCCTAGGCCAAGCCATGTCTACTCAGAAGTAAGCCCCATTATTGTCAATGCAGCTTTCTCTCAGGTACGTTCAGATGAGATGACAACCGTAACTGGTGTCCAAAATAGGAATGAACTAACGAGGACAGAGAAGGCATTTGCCTTGCATATCAACTGAGGATCATGAACCAGCCAAATTTGTAGTTGTGGTCATTGGTGACATCACTCTGTGGGAAGGGTCCACAAGGCAACTCCTTTCCATGCCAATGTCACGTCAGTTTCAAGAGGAAAGATGGCTCCAGGGTCTGTCTCTTCCCTACGGTCCAAAGCGATCAGCCCACTGAAGTCAGGAAAAGCTGTGCTTCAGTGGCACCAAATCCCAGATAATATCAGAACAGAACAGAACAAAGTTGGTGATGATCTCGGCATGGACAGCAATGAGCAGGTGTGGCTTCGAATTGAATCTGTGCCATTGCGTAATCAGACGCAAGGTATAAATACAGAGTGAATAGGATGTGGATATTTATCCAACAGATACTCCACCAAGCAGCTTGTAAGCCTTTGCTGTTGGTTGTTTCTTCTGATTTTTACGTAAGCGAGCCTGACTGCCTAACTGTGTGTTGTGTGTAAAATTCACGGTGGCAAGGGGATAGTGCTGGAATGGGAGGCAGGGAGGAGGCGTCTTGTGTGTTCCATTTGCAGCCCAATCTTACCCTGTGTTGGAACATCTTTCCCACCCAGTTTCCAGCATGCGGTTGGGGCTGAATGCGGCACAAACCAGGGTACTACCCGTGTGGTGTGTAGTGGTGCCAATAGGGCTCCTTAGAACTGTGTCAGCAAAATTGCCCAGGGCAGGCTGACCAGACCAGGGATGGGTGTTTGGTTCCAGCCTATGCCAGCAAGCCTGGTAACACCCTCCTGCCCCAGCCAGTCCACCCCAGCCAGTCCACCCCAGCCAGTCCACCCACAGTCACCTGCAGCCTACCCTCACCACTCTCCATTCTGCCTTCTCCCTGCCCTCACCAACCCCCCCCCACCCACTCCGGCCTCCCTCTGTCCTAGCCTTCCCTTCCCAGCTCAGGTCCAGGAATCGGTGTGGGCAGGATGGTGCACATGCAAGTGCCATCCTCCCCGCCTCCTGCGTTGTTGCAAGTACGCTTTATGGCACATTTGCAACACTCCTGGGCCAACACAAGAGACATGTGCTAGTCCAGAGAGGGCCTAGGATTTTGCTTTCGTGGTACAGCATTTGGGAACCCACAGTGCAGGATTTGAAATGGAGACAGGTGGCCTTGAGCAAGTCACTAACCCTTGGCTTAATTTGCTACCATGGGTATTTTTGCGCAAAAGTCTTTTGCCTTTTGAAACATGTACAGCCACCGCCCTTCTCAGGGCAATTATGTTTTTGGAACCATGTCAAAGTATTCCCATATACCTGAACTGAAATTGGTGATTTTGGCTACCAATGGTACTGGATGTTTAATGTGTACTGTGCAAATCTGGCCCGCTATCCATGGTGCTGTGTATCAATTTCTATGGAAGTGTTGAAAAAAAGCTACCTTTACCTGCTGAAAATCTTTAAAAAATTCATTTTTCAGTGAGCACACAGCTTGCTTACTTCAGGAATTTCCAGAAGGGGGCCCTAGAGTACCAATCATGGAGTAAGAAGTTCATTCTTGCAAAAGTGAATATTTGGCATAGCTTTGACTGCTGTAATCTGACTAATTAGCTCTTTTTGCAGGGTTCTGCTATCTGTTTTGCACTCCAGCTAATGAGCTGGAGACAAGAAGTCTCCTGGACTTTCCTTGACCCCTCTCTGCTTATAAACATGTTGGAAAAAAACCCTATTTTTTCAGAGTTGGCTTCTGCAGCTTGCAGCTTCCCATATACTGATACAAGGCGAACCTTTCACCTTTAGAGGTTCCCTCCCACCCTAGCCCTAGAACAAGCTGTGGAGAAAAAAAATTATCTTTCTCATTGATTTGTCTGCTCTAGCAGCTACAGGCAAGAAATAACCTTTTATTTCAAGAAATAACCCTTTAGTTGCTGGAAGGAATGATTCCTATGTGAAGCAAAATCCCATCTCTCACCTCACTATGAAAATGACCATTGGACTGTGCCCAGGTGCTGATTTGGAGGAATATTATTTGAATCTTATTCTGTGTTCTTGCACTATTGACAAGACTGATTGTACTACACTGTACAACATATAATTTATTACTAGTATGTTCCTGTTCTTCTGTCACTGAGTGGGTCATTTTAGCTTTTCTGTAGCCTGAGGAACTGAGAGGCCTCCATGCTGCAGTGAAGCAACTAAGTGCCCAATCCTATTCAATTTTTCAGTGCTAAGGCAGCCACAATGAAACCCCAAGGTAAGAGAATATTTGTACCTTTACCTTGAGGAGACCTCTGTGACTGCCCTCACACTGCAGGATGCAGCACATGCCTCATTGGTACAGCTGGATCACCACTGGAAAGTTGGATAGGATGTGTTTTCTCTATGTTTTCACCTAACTTGTCCCCCAAAGTAAAAAGATAAAGAAACCCTACAAAGTTTGAATAGTTTGAATGGAATAGCCTATAGTTTGAATGGAAGTACGCGCGTGTCCTACCATTGGTGATTTTGGCTACCAATTATTAAAAAAATTATTACAGGTGCTAATTGTACCTGAAAGCTTTAAAGTTGACTCAGTGAGAAAGGTTAGCCCCTGCCCTAACACAGGAAGCCAAAATGGCAACTTTCATTTCAGATTTGTGGGGCCCCAGTCAGATTCAGAAACAGCACCCCATAAAACAAAACAAAAAACCAAATTCTGCCCCTGTTTCTTACATGATGACATGGGTGGACAGTCAAAACAACTGTACCTCTAAAAAGGTCTATCCTTACACTGTATACAGTGCACGTTTCAGGTAATTTGGTGGAGCCACTTTTTAAAAATCTCTAAAACATTAATTGGAATTAATTGGTAGTAAAAATAACAGATGGTAGTAAATCACCTTCTTTTCAAGTATGAGTGTTGGCCTTCCCCGTCCAAATCAAGGGAGAGATGGACCGTTCTGCAAGGATGTGATGGAAAATTAGCACCGTAGGGTTTTGTTTTTGATTTATTACCCATTCCTATCTTCTTGCTAATTCCTTCTTATACCGCAGGTTAAATCCACCATGGCTCCCAGGACCACATTTCTGTTTGCCCTGCTGGTCCTTTCCCTTCCTCTTTCTGATGCTCAATCTAGATACTGTGGACCTGAATTTGCTAATGTATTGGAAGAGATATGTGGTGACAGAGGAATCTATCGACCTGCACGAGATGTTATGGGTATGTTTTCAGTCTCACACAACAGATCCGAGTCTGTCATGCCCACAATTTAATTCTTAGTCCAGTGGTTCCCCAATTGTGGGTTCGGACCCACAAGTGCAGAGGTTCCCAAATGTTTTAGCACTTTTTAAAAACAACTGTCTCAGGGGTCTTCAATGCCTGGCCTGGGGGCCAGATGCAGCCTTCAGAGAGCCTCTATCCAGCCCATGGCAAGCCTCTGGCCCCCTACGAGTCTCTGGCCCTCCTGATCCTGCTGGCACAGGCCACACCCTCCAAACTGTGTGTGCACAGCTTCCGCAGCCCTCAGAAGGCCTCCAGAAGGCCAAAAATAATCACTTCCTGGTTTTCTCAAAGACCCAAAAGTGAGGTTTATAGGCCCTCTGAAGGCCTTAGACGGCTCTTTCTGAGGGTCAGGGAGGCCTCCTTGGTCCTCAGAACATGCTCTGTGCGTATCTTCCCTGTGATCTGCTGGTTCTGCAATGTCTACTCCAACGCACTTAAGTAAGCTACTTGTGGGGTGGGGGAATGGGAGTCCTTTAAACTCTGTGCTGTATTTCTGTGGTGTGTGTTGGTGCTTGGAGGAATTTTGGAACTTTCACCCCATTTATACATTCGTCTTCCATCTCTAATGTATCCATTTAAATTTTATATTTAACTTTAATTATTTTGCTGGCCCTCCACACGGTGCCAGACATTTTATGCCGCCCTCTGGCTAAGACATTTGGAGACTCCTGCTCTATCGGGACCCACCTAGCTTTATGAAGCAAACAAAAAAATCATTTTACCAACGGTTCAAGCTTCTGTTTTTATCCTTTTAACTAGGGGTCTCCAAAGTATGTCTCGGGAACCAAATCCGGCCTGCCACAAGATTTTATCCCACACACAGCCATTCTTTTTGTAATGGCATTTGCTATTGTTTGTGACCTTTTTACTCAGTATATATCATTTCTCAGTTTAAACATGGTACTGTTTCTTTGTAACGGTCACTTTTTTCTTTTGTTCTGAATCATATAATGCTGATTACAAAAGAGATTCAAGTAAAACGTATTCATTCCTTTATCAAACTGATTTCTTTCGGCCTGGAAAAATGTGTGAAGTATGCAATGTGGCCCTTGTACTAAAAAATTTGGAGACCCCTCCTTTTAACTATTGGGGGAGACTGCCTCCTGGGACATTTTTTGAGATAAATATTCATTGGATCAGGACATTTATGGTGGCCTTTGGCAAGAACTGAGGCATGAGGTGTAGTGTGGGGGGGCCCAAGGGGTAGTCACCCCAGGCACAACCAAAATGTTGAATTAAGAATTACATTGAAGCGGGGTA
>JAJKFI010011778.1:0-11324 GCA_029204185.1 Lerista edwardsae
ACTCCTCGGCCTGAGCGTTGTCTATCCGCATCACATTTTCGAGTACATAATCTGGTGCCGTGACTCGGATAGCTGCGTACAGCCGAAGCGGGCTGTTTGCCTGCCCTGTGGATTCTCCGTCAGCGGGGAACGTAGGGTGGCGGCGTTGACTATCCAGCGGCCGCACCCTTGTTTTAAGGAGGGATCCTCGTCGTTGCCACCAGGCGCAGTACGCTGCCGGAGGACCCCGTCTGGGCGCTAAGGACTGAGGTGTCGCAGAGGAAGCCGGCTAAGGTAAGACCCCGGGGCAAGGTCAGAGAGGGTATCCTCGCCAGATCCCTCGGAGACAACGGAGCGGGGCTGTGGCTCAGCTTAAACCCTCCGTGTGTCAGGTATTTGGGAGGTGCGCGCACGTGTGTGAGTGATTGTGTGAAAGGAATCTGGGGACGGGTGCACGCCCAAACCAGTCAATTGAGTGCGGACTCTGGACATACCGCGGTTCCGTTCTCGGGCGACTGAGACGGCCGGTGAACAGAGGAAGCGGTTGTTACCCTTTGTGTTTCGTGTGCGGCTGGACCCCTCACCAGTCTGCTCTTTACCCCATTTCCCTCTTGTGTTCTTGCCTGTTGTTTCGTGATGGGAGGGGGTGGCTCGAAGCAGGGATGTACCCCTTTGAAATGTATGTTAGACAACTTTGATGTTTCCTATGGGAAGGAGGATTTTGGAATCACCCTAGATGCAGGGACCCTACAGACCCTTTGCACAAAAGAATGGCCCGCATTAGTCCCCGAATGGGATAGTCAGGGCACCTGGGACGTAGTCTTAGTAAATAAGGTCTATCAGGCAGTTACCACCGGACACCCCCACGTAGATCAATTTCCTTACATATCTTGCTGGCTGCAGTACTGTCAAAACCCCCCCGCCTGGGCACAGAAATGCATAAGGAAGTGGAGGAAACAAAACAATGAAACAAAACAGATGATAGTTGCTACTGTAGAGCGAGCCGAAACTGAGGCCCCACGAAAGAAAGAACGCTTCCAGCAACTCAGAGAGCAGAAACAGAAGCAGGAGGAGGAGCGTCTCAAAAAGGAGTCTCAAGAAACAGAAGCCCCGCAGAAATACCAGAACATCCTGGAGGAGGAAATCCCTTTCATGCCACCACCTGCCTTCAATCCTGTTTACCTCCAGTTACAGCAGCAACCGCAGCAAATTCCCCCACCTCCCCAGCATCCAGCTCCAGCAGCCCCACTTCCCCAACAGCCAGTACCAGCTACTGCAGAACTCATCACCTTCGCTACCCCTACCTCGCCACCAGCATCTGCTATCCCTGTGCCGCCACTAGAATGGGCAGAAGCCCCTGAGTTCCAGCCACGAGCAACCGCCGCTGCTGCCAAATTCGACCCGCTTGTGAATGAAACACGCTTTCTCCGATGTGGACCAGCGGGGGGAACGCGAATGTATTCGGGATGGAGGAAGGAGACGGAAACGGACTGGGACGAAAGAGTATCTGGATTGGCCAACCCCAAAGCCTGGAGGGAACTTTGGGAAGCTTGTCGGGATGGAGGAAGGAAAGTCTCAGACCCAGATGACATGACGGGGGTTGGGCAATTTCCACTGCGAACGCAAACTGAGACGTACCAGGACGGCCGAAATCGGACGCAGACCAGAGTCACCATCTCTTACATCCCGTTTAGCACTGTCGATCTGCATAACTGGAAATTACAGTGTACCCCATTTGGAGAAGACCCCACTCCACTCACCTCTTTGCTGCAATCCATCATGGTGACCCACCAACCCACTTGGGCAGACATTCAGACGCTGATGAACGCCCTATTCCAGAGCGGAGATAGGCAGAAAATCCAGACGGCCATGGAGGCGGGGGTGACCAGACGGAACGACACCCAGAGGTGGCAAGCTCCCCTGCAAGATCCAAACTGGGACTTCAACAACGCAGATCAGCAGACCCTGCTTGTGAACTATCGCACCCTTTTCATAGAGGGGGTACAAGCAGCAGGAAGAAAAGTCGTGAACTTCAGCAAAGTGGGAGCCGTCATCCAGGGGTCAACCGAGAGCCCAGGAGATTACCTAGAAAGACTGAAAGCCGCCTACTCCATGCATACTGAAGTGGATCCAAATGTCGTCATTAATCAACGCCTGATCAATCAACAGTACGTCCAGAACGCCTTTAAGGACATAAGAAGAAAACTTCAAAAGCTGCCAGGTTTCCTAGAGATGTCCACAGCCCAGTTAGTAGAAGTAGCGCAAAAAGTCTACGGGAGCCGGGACACAGAAGATGAAAGGCAGGAAAAGAACATCAAGCAGATGGCGGCCATTGTTCGTGGAGAAGACCCATACGAAAAGGGCCGAGGCAGAGGGAAAGGTGAGAGAGGACGTGGCCAGGCAGGCAGAGGAAGAGGCAGAGGACGTGGAAGAGGGGGCGGAGCCTGTTTTAATTGTGGAAAGTACGGCCATTTCAAAGCCGAATGTGAGGAGGAGAAAAAGACCACCGTCATGCATCAAGCGGAAGCCCAGTGACGGGGCCCCGGCTCCGCCACCAGCCCCCACCAAACGCCGGAGCCAATGGTGGAAATAAAAGTGGGGCAAAAGACTGTACCCTTTCTAGTAGATAGTGGAGCCACAGTGTCAGCCTTAAACAAGAAACTTGGGACAGAAACGGGGAAAGCTTTAACTGTAGTTGGAGCTACAGGGAAGTCAGGAAAGCAGAAACTACTAGATCTAGACCAATGCACAATCGCGGGAAAGACTTTCAAACATACCTTTGTCTGGACCCCAGACTGCCCATTGAACCTGATGGGAAGAGATCTTCTGTGCAAATTGCAGGCTCGTTTAACTTTCGGCAAGGAAGGGCAGTTTAAACTCGAAGTGCCTGATGAAGAGGCTTGTGAAATAGAGCTGCCCATGGCAAATGCCTGGAAATACAAGACTGTGTGGGAACAGTCCAAGCCAATGACAACGCAGATGATGATGCTTTCGCTGGAGAGGGAAAGCGAAATCCCAGAAGAGGTTTGGGCAGAAAAGGGGGGTGTAGGAAAAGCCCGCAACTGTGTTCCAATAGTCATCACTTTAAAAGCAGGAGCTACCCCGATATCCCAGCGCCAATATCACATCCCCGAAGAAAAAAGGAAAGGACTGTGGCCAACCATTAAAAAGTTTTTGGACTGGGGAGTCTTGAGAGAATGTAGATCTCCATGGAACACACCTTTGTATCCAGTTGAGAAGCAAGTTAAGGGAGAATTTCGTCCTGTCCAGGACTTGAGAGAGGTTAACTCCCGAGTAGAACCCATGACGCCCCTAGTGGAAGACCCGTACACGATATTGAGCAAACTAAACCCTGAACATCACTGGTATTCCGTGCTGGACCTGAAAGACGCCTTCTTCACCATACCAGTTCACGAACAGTCCCAACCCGTGTTTGCCTTTACATGGGAATGGGAAGGGAGGCGCACTCAGCTGGCTTGGACCCGGTTAGCGCAAGGATTCATACATGCCCCCACGATATTTGCAGAAACCTTAGCAAAAGACTTGCAACAATGGGATAAGGAGGAAGACGTGACGTTGGCCCAGTATGTAGATGATGTCCTGATAACAGCTCGAACAAGGGAACTGTGTGAACGAGCGACTGTGAGCCTACTGCAACACCTTCACAAAGCAGGCTACAAGGTCTCAAAAGGAAAAGCACAAATGGTGCAGCAGAAAGTTTCCTATTTAGGATTCACATTAGAAGCAGGGAAAAAGACACTAACCCCTGAAAGAGTACAAACAATTTGCAACACGCCAGAACCAGCCAGCAGACGAGCACTGCGTGGGTTTTTAGGTTTATGCACATTTTGCCGTTTGTGGATCCCAGACTTCGCTACTCATGCGCAGCCGCTGTACGAAGCCACTAAAGGGGGGGACTCAGAACCTTTCCTGTGGAAAGCAGAACAGAAGGAAGGATTTCAAGCCCTGAAAGAGAGTTTGGTGCACGGAAGCGCACTGGGATTGCCAGATGTCAAAAAGCCCTTTACGTTATTCCTTACAGAAAAGGAAGGCATTGCAAAGGGAGTACTGACCCAGAGGCTAGGAGGAAAATATCGGCCATGCGCATACCTGTCAAAACGCTTAGATGGGGTGGCAAGAGGATGGCCCCCGTGCCTCCGAGCCGTAGCTGGATGTGCTTTGCTGCTTCAAGATGCCAGGAAATTGACTTTCGCTGGGCACATCATTGTAAAAACCCCACACTCTTTGAGACCACTGCTTGCTGAAGGGGGACTGGGCTGGCTTACCAATAGCAGAATTTTAAAGTATCAGATGGCCCTTCTAGAAGATCCCTCAGTAGAACTGCAGGTGTGCGGAACTCTAAATCCCGCCACGTTCCTACCAGATGAAGAGGGAAAACCATGGCATGATTGCAAAGTCACCGTGCAGCAAACCTGGAAACCCAGACCAGACTTAACGGACATCCCTCTCAAAAACCCTGATGAGGAATGGTTTACAGATGGAGCCTCAATGGTAGAGGAGGGAATCTGAAAAGCTGGATATGCTATTGTTAGTAGCCACTCAGTGATCGAGGCAAAATCTTTACCAGTAGGAACATCAGCACAATTAGCAGAACTCGTAGCAGTTATCAGAGCCTGTCAGTTGGGCGAAGGGAAAAGATTGAACCTTTTTTCAGACTCGCGCTTTGTACACAGTACTGTTCATGCTAATGCCGTTCTATACAAAGAACATGGAATGCAAGATGCTAAGGGAAAGCCGCTGAAATATCGAGCAGAAATAGAGACTTTGTTGGACAGCATCCAAAAGCCAAAGGAACTTGCTTTCATGCACTGCAGGGGGCACCAGAAAGGAGAAGGAAAAGTAGAGCGAGGGAATCAACGTGCAGACCAAGCTGCAAAACATGCTGCCAGAAGCCAAGATGAAGAAGTGACGCAGCTGCCGCTACTACCAGAGGTAGACAAAGTGCTGGAAGATTGGTGGTATGAGGATCAAGACCATGACACAGCAAAAGGACTCAGAGCTAAGTTCAAAAATGGGAAATACCTTCTCCCTGATAAAAGACTTTTGATACCCCGCAGAAGCGTCAGGCCACTAGTAGAAGCCTACCACGAATCTACCCATGCAGGGGGAGAAACAATGTATGAGGCAATCAAGCGAGTGTGCTACGCTCCAAACTTGTCAACACACGCACGAACTGTAGCAGCCAAATGTGCCACATGCGAAGTTGTCAATCAAAAAAGAGATCGCCCAGCCCAAGTAGGGACAGTTGAAGTAGGAATAGAGCCCCTGGAGTGTTTGCAAATCGATTTCACTGAAATGAAACGGGAAGGTAGATACAAGTATCTACTGGTAGCCGTCTGTACCCTAACCGGGTGGGTCCAAGCCAGAGCCACCGGCACAGAAACAGCCAGGGAGGTGGTCAAATGGCTACTAGAACAACACATCCCAGCTTATGGTTTACCGCGCAGCATAAACTCGGATCAAGGCTCACACTTCATAGCAAAGGTGGTGCAAAATGTCTGTGAAGCGCTGGGGATACAGTGGAAGTGTCACACCCCACTGCGCCCCCAGAGTTCAGGAAAAGTAGAACGCATGAATCGCACCATTAAAGAGTACATAACCAAAATGAGCTTAGAAACGGGACTGGACTGGGTACAGCTGTTGCCACAAGCTTTGTTCAAAATTCGAAACACCCCCTATGGGAAGCATCAATTAACCCCTTACGAATCGATATTTGGACGTCCGTCGCCAATTTGGCGAGCTTTTAAAGACACACGGGGGGTCCCCAGGGATGTATTGGAATGGGGAAAAACCATACTAAGCCTCAGGAAGCATTTAGTGTCACAAATACCGTTGCCCTTGTTAGACCCAACACATGACATAGAGCCAGGAGACTATGTAATGGTTAAGAAATTTAGAAATGACCCCTTGACTCCCAAGTGGAAAGGACCTTTTCAAGTTATGCTCGTAACACCCACAGCTGTCAAGTGTTTTCAGGTTCAGCGTTGGATCAACTGCAGCAACGTGAAAAAGGTGCGACCACCCGAACCATCATCCACCGGAGATGCAGTGACAAAGCCCGAGTGGACGGCAGAACCTGCAGGAAAACTCCGCATCAGGCTGAGGCGACAGAGGGACCCGCGCAAGCCGCAGAAAGAACCACGGAAGCCAGACACACCCGGAGATCAGGAATGCGTGGGAGAGCCCCTGGTGCCAGATTGGATGCAAGAATGAAGCCCTGCGAAACCTCACCAGAGATTATAAGAACTTTACACTCGCCTGTCTTAACTTTTGAACACCCAAAAATCATGTTTGGGGGAGGGGGAAGAAAAGCAAATTTGTTGATGATGGGTTTAATGTTGCTAATATTTGGTACACCACACTCAGTACACGGGGAACATTTGGGACCATGGTCAAGCAATTCCTATTTTACCAGCATACAGGAGTATCAGAAGCTTCTAAACATCACAAACTGTTGGGTTTGCAGCCACCTGCCCATCAAAATGGGGGGAGGAATACCCATGATAGCATACCCGTTTAGTTTCCTTGAATGGGAATCCAGCCAAAAGCTAATAGATGTGTGGGTGAGAAAAGCTCAAACCGCTTATGCAGTGTACAGCCTAGGAGCACGATTCTTAGTTCAAGCTGGAGTATGTTGGACACACACACACACACAGGGACAGGTTTAAAGAATCAAGTTTATCTAGGTACATATGGAAGATGTAACGTAACACTATCTATAAAGCCTTACTGCAGAGAGTGTCCCGTCCCTGAAAAGAATAATACCTGTTGCGAAACCTGGTCAACTTTTGGGTACGACACAGGCTCCTCTCTTCTCAAGGGAAAAGTGAATGGGAAATATAGGACCTGGATATGGGAAGGAAAAGGGTTATTGATCAGTGCAGTGGTATATAACCTAGCTCAACAAATAACCTGGCCAGAGGACACTAGCACGCCCCTAAAGGGTGCGTGGCTGTTGTGCGGTAGGAAAGCTTATTCAGCAATACCACCCAGATGGACAGGGACATGTACTGTGGGGAGGCTTCTTCCAGCTATTAGTCACCGAGCCTCATTGCCTCAGGGACACATTAGAAACGCCAGGGACGCAGGACCACTAGTTTACAGCGGAGTACAAGCTTTCTCTAGAGGATTGTTCCCCTTCTCTGGGGCTGCTTTAAACTATGGGGACCTACACAAATTAAACAGCTGAGGTGGGAGGAGCCTTCTGGCAATGGCGAACGCACTCGGGGCAGCTCTGTTTCCTCGAGGTGTTCAACTCTCCGTGTGAGGACCTCTGGACCAAAATGAGGTCGTTCAGCTGCCAGGTGAGGCAGTGAACCCTGTGGGTGCAATTTCCTTTAACCCTTACAACGGCAATTGTGGGGTGTAGAGGAGACAGCCCTTTTCAATTTTTGGATCCCACGGAAGAGAACGCCTAGCCGAAGAGCTGGGACAAGCCAGAAAGACTCTCACTTCAACAGCTTAGCGAAGATGTAAGCGTTTTCTTTGAAAAACCTGATTCTAATTTCCATTTCTACAGAGTAAATAGGTGCTTAAGAAATGTTAATTTGGTGAATTGGGGAATGGCAAGTTAACCTAACGAAGAAGGAAGCGACTAGCAACAGCAACGTGTGAAATGGCGGCCAGAGGCGTGCAAGCCGCTGGTATTCAACTAACATGGTATTCAATTAACATATGCAAGCCCTAATGAAAACCTTTCGATTGCAATGGGAAATTGTTTGTGAAGGCATTTAAGTCAGCTTGTTGTTAAATACATTGCAATTGAGTTGGATTAAAAAAATGATAAAGCTTAAAAAAATCAAACAAATATAGAGATTTAAATTGGACACAGGAACAAACGTTAAATCTATTTGTCTGAATGGGAACTGACTGTTTAAACAGAAGCGCTGCGTTCTAGTAAGCCTGAACTTGCAACTTTCAAAACTAAGAAGTCTCTATGTGCTATGCTCCCTATAAATGGCGACTACTGGCTTTTGAATACTTAAGAGATGTTAATTTGAGAATCTGCAAGTCTTCCCAACGAAGAAGCCCTAATGAAAACCTCGTAATTGCAATGGGAAAGTGTTTGTGAATGCATCTAAGCCAGCTTGTTGTTGCTGGATTTTGAATACAAGGAGACGAAGGCAATTTAACATTCCAATACTTTGAGTAAATTACAAAACAAAGGCGAAGTGGTTTGTACCTGATTGAAAGCAAGACTAAAGTTATAGATTGAACTTTAATAAAGCATTAGGAATTAAAAAAGGAAAAAAGGAAGAAGATTCAGTCGGAAGGAAGAACCATTCTTTTAACTTTACAAAGAACATTGAAAAGAACATCCTAAAGAACGTTGAAAGAAAAATTCACTAGAAAAGCAGAAGAAGAAGCATCTATTTAATTTATATATATTGATTCCATATTGTGCTGAATTTAACACTGAATACTGAATTGTGTTGAATTTTATATTACATAATTTTGCAGTATTAAGCTAATATTAATATGCTTTAAGTTAGTGGGTGGTTTTTCCGATTTTTCTCCATCCTTTTTTGCTTCCCTCCTTTTTTCCTCCATCTTTTCCTGTTTTCCTCCATCTTTACTAAAGCTTAGCAAAATTAGGAACTGCTTGTAATACACTTATGTTAAGATATACTTTATTTTTGTCTCTTCCCTTTCTAGTTATTTTTCCATCTTTAACCTCTCCTGCTTCTGATGCAATTTAGAGTATAATTTGCCTTTGTAATTAAAGGCTAGAGGGTGTGTGTGTCTATAAGTGATGATTGTTAAACACTAACTGAAGGGCTCTGTTATTGTTCAAAAGGAAGAATATATGCATATATAGAGAGAAAAGGGGGAAAAAACGCAAAACTACAGAAGAAATTTCAAATTGCTAAAAGGTTAAGTGGGAATTTTTTGTAGTTGTTATATCTTGCCATTTATAAGAAGCTTTTGATTGATCCAATCATTTAAGTCGTACTGTTAAAGATAATATTGTAAAGAATGACAGCTAAGAAAGAAGGTCTTAGAGTAGGGGTTAGGACCTCTCCATTATTGACTTCGGGTTTGTCTAATTTGGTGAGGCGAGATTTAAAAAGTATGGAAGCAAGAAGGGAGATTCAAAATGATACAATCTTAGCAGCAATAGAACAAATGCGTCTAGATATACGAGAAAATATAAGAGAATCAGAAACTAGAATAACAACAAGATTTGAAAATAAGTTAGAAGAATTTCAAATGCAATTAAGTAAGGTCTCTGAGGAAATGAAAATAGCTACTAAAGATAGGAAAAAAATAAAAAAAGAAATACATTCAGTTCAAGAGGAAATTACGGAGTTAAAGAGTGAGTTTGAACAGTTAGAACTTATACAGTTAAGACAACAAATGGAAAATGCAAAGATGTTAATTCGTATTCGGAATTATCCGGAACAACAGAAAGAAATAACAGAGAAAGTAATTAAAAATTGGCTAGAACAAGAATTAGAAATAGCAGAAGAAGTCTTAGAAGAGGGAATAGAGATAGTATATAGAAAGAACTCTAATTTTGCCAAAAGATATAATAAACCAAGAGAAATAATTATAAAGTTCAGCAGAAAGAAACTGAAAGAGGAAATTCTGACGAGGTTAGAAGAAAAAGAAAGAATAGTAAAAGAACATAAACTCTTGATATTAAAAGAAATTCCCTATCAGGTAAGGAAAAGAAGAATTCCTTATAAAGACTTCAATGCGGTTTTAAGACAAAATCAAATAAAATACAAATGGAATCTACCAGAAGGGGTTAGTTTCTATTATAAAGCCAAATATTATAATATTAACTCAGTACAAAAAAAAGAACAATTTTTAGATAAATTCGGCAAACAATTAGGAATTATAAATACAAAAGGTATAGACAGAGAAGGAAAAGGAAGATATGAGAGAAAAGGAAAGTCAGAATTAAGTAGTTCAGAGGAAGTGGAGGAAATAATTAGTCAAGACGCAGAAAGTAAAGGAGAAGATTCTCAAGAAGATTCAGAATCAAGAGGCGCCGTGGCATTAAGGAAAAAGAATGATAAGGATACAATCAAGCAACAAGATGTACAGGAGGGGGAAAGAAGGAGGAAGACAACAAAGAAAAAGAGATGAATAATTTATAAATGTAAACTAAAATACTGTTACTTAATATAAATGGACTAAATAACCCGACTAAAAGGCTAAAAAACATATAAATAATTAAACAAAGTCAATCCAGATATAATATGTTTACAGAAAGTCTATATAAAAGACCAACAAAAAACTGATATATAATGAAATATTAGGGATTGTATTTTCAACAGTATTGGTTAATAAATAAGAAAAAAGGTGTGGTTATGTATGTTAAACTAGCTTTGAACTCAGAATTAATTTGGAAAGATGTCCAGGGACAAACATCCATTTTACAATCAAAATTATTAATTATTGATATGTAGGCAAAAAATATTAGGTAAGAACAACCTTATAAGACCTTATATCAAAAGATAATTGATCTTGCCCTCTTGGAATTGAAGGATCGATTTTGGAATTGAAGGACGATTTTGATAAAGCGGAGATGTATATAAAAAAAAATATGTTTTACTACGAATATATTATATATTATAAGGATAAAAAGGTAGAAATGGAAAAAATATGCAGATTATGGAAAAAAAAAAGATTTTTGATTAATATATTATTTTGCTGTGACCTTTTGTTTCTTTCCCCAAGTCTCCCTGTCCCGTGTCGTCCTTATTACCTATCCCTATGTCTTTATATGTGTAAACACAAATAAAAAAAATATACAAAAAAAAAAAAAAAAAAACAAATTAAACAGCTGGACAACAGGGATGTTTCAGAAAACCACCAAAGCCCTAAAAGACATCAACCAAGAAACTTCACAAATCAGAGAAGTCGTCCTAGAAAATCGTCAGGCGCTGGACACCATTTTAGCAAAAGGGGGAGGGGTCTGTGCGTTAATCCATAGCAAATGCTGTGTCTGGATTGACGATAAAGGGCCAAACATTACAGCAACTGTAAAAGCAATGGAAGAATCAATAGAAAAAGGTACACCTTACCAGCCAGGCTCGTTCTGGGAGGACCTGTGGTCGTGGCTGCCAGGAACTGCTTGGGTACGAAAACTAGTAATGGGAACAATCTTTTCCGTAGTTGCAATAATACTGCTGGGATGTCTGTGTCAGTGCACGCCCACTCTGTTCAAAGCCTTTTCGCGTCTTTTCAAAAAGGAAAAAAAGCCTATACGCATTGCTTTGCTGACACCTACTGGTTGGAATCATAATTGGAAATAAAAGAGGGGAGTGAAGAGCCAAGGGCAAAGAGACAGGAATTTCCAATTGTTATGGCAA
>JAJKFI010011779.1:0-11902 GCA_029204185.1 Lerista edwardsae
TGCGTCACGCTCCGTTTCATGGGGGCGGGGAAGACAGCGAAACAGAGCGTGACGCAACCGGCGGGCTGCCGCTCACCCGTTCCTCCTGCCCAGTGTACCGGTAGCATGACGCCGCTGGGGGGATCCATTCCCATTCCCGATAAACTACAGCTTCCAGATATGGGTCCCTCTGCCATATGCATAGCAGATAACGTACACAACTTACATTTTTAGGTGTGAGTGTGTAAAATGCCTTAGTGCATAGCTCAGTGCATAGCAATCCAGCATGCATGTATTGGCTGTCTGAAAGACAATGCGGCTAACAGTTTTGCCTTCGCTCCATAATACCAGGGAAAGTTTGGAGGCAGGACAGCAAATGGCTGGGAGAAGCAACACAAAGGACGTTTTTAAGATGATTATGCTGAGCACTGGAGTTCCCAACAATTTTGCCTTCTCTGATGGTGTTTTCCAAGCAAGGCTGAGGGTGCACCTTAGCTTGCAGTGTCAGTCCACTACCCACCCACCCACCCACCCACCAACCCTGCAGATCAGAACCTCCTAGCACCCCCACCCCCGAGAATTGCCTGTTCCAATTAATCTGCAGAAAACACAGCAAATTCTGGGATTAAACTTTGTGCCCCCCAAACTCAAATATCTAGGCAGGGGGCAAACTTTTGTGGAGGGGCCATCACTCAGTAGTAGAAGAAATGTTTTGTGCGTCAGAAGGTCCAGGTTCAATCTCTGACATGTCTAGGTAGAGTTGGGAAGACCCCTGACTGAAATGCTGGAGAACCAATGGACGTCACTGTGGACAATAGTGAACTAGGTGGGCCACTGGCCTGACTCACGTTCCACTTGTCATAGTATACAGAAGCTGTCCCTGGCTTTGAGAAGGTGTTCTGCCAAATTCCCTGCTGGGCCTCCCCAAGGGCCCCAATGCCCACACTAGGCTAGCTAGTTTCCCCTCCAGAGCAGCCTCAGAGATAGGCAAGAGGGCGGGGGTTCAGTCACCCACTGGGCCTCCTCTCTTCCAGCAGCTTTGCTTAAAATCACCAGCTGGCCAGCCTTCTCCAGGCTTAGCTCAAGATACCCTAAGTCTAACTTGGCACCACCAAACCCCACCACCAAACAATAGACAGTCAGCTTAGCTAAGCCACACCTGCCTCCTCCACTCAGTGGCTCCAGGGGGGGGGGCAGCCATACAACAACTTCCCACAGCCTTCTTACCTTCCTATATCCAGTCCTTTAACACTCCATCCATTGGCCAGTCCCAATCCATCACCTATCCAGTGCTGCACCTACCTGGTGCTGCCTTACTGCAGCTCCTGCCTCCAACTTTATACTGAGGCAGGCCAATCGGTGTCTGTTGCTAGGCAGGCTTTAATTCATCAGCCACACACATCTGCACCTGTGCTAAGCTCCCTTCATAGCCAGAGCCCTCATCAGCCTGAAGCTGTGTTCCTGCTGCAGGCAAAGACATTGGGGGTTAACCCTGTAATCCCTGGCTTATTCTGGGACAAGGGGCCACTGCTGATACCATTCTCTATCTCCTTGGGGTATCTCCTGCCTTTTCCAATATAGAAGGCAATCTAGATTTAGCCACACATTCACCACACAGGATTCTTCTATTCCAGTGGTTCTCAAACTTTTTAGCACCAGGACCCACCTGGTCGGGACCCACTGGAAGTGATGTCATGGCAGGAAATGCCATCATCCTGATGCCAGATCCTACTGCTTTCCTGAGAAGGAAGCAATCAGTTGGGTTATTTCTCAGGCATTTTTGAATAGCAAAAAGAATCAGAAAGGGGAAAAAAAGCCTACTTACAACCTTGACACAAACAACCACACATCCCTCCCCCTTTCCAGCATCCCATCTTCCCATATTGTCAATATGGCCACTCTAGGTGTTTTGCGATCAACCTGAAACTGGCTCGCAACTCACTGATGGGTCCTGACCCATCGTTTGGGAACCACTGTTCTAGTCTGTTGGATTAGTCTTTCTAGACTCTGTGGTCAAATATAAATCCACAAAAGTTACTATACTAAAGGTGTCACCATCCTGCCAGGTACACACATTCATGCTCACTGTGGTATCTTGATGTCCTGAAAGAGGGAGGAAAAGGTCTCACCAGTTCTCCTCTAATTGTCAAACATTGTTCTGCCTTGTCATCTGGATGCAATTGTTATTTTTTGCCGGCAACCAGACACTATACAGCCATATACAAGCCTGCTTTGTAGCACTAACAACGAAAGCCATCTTTGCTGCTGTTGCCACCCCAAAGCATGTCTTCAGTCTGGATTTTTGTAGGGCACAGCAGCCTTTGCTGAGCATAAATGTGTGCTTAATTTAAAAGCACAAATGTAATTAGAGAGGAACTGGATATGCCTTCATATTAGGTCAAACTTAGGTCTTGGAGTTTCTTCTTCCATATGAAAAGTATTTGCATGTAGCCTCCAAAGAGGAAACAGGAGGGAGAGGAAAGGGATGTCTCTTTTCTGAACATTGCCTTTGGTTTTGGCACAGTAAATTCACCCACTGGATTACAATGGAAAGAATTAGGCACTGGGTCTCAATGTGTATTAGCATTCTAAATGTTTCCCATGTATTTTAGTGGCAGGGGCTACAGGAAATGACAGATCACCAGGCAATGGTATACATAGCAGAGAATGGGACATCTTTAAAATGATCAGCTTCATGTGAGGAAAGGCTCACAACCATGTGTGTGTATGTGACTTGAAGGCTTTTCCGTAGCCCACAAGTGAGGATGAATTTACGCTGGAGTTTCGACAGCCTTTGAAAGCAGCCTTTGAACATCCTTGGACTGACTCTAGCTAGACTTGGAGCAGCATTTTGCCACAAATGTAGCTGTGCTGCTTTGTTATCCAGAACTGTGTGCATTTTTTCATCCCGCACAGGTTGCACTAGGGCCGTAGCTCAGCACTAGAGCAAATGTTTTTTCCTGTAGAATGTCCAAGACTAGTGGTTCCCAAATTGTGGGTCAGGACCCACCAGTGGGTCACGAGCCAATTTCAGGTGGGTCGTGAAGCACCTAGAGAAGCCATACTGAAAATATGGGATGCTGGAAAGGGGAAGAGCTGTGTGGTTGTTTTCCTTGTGTCACGGTTGTAGATAGGCTTTTTTCTTTCTGCTTCATTTTGCTATTGGAAAAATGGCTGAGAAATAATCCAACTGATTGCTGCATTCTTAGGAAAGCAGCAGGCTCTGGAATCACAATGATGGCACTTCCATCCATGACATTACTTCTGGTGGGCCCTGGACAGATTGTCATTCTAAAAAGTGGGTCCTGGTGCTAAAAATTTTGAGAACCGCTGTCCTAGACTTGATCCTAGACTTGGACTATTGTCCTGCTCTGAATGGGGTCGCACTTCCTCTGAAGGAGCAGGTTCGCAGCTTGGGGGTTCTCCTGGATTCACAGCTACACCTGGAGTCCCAGGTGGCGGCAGTGGCCAGGGGAGCCTTTGCTCAGCTTCGGCTGATCCGCCAGCTGCGGCCGTACCTGAGCTGTGCGGACCTGGCCACAGTGACCCATGCCCTAGTGACATCAAGATTAGATTATTGCAATGCGCTCTACGTGGGGCTGCCTTTGAAGACGGTCCGGAAATTACAACTAGTACAGAACGCGGCGGCTCGGGTGGTTGCTGGGGCACGTCGGTTTGACTCTGTCGAGCCGCTGCTTCGGCGACTACACTGGCTGCCGGTTCTGTTCCGGGCCCAATTCAAAGTGCTAGTTTTGACTTTTAAAGCCCTTTACGGCTCGGGTCCGGGGTATTTGAGGGACCGCCTCCTTCTATATAATCCAACCCGTACTCTTAGATCATCTGGGGGGGCCCTTCTGACTGTGCCGCCACCAGGAGAAGTAAGAGGAGTGGCGGCCAGGAAGAGGGCCTTCTCGGTGGTGGCCCCCCAACTCTGGAACACCCTTCCCCTCGAATTGAGAACTGCTCCCTCTCTGTTTACATTTCGGCGGGGGCTGAAGACCTTTTTATTCCAAAAAGCTTTCAATTGTTGACAGGTTGGCTGGCTGGTTATTATGATCCACGGGGCTTGTGTCTTATTTTATTTTTTAATTGTTTTTAAATTGTTTGTGTTTTTTAATCTTGATTGTTTATTGTTTAATACTGTTTTAATTGTTTTTAAT
The DNA here is from genome assembly GCA_029204185.1 of Lerista edwardsae. NCBI lineage: Eukaryota > Metazoa > Chordata > Lepidosauria > Squamata > Scincidae > Lerista > Lerista edwardsae. The sequence goes on from JAJKFI010011779.1 coordinate 4,140, forward strand.
GTTAACTGTTATACTTTATTTTTATCCTTTTTAATATTGTAAGCCGCCTTGGACATCTGCCTTGGCAGAGGAAAGGCGGGGTAGAAATTTCTTAAATAAATAAATAAATAAAATCTCTCTCATCTCCAGATAGGGCTTGCTTGAAACCCTGGCGAGCCACTTCCCGTCAGCATAGTGGGCTAGATGACCTGACTTGGAAAGACATTTCGGTGTGTCTCTGCTGCTGTGTCTGTGAAATTTGGTGTTTGATGCAGAATTTGAAATTCTAATAATTAAACAAAGATTTTGGAGCATGGACTGTTGCTCAAATCCCAGTTTCTTGTTTTGGAGTTGGAAGCCAGCATTTGGCTCAGGTAATCCCATGGTAGTGCCTCAGGGACGAACGGAGCCCCGAGTGCGCCCATGGCAGGGCAATGAAACCGCACCCCCAGCACGTCGCCCCGCCCCCATGTGTCGCCCAGCCACGCCTCCCTTCACCCGGAATAGCTCCATTTTGGAGCGGAACGGATGTCAGGGAGGGCGGGCGGGTGAGACAGCGCGCGGGTTAGTCTGCGCAACGGCACCCTGCCGCTGCCGGCGCCCATGGCTTGCGCCACCCCGGGCTACACCCTTCCTCCGCCTCTGTAGTGCCCCTGGTGTTGAACAGTGCCTACTCAGCTCACATTGTTAACCTATCAGGTTGGCCTTGTAAATGGGTTCTTCATCTGTAGCAGCAGGAAGACAAGATGCTGAGGGCGACCCTGAGTTATTTTCTGAAACGTTGTCCCATGAGGTTTTGAAGGTAACAAGCGACTTTGAAGAGGGATCCAGGGGCATATATCTGTGAGGATGTTTCATCCGTAACACTAAAAGCCTGCTTGAGTCCCAACCCATCCTAGGGCCTGACACCGAGAATAGGATCCGGTGGCAAAGGGCACTGCTGGTCCCACCCTTGCGCCACCTCTCCTCTGCCCAGTAACGCCCTCCCGCCCTGCCCAGACAGCAATCACCGCAACAGCAAGTGTACCGGGCACTGGCCCCGCGTTGCTGCCTCTGGACGCTCTGTCCTGGTTCTGGGTCGGCATGGGCCATGCTGGATCTGCCTTAGAGCACATTTGTTACCGCAGCACTGGTGGTTCACTTGTACAGCCTGCTCCGGAGGGCTCAAGCCCCGAGTCATCTTTGAATTGATCACTGAATGCGGGTCAACAGCCAGACCTTGGTCCTACTAGTCTTGCTCCAGCTGCCTCTGCCGGTTAGCCTGCCTGACCCTCATCTTTGTCCCTGCTCCTTTCACAGTCTACCAGCTTTCCTATCAATCAATCAATCAATCAATCAATCAATCAATCAATCAATCAATCAATCAATCAATCAATCAATCAACAGGTACTTATATACCACTTTTCAACATGAAGTTCCCAAAGCGGTTTACAGGCAAATAGTAATAATAATAATAATAATAAAGTTAAATGGCTGTCTGTCCCAAAGGGCTCACAATCTGAAAAAAGCAGACCACCAGCATCAGCCACCAGAAAGACTGTGCAGGGGTGAAGAGGGACAATTACTCTTCCCCTGCTAAATATAAGAGGAACACCACTTGAAAAAGTGCCTCTTGCCCAGTTAGCAGGGGTAAATCTATCCTATCTGCTCAGTTACCTTGTAGTTCTTTTATTTCCTAGTGTGACTCTGTTCCCTTGTTTCCTTCATGAACTGCATTCTTGTTCTGCCCTGACTGCAGTAAATGGTTAGAGCCCAGGGCTATCTGTGCATGTCTTCTCGGACATAGGGATGACTCCCAGAATTGCAGGGGATTGTCCGCTTAGTGTCCTCGCTGCTGGCTTTGGCCATCTGGGGTTCTTTGTGTTCTGCTTTTTTTCTTTATCAGCGATTTAGTAAAGAATTCTTTTAAATGTGATTTCTGTACTGTTCCTTCTTCTAACTTTAGCCACATACTAGTATGTCTTTTCTGTTAAGCATTAAATGATCTCTCTCTTTTTCTTTGTTCCTGGATCTTCACTTAGTATAACAGAACACCCCACCCCCCAAGGTATAAGATCACTATACCTTATAGGTAGAGGTGTTTGAAAATGTTTTTAAAATTTGCTGAATTAAAATGAAAATTGAAATTGAAATGTGGTATTTTTGTGTTCACTGATGCAAATTCCTAAGCATCACTATCAGGTTTAGGGTGCAATCCTAAACTGTGTTAAGCCAGTGTATGTCCATGCCGCTCCGTTGAGGGGTCCTGGGGGGGGGGGCTAGCGGCACGGACGCAGGCTCTCCGCTCCTTGGCGGTCTCGCGATGGCGGGCAAAAAGGCTGTGAGAGGCTTGGCACAAAGGCGGTTTATTCTACTAAGCGCCTTTAAATTCATCGGCCCCTCATGGGGTCCCCGTGCCCCCTTCTCTTAGTCCTTCCCGGGGTGCTCAGTGCCGGCCCCAGTTCCTCTCACCTGGGGCGGCCGTCACAGTCTTTTATATGGAGGAGCAGCGGTGGTGGCGTGCTCTTTCGTCTGGCTGGGGCCTCCTTTCGTGCTGCCCGCCCTCGTCCCAGCAAGGTAGGGCTGGTGGCGTTGCGGGGAGACGCTGCTGCTCTGGCGTCCCCCATGGCAAATCGGGCTCCCACCGGGATTGGTGGCGTTGCCTGGCGGGGGGGGGAGGGTCCCTGCGCACCCCGGTAGGGCTCGGGGGGCTGCTGTGCCGGCCTCGCCCCATCTCTCGGGTGGGCACCCCCAGGCCGCACAGGTCTGGCTCAACCGCCCGATCTTCTCCCCAGCTGGCCCCGGCCAGCTCCAAGTATGGGCTGTTAAGCCTGTAAGGGGAGGGAGGCGGCCGACTTCCCGGGCGAGTCCCCTCGCCCTCAGCCAGCTGCAGGAGAGCAACCTCTCCCACAGCCGGCCGCCCGCCTAATGAGCTCCCCGGCCGGCTGGGGCAGGCCCGCCCCTTCCGGGCCTGTCTCACGTTGGAACTCTTGCGAGAGTTCCGACGGAGCCGGGAGCTCTTGCGAGTCCAGGTTGCGCGGTTGCGCAGTCGGCCCGGGCCTCATGTGGCTGGCTGCTGTCTTGCCCCAGCCTTTCCTGGCTGCCGCGGGGCAGCCGGCTGGGGGGCTGTCGTGGCTCGGGTCAGGCTCCCCGGCCTTGGACGTTGCTCCCCCCCACAGGTAGGAGTGGTGCCCGTGGCCCAGCCAAGCCCTGTCCTGGAGCCGGGGGAGGGGCTGCCGGCCGGCCAGCCCTAGCAGCTGCGGCCAAGCTCGTTTGCCCCCTGGGGGCTCCTGGCGGGGCCGCGCCCCCTGGGGGGCGCCCACTGCCTCCTGTTGCTCAGTTGGGGCGACAGCCAGCATAAGCTAAGCCAGCAAAGTTTGGCCAGCACAAGGGGCACCGTAAAGTATGTTCGTACCACTCTTGGAGTCAGAGAGGCCAGCACACAGACGTGAGCCATCCTCCGAGAGTGGCCCAAATACACTTTTTGGTGGCCCTAGTGCTGGCCAAACTTTGCTGACTTAGCTTATGCCGGCCTAACTCCAGTTTAGGCTAGGGATTGGTGGGACGTCCTCACACTTCCAGCCGCATTAATATAAAATATTGTTAATATTTCACAGAAAACCAAATATTTCACCTTTTTTAAAAAATGAAAAAAACACTTTATTTTGTTTTATTTTATCGTCAACAAAAACACCTCTGGTTTTAGGTCCAAGCCTTTACAGCTCCTTTCATGTGTCGAAGGAGTGTCAAAGGAGAATAAATATTCAGAGCTGCCTTAGAGTTGGATATAGGTCCCCTCTTTCTTTTTGTCTCTTAAATCTAGGTGGATCCCCATAGATCATCATCTGAGAAGCACTGGGGTGTAGCATTTTAAAAACTGTTTTCCATTTGTTGTGTGAATTACCCCCCCTGGGTCAGAGATAGCTGACCCGGGTCACTGCAGCACCAATGGAAGTGCGCAAATTTTACCCTGAAAGTTTTGGCAGACTCGTTTCTCCGGCGTGCGGTCTCTCTGCCCTCCAAAGAAGCAACCTCCCTCATCCCAAGACTGTTCTACAAGCCCAGATACTTCCCTTCTATGAGTGCTCACCAAAGGAAATTCAGACATGTGGATGGAAGAATGCCAGCTGGACTTCAATGTTGCAGGAAGAGAAATACATTTTACTCATGTGTAGGACATTAGCAAAACGGACACAAGATGCAGCATGTTTCCATGGAGATTACAGAACTTGTGCAAATTATACATCTGGGTTTGGTCAGTTATACAGTTGAATATGCAAAATGTGGAAGTGACAACAGCAAATAAAAACATTTGCCAAATCCAATTGGCAGTTTGGTATGTGAGACATCTGATAGGTCATTCCTCCCTGTTGTTGCTCCCCCTCCCCTCTACTGTGACCCCAGGAATGGTCAAGGAGATGCAGATGTATACATTCTAGATTACAATAGGTTGGCACACAAAAGCAGACAGGAGACATTTAGACCAGACAAGTCCTTGACACATTTAACAAGTTATCAATGTGCTAAGTACCTTCACTGTGATTCAAATCACCCTGAGGCAAATCACCCTGAGGAGTGGCCGGCTACATTCGAATAGTGATAAGATATTCTGATGGGGGAAAACTCTTGACTTTTAGGCAAAATAAGAACTTGATTGAATTTCAGGCAGGACTTGTCATTGCATAAACCTTTTGTCAGAGACCAGATTTGCATTTCTTTTAAGACTCTGGGGGGAAATGGTGACTTATAGATGTCTGGCACCAATTCTTCACTCTCAGGATGAGATCCAAAATGGAGTCAGGTCTTTCCATGACATCCTTGTCTGACTTTCCCCTTTTCCAGGTCCTGCAATATGTGCATCTGACCATTGCAATGCAAGTGTTCCCTGGAAGGCCAAATCACCACAATGGGGTATAAAGCCACATCTGAGAGGCTGCCAATAGCTGGACTCCCGCCAAAAAGTGTTTCTCCCACCAAGAGTTGTTGTTTTTACTGTTGCCACGACTTCTGTTGTGGACAAGGGTTATGTTTTGTAGTTCTGCAGGCTTGCACTGTTGGAGGAAAAGGAGCTTAGTGGTTTCAGCATGGTTGGAGAGCCAGGAAAAAGGCAGAGTGGTTGCACGTGGCTGTGGAAGCCAGGAAAAAGGCAGAGTGGTTGCAGACATGGCTGGGGCAGAGCACAGCCAGCCAGGAAAAGCCTAACAAAGTCTGAGAGAATCCTGGGGGGGGGAACGACCTCCCACATCACATTTGCCATATTTGCAGAAGGAACACCAAAAATATTTCCATGCTGCCTTCTGAAGGGATGTTTGTTGTCCTCTTCAGGCTTGTGACAGTGAGTCAGGGACAGATTGTGATCTGATTCCTTGTTCCCAAGCAGGAAAGAGAGAAGCAACCAAACCGTCAAATCTAAAATGGTTTGCTGTTGATGTTAAGTAGCCAAGGAAGCTTTTCAATTTGTTGTACACACGCACAAAGCCCTTCCCTTTTAAATAACACATGAAGGCCAGGAGCTCTTTTTGATGACTCCAAATGTTCTTGTCCTTAACATGTTTACTTTTAATACAATATCGAAGTCAGTTTTTGGAAAGCTCCAGGTGTGTTTGGGTAGCTTTTCACTCACTGCAAGTGAATTTTGTTACATTAGCAGAACTGTTTTTGCACCTGGAAATGGGCAGTGATAATCAACATGCTTGGCTTAAGGATGAATTGCTTCTGTTCTTCTGCTTTTCAAGTTCTGGATGTTTTGGTGGCAGTGACTCAGGAATAAAGGAAATGTGTATCAACAGATATTGCAAAATATTTCCCTTGTGTAAAGGACTGTGTAGGTTTTTTGTGGTTTGTGTTTTGTTTTTTTTTTGCAATGGTTTGCAAGAAGTGGAGTTCCCTACAAAGCCCTTTGTCGTTTTCCTTTGCTATATGTTTATTTATCTACATGATAAGGCAAAGATCAGAAAATCCAAACCTATAGCGCCATAACTTAATCCCCGTTTTGGATTGCTGCTGCGCACGTTGCCCTGCGCCTGCTATTTTGCAGGCATAGATGCAAACAGACCCATAGGGCTAGCTGGGGCTTACCCAGGTGCAAGGGGAAAACCTCCCCTTGCCCTGAGCTGAGCCGCTGCTGCCTCCTGCTGCGCTTAGGATATGGCCCTGCTATGTCGGCCGTACTTAGGATTGCAGTGTGAGTGTTGGGAGAGTGAGAACAGATACAATGAAATACCTTTTTACCCAGTGGGTAATTAATCTGTGGAATTCCTTGCCACAGGAGGTGGTGATGCCTAGATGCCTTTAAAAGGAGATTGGACAGATTTATGGTAGAAATCCATCACAGGTTACTAGCCATGAAGGATATTTACAACCTCCTGATTCTAGACATCAGCTATCTCTGAATGTCAGATGCTTTGTGTGCTCCCTGAGGCATCTGGTGGAGCATTGTGAGATACAGGAAGCTGGACTAGATGGGCTCTTGGCCTGATCCAGCAGGGCTCTTCTTCCATTCTTAAATACAGAAGGGAGAATACTTTCTATGAAAATATTGGTATGAGGCTGTTCATTCCCCCTTGAGTCCTATTTTAGAAAATGTAATTAGGAAGGTCATTGTGATGGAAAAGGAAAATGGATGCCAGGTTCAGGTGGGCTGCGTTAGAAATTCTGCAAAGGTTTTGGTGTTTTTGATTGACAGAACCCTTAACTAAAGTTCTGGGTTTCTTGATTAAATGGAAACTATATTTCATATGAAGGGATTCTAACTTTTCCCTCTCAGCAAGGTGACCTAATGCTCTCTCAAAAGTGGAGACTGATTGCCCTTACTGATGCAGATTACAGAATCCTGGTGAAAATCCTAGCTAAAACATTGGGCAAAGCGGCAATCAGTGTTGTCATTGGGTGTCAAACCAGAACTATTCCTGGATTGTTTGTGATGGACTCCTTGTATTTATGTAGAGACAATTTTCACTTTATAAGAAAAAGATGATGGGATGGAAAATTGACCCAGTTGTACCAAACCGAGCTTTAATAAGCCATTCATTATGGCTATCTGTGAGAAATAAATTTTATTATGGAACTTTTCTGGTAACTTTTGTAAATAACTTCAAAATACAAAAGCAAATATATGTTCTACAGATCTGAAAATCCCTGGGCCGACCTGGATTCTTTGAACCTGACCAGAGTTGAGCTGGAGGGTTTTCTGGTGGGTTGCTGAGATTTTTTTGTGTTAATTAAGAATGGTGTTAATTAAGAGACCTGGTCAATCACGGCCTTTGGGAACACCAAGCAGAAATGGTCACGTCTGTTAAATTTGGTTTGTACCTTTATGTGAAAAACTGGTGGGAAATTAATTCAAAAATGTGAGTGGACCAAGTTAAACTATGAATATGGCAAAAATAATGTCTGAATGTAAATAAAATTTGTTGTTGTTGTTGTTCAGTCGCTAAGTCGTGTCCGACTCTTAAAATAGACAGCATTTCGTCCGGTATGTTCAGTAATATAATTACGAGGAATTTTACCTTGTAATTGCATATTAACTCATAATAAGGTTACCAATAATGTTTCTACATGATCACACGTTTTTATTTTCGTAAGTTTTTATTTCAGGAGTAAACTATTCAGTCCTAAACAGTACGAGACAAGCAATCTGAAATGCTTGGAATAAGGATTGTTTTGAGTCAACTAACACGGCTGCTAAGCCCGCCCCCTGGCTTCATTTGTTGTTGTTGTTGTTGTTGTTCAGTCGCTAAGTCGTGTCCGACTCTTCGTGACCCCATGGACCACAGCACGCCAGGCCTCCCTGTCCTCCACTAGCT
>JAJKFI010011785.1:0-20054 GCA_029204185.1 Lerista edwardsae
GACAGGACGGGGTCTGGATTCTGACTTTTTCTGGATTTTGGAATAATTGCATAAATACAATGAGAAATGCTTCCTCTTGTTCTTTTCACCTTTCCCTATTTATGTATCTGTTTGACAATATTCAACAAAGATGCAGAGCAGAGAATAGAACTTACAGCCTTTCCATGGGGAATGAGCACAATACCTTTCTATAGAAGGAGAAGAAGTTTGAAAAAGTCTTGGATGAAGATGTCTGGATGTCAGAATGGTCTGGATTTCGAATGTCCAGATATGGTATCTTAATTAAGAATGTAAGAACATAAGAAGAGCCCCACTGGATCAGGCCAAAGGCCCATCTAGTCCAGCTTCCTGCATTTCACAGTGCCCCACCAGATGCCTCAGGGAATACACAAGACAACTAGATAGGTGCATCTTGTTGCCACTCCCCTGCATCCGGCACTCCGAGGAAACCTACCTCTAAAGGAGGTTGCACTAACCATCATGGCCTGTAGCCCGCAATGGACCTTTCCTCCAGAAATCTGTCCAGTCCCCTTTTAAAGGCATCTAGGCCAGATGCCATCACCACCTCCTGTGGAAAGGATTTCCGCAGATTAACTACTCGCAATATACATACTGTATATATATATATATATATTACTTCTGGACCAAGATGTCTTGACTCAAGAGGAAAACCTCTGCTCAACAGTTTTCTTGATACATTATGGAGGATAGTGTCTCCTGAAAAATTATTACCTGCCACAGCTTCTCATTCTGGAGCTCCCGTCTCGCTCCATACACCATTGTTCTATGTTTGACTCTAGATGAGAACATGGCATGTAAAGCATGTGCCACAATATGGGCAGCAGTGTAGATACCGTAGCTGTGACTAGTCATGCTCATTTCAAAAATGCGTCCAGGAAGGCTTTCTAACTTTTCTTCACCTGTGCAGATATTCCGATCTACATTGTCAACAATATTTGCAAATTCACAGTCAAAGGCTTGTTTCCAGAAATCCAAGGTAAAGGTATCTCTTGTTATGCTAAAAGGTTTCATATTTTTAACAAATAGATGAAATCCTAGTACATCACTGAAATGAGTTTTGAAGGATATTGCACCATTGAACATTGCTGTATTCCAATTCCTCTGAAAGACAAATGAGGTGAGCTCCATCTGGGCTGTTGCTATCCATACTTTGCCCTTTGGTGATTTTGGTTCATGTTCCATTTCTGATAAGTGCGGCAAGAATCGGAAATAGGCCATGGAATAAGATTCTCCATAGGCTACCACCACATTGGCAGTGCTCTTCATGATTTTATAATGGATCTCCAGTCCTTCTTCCAGTGCATCCATGAGTTCAGAAAACACAGGAATTCTTTCAATGAAGGCAAAGCAGACCCCACTCTGGGAAAACTCTGGAACCACCATTTGCACAAATCTTTCTCCACTGTCATGCTTCATAACCACGACTCCGATCCAAGTCCATCCGAAATGCAGAAGCAAAGAGAGAATCCCTGCATATTGAAGTGCTTCCTTGGGGGAGATCTGGTAGAAGGGAAGTCCTGGGGTTTTCTCATTCATAACTGGTGCAGGGCCATAGATGAGCTGACAGAAGCCAGTGGACAAGGAAGGAAGTAAGAATGTGATTTTGTATCTAAACTGCTCTGTGAACCCTATTGTTGTTGAAAAGTGGTATATAAAGATTCTTTCACCGTCATCTTATGTTTAATAATGATAATTTTTTAAAAAGCACCTTCAGCTACTCAAAGGACTCCCCAAGGCAAAAATCCTTACATGACATTATACATTTCGGTTTCCATACTTCACATACATAAGGGATGGATCAGTGTCTTGCCTGAAGCCATTGAGCATACTGATGGTCAACAGCCCAATCCCAACCCACTTTTCAGCATCAATGCAGACCCAAGGTAAGGAAACAAAGGTTCCCTTCCCTTGAGAAGGCATGGATGGATCACAGGGTTGGATCCAAAGTGGGCCATTCCTGTGGGGCCCCCACCCCCTCCATGAGGCCCCCCACTCACCAAGAAGAGCACTTGCAGTGCTATGCACAAAGAATGGCATCTCAATATACTTAAGAACATAAGAAGAGCCCTGCTGGATCAGGCCAAAGGCCCATCTAGTCCAGCCTCCTGCATCTCACAGCGGCACACCAGGTTCCCCAGGGAGGCAAGAGACAAGATGCTTGCATCCTGTTGCCACTCCCTTGCACCAGGTACCAGCAGCCCACCAGTAAACTTGGTACCAGTATACTTGGTGGTGACATGAAAACATCACCACAAACTTCTTCCAGGAGGCCCATTTGGGGCTATTTGGAGAAAGCGTCAGCTGGGAAGGGTCAAGCTGAAGCTAATATAAAGCTGGGTAGAGAGATCCCCGCTGCAGCAAAGCATGTGATGACATTGGTCACATTAGCTTAAGGCGGTGGCTGGCCCCACCACCACAGGAAGGAGCATGCATTCCATTGGCATGACTACACCAGTGCTGAGAAGTTGGTTATGATTGGGCTGTTATGATATGTTATGATAGGGTAACTCACTATACCATACAAACTATCACAAAAAAGTACTGTAAAAAATACTGGTAAGTTGACGCTAAATGACAGTGTTTAAAGACAAGAGTTAAAGACAAGAATGTTCATTGCTGTAGCAGGAGAGTCCTCAGACTTAGGGCACAATCCTAAGGAACTTTCCAGACTGGCATAGCAGTGCCAATGGGGCATGTGCTACATCTGGCAGTTGGGGGACAGTCCCAGAGGCTTCCTCAAAATAAGGGGATGTTTACTGCCTTAACTGGAGTTGCATTGCCCTTACCGCAGTGCTGAAAAGTAGGTTATAATTGTGCACTAAATAAGGAAATGTCCACGTAGAATGCATAGACGTAGCCCTTATATACCTGTGAGAGTTTGTAGATATCCACAACAGTTGCCACATGGTGGGAGATGGGGGGGTCCAGTCCCCCAATGACTGCTATCAATTGATTCTGCAAATCACATTTGAAATTGGGAACAAATCTCTGGCGTTTGAACATCAGGAGCAGTGTGGCATAATACGTTGCCTTGGCGTTGAAATAGCTGTCAAAGACACGGACTCCCAAAGTGACGTTAGGTAAAAGCTGGGGGTTTCCATTGATCTCCTTGACTGCAAATGCCAAGGCCAGGAGGTGCTGGAAATTATTTGTCACTATGCTAGAATGAGAGTTGTATTTTCCATCAATGAGGTTTTTCCAACCTTGTTATAGCATAATTGTGTATGTGTGCATGCACATGTCATGCAACAAAGAAAATCAACATTTTTAATGTTAATGAAAATTACTCTTTACTGAAAATCTTCAACAATGCAAAACAAGAAAAAAAAAGAAAAGAGGATGCGGGAAATGCAAACAAAGGATGCATACTTTTGGAAGACATGACTTACCCAAGGTCTCCAAATGAGATTGGCGAAGGTTGTTCTATGAAGTCTATTGAGTTGTACATGATGAAGCTGAGAGAAACAATGCCACCGAGAATGAGATCTCCTGACTGATGATACTCATGAAGTGGAGGGTGTGGATCATTGATCCTGCATGTACCTATGTGTGGCTTGCATGCTGCATGTGGGAGAAATACCAGAAGCAGGATGGCTAGAACCACCATCATAGGTATAAATCTATTTTCTAAAATGAAATTGCCTTCTTGATAGCAGTTCATGCTCTGGAGGAGGGAACATGAAATGGGAAGTGTCAGCAGTTCACACTGACAGATCCCGTGGCCCAGCTCGCTTTAGGAGCCCTAAAAATATTTTTATAAAATCTTCCAAAGCCAGTGATTAGTGACCCAAGTGGCCTCTGAAACTCTGTAATGGGTTTTGTGAAAACGACAGTTAATTACGGGCTTTTGGATACATTCCAGGGCAATGTACACAACAGTCCTAGGACTGACATTTCCTATTGATCGTGTGAACAAAACATGTTTGTCACATCTCAGAAAGCGTTTTTTTCCCTTCCACTTTAATTGTAGAGGGAGTAGCATGCATGATGCATGACATGATGCAAAGACAATGAGGAGACCAGCCAGGCCTCTTAGGGAGCATGGCCATGATAGATGCTATTTCTCTAATTGGTCTGAAAAGGTGGGTGGCGTGCAGCTCACATGCCGCCCTGTTTATCCCGCCCCCTCACGAGGCACGGGGCGGGACTGTCGCATCAGCCGATTGGCTGGCCAGGCCTGTAATGGTCGCTGATGCCTCCTTGAGGCGTTTCCGCCTCATTCGGGTGGCAGACGCGACTGAGGAGGGAGCTCCATGGCTGGGCTCTGCAGCTGCGGCCCGTTTGGCCTACGGGGAACTTCTGGCTGTTAAGGATAAATTTCTGGATCCCAAATGTATGGTTCAAAAGAAAGGTTTATTGTCATATTTGCAAATATGGGTGGCAAGCAAATGCCAAACAGAATAAGCTGCGTACCACACCCTTGCACAAAATGGGTGCAACAATTTATACTACTGAAGCGGAGTTCCTTACTGTATCTTCATTGGTTATTGTCCAGCTAACTGCTAGCACTCATGCAGAATAATTTATTTCCCCCTCCCTTCCTCCTTCATATGTACACCCCTCCTTTGCACATGCTTTATCCCACGATCATTAGGCTCATCACGCTTGCGCACTGTCACATAGCTTTCTTGCTATGGTCAGCTGCAATTTGTTACACTATTATCTGCCTTTGAGAAATTGAGGCCTAAAACGAAACTTTTGGGCCCTGTCCTTTGTCTCTTGTTCCCAACTCTCCTGCCCCCCTTATCGTGCTAATTATCCACGGCTCAGGTATTGGATTATCGTCCTGCTCTGAATGGGGTTGCACTTCCTCTGAAGGAGCAGGTTCGCAGCTTGGGGGTTCTCCTGGATCCACAGCTACACCTGGAGTCCCAGGTGGTGGCAGTGGCCAGGGGAGCCTTTGCTCAGCTTCGGCTGATTCGCCAGCTCCGGCCGTACCTGAGCTGTGCGGACCTGGCCACAGTGACCCATGCCCTAGTGACATCTAGATTAGATTATTGCAATGCGCTCTACATGGGGCTACCTTTGAAGATGGTCCAGAAATTACAACTAGTACAGAACGCGGCGGCTTGGGTGGTTGCTGGTTTGACTCTGTCGAGCTGTTGCTTTGGCGACTACACTGGCTGCCGGTTCTGTTCCAGGCCCAATTCAAGGTGCTAGTTTTGACTTTTAAGCCCTTTATGGCTCGGGTCCAGGGTATCTGAGGGACCGCCTCCTTCCATATAATCCTACCCATACTCTTAGATCATCTGGGGGGCCCCTTTTGACTGTGCCGCCACCTGGAGAAGTGAGAGGGGCGGTGGCCAGGAAGAGGGCCTTCTCGGTGGTGGCCCCCCAACTTTGGAATACCCTCCCCTTACAACTGAGAACTGCTCCCTCCTTGTTAACATTTCGGCGGGGGCTGAAGACCTTTTTATTTCAAAAAGATTTTAATTGCTGACAGGCTGGCTGGCTGGTGTGTTATATTTTATATCTTATGATCCACAGGGCATGTTTTTAAATTCTATTGTTTTGTTTTAATTTTGTTTTTACTATATTGTTTAGTATTGTTTTTATATTGTTTTTTAATGTTAAATTTTATATTTCTTTGTAATGCCGCCTTGGGTGCCTTCGAGCATAAAGGCGGGATAAAAATCTAATTAATAACAACAACAACAACAACAACAACAACAACAACAACAACCTTGACCTGAGAACACCAGCTAACTCACTTCATCAACTACCTCTTTGCTTTTACCCCTTGCATCAGGCATTATATTTTTGTGTTGGGGGTTCCAAATTATCACAATCATCTTCATATTTCACATGGCTATTTTTTAGCTGGGGGGAGCAGCAAGCAGTGTTCTTCTCCTCATCGAGTTGCTTCCTGACTGAGCTTATTGTCAGCAAAGGGAAGTGGGGCAGCAGTAGTTTCACCCCCCTATCTCCCACCCCAGCGGAACACAGGAGCAGCGTGTGGCAACAGCAGCAGGGAGTAGCTGGGGCTCGTGCTGGGGGTTTTGGGTGGACGTGGGATGCTTTAACAGCTGATCCCTGGGGAGGCTTTGTTGAGAGGGCTATTTTCCACCCATTACCCCCCCCCCCCCCGTCGAAGCACAGCGTGGTATATTGATCACAGTGATTGGAAGGGCCGGGGACAGGCTACCACCAGTTGTTTGGGAGTGGGTACCCATTGACACCCCCTCTGTTTTGCTTACCCTTAGTAGCAGGCCACCGCCTGGTGTGTGTTGCTGGAGTAGGGGCTGGTTGATGCCCCCTGTTTCTGCTGGCTTGTTACTGCACAAGAGCACCAGCAAAAACAAAAACAAAAAACAGACCCGAACATAGATTTTGGCTAGCTAGACTCACAGAGCAGTGGCATCTGTTGAGTATATATCTGAATATAGATTTTGGATAGCTAGACTCACAGTGCAGTGGCATATGTGGGGTATATATATGTAAAAATAAAAATAAAAAATATTAAAAAATAAATAATAATAAATATAAACTTTGGCTAAGCTCAAAACTAAGTGAGCTGCAGGTAGCAAGAGATCTGGTTAGCAAGTTGCTCCTTTCGCTACAGTATTTATCATGCCCAAGAGGAATAAGAAGTCTGGGGGCAAGGCCTCTAAACGTCCGGCTCCTGTCCCAGTACCAACTCACTCATCGGATGATGAGGATGATTCCGCAGAGCTTAAGGCCCTACTGGCTAGGGTAGAGGCCTTGGACAGCGAGAAACGCCTGTGGGAGGCAGGGCTAGGTGATGGGGCAGTACGTCCAGGGCCCCAGCCTCGACCAGGAAATCTACTCGTAAAGGTAGAGGGGGAAATCTGAAGCAGATATTGTCTTCTAGGTTATCAGCTTTAGAAAAGGACGCTGATCCGGTGGCTGTTAATGAAGTGGCGGAAACTCAGGAAGAGGCTGCCGTTGACACACAATCTTTGCCACCTGTGGCAGGCCGCCCGATGCTCGGTACTCATGCTCTGGCAGTTGAGATGCACACAGGGGTCTCACTACTGGGAGACAGCGCACAATGGGCTGGGGTTTGGGACAGCCATGAGGGAGCCACAGTGCCCACTTCCATGCTTCAGCAATCATTGCAGGGGTGGCCGGGTCTGACATCTTTTATTGGCGGACAATGGCCATACTTGAATCTGCAGCAGCAGGGCAGCGTATTACACCCACCTCTGGGACAAGCTATGTCTCTTCAGAACACCGGTTCCACAGCAGCATCTGCTTTACCCTTTACTGGGATTTCTCCGGTATCTGGCCTCCCGTATGGGTGGTCACCTCATGGGCACCTGTCATTTGGGGGGACTGTGCCAACTCAGCCAGGGGCCGATTCTGTAGTGGATAGGCCCCGAATGGCCTATGGGAGGCGGCCCTCCCACTGGGGGGCCACCTGGCTTTAGCTGTCAAGAAGATATGGAGGGGGGAGTTTATAGACTTGTTGAGTCTCTTACATAAAGAGCCCAAACCCATTGTTAAGGTGGGCGACCCTGTTCCCGACCCCCAAGTCATGCGGCATAGGAAAATTGACATGAACTGGATTAACTGGCTTATGGGCTACATTATTTACATGGCAGTGATGATTCAAATGCAGCCAGCCTGAGCGGGCCCACTGCTGAAGTATTTGGATATTATCTATTGGGCACATAGGGAATATTCGGGGCCAGGGTGGATGGTCTATGATGAGCATTTCTGCCTATATGCATCCCAAGACCCCGCCCTGGTCTGCTGAATTTCCCAATGGGAATTATGGGTCCAAATTGTGGTACCCGCCAGGGCGAATCAAGGGGATCTCTGTGACAGTGGGCATCTGATAGCCCGCAATGCAGGTGGTCATGCACCCGCTCCAGCGGGAGCGGGGCAGTGGGTTCAACCCCCACGCTCTTGTTACGAATTCAATTCCACTGGAAAATGTAACAAGACAGACTGCAGCTTCAGGCATGCATGTAGTCAGTGTGGTGGGAAGCACCCAGTCACTAGCTGTCCCAAGTTGTCCTGGTTCAGGAAGGGGCCCAAGCCTCAAAGAGGACAAAGCAAAAAAGGGGGCAACAGCCCCCCTCTGCTGGAAAGGGGGCCCACGCCAATTAAGCTTGCAGTGTTGAGGGCACTGTTAACTGACTATCCAGACAGATTGTCGGGAAAGTTGTTGTTATCAAGCTTTGAGTTGGGTTTTAGAATTCCCGCCCCGCCTCCGCAAGCTCCCACATGGGCGAATAATTTGCCCTTGGTTAAGGGCATGGAGTCTATTGTGCATCAAAAGATAGAGAAGGAGGTAAAGGCGGGTAAGGTGATAGGCCCTTTTGTCACTTCGCCGGTTACCAATTTACAGATTTCCCCCTTAGGGGTGGTGCCCAAAAAGGCACCAGGGGAGTTCAGATTGATTCATCAACTGTCCTACCCAGAGGGAAGGTCCGTGAATGCTGGGATTCCGGAAGAATTTTGTTCAGTCAAATACGCCTCTTTGGACCAGGCCATCTGAATAGTCAGGATGGGGGGGCCATGGGGTGCTTTTAGCAAAGGTTGACATTAATTCTGCCTTTAGATTGTTGCCAGTTCACCCCGATGATTTTTGCCTTCTGGGGTTTCAGTTTGGGGGCGGAGTTTATTTAGACCACGCTTTACCGATGGGTTGCTCAGAATCCTGTTTTTTATTTGAACAATTTAGCACCTTTTTGCAGTGGGCGGTGGCCAAAAGGACGGGGCTATGGAGCACTGTCCATTATTTAGATGATTTTCTGTTTGTGGGTGGGGCAGGCTCCAGGCAATGTGAGGCACTGCTGGAAGGTTTTATGGCAGTGTGCGCTGAACTCGGGGTCCCCTTGGCACATGAGAAAAATCACCTTTTTGGGCATGGAATTGGATACGGTGGAAGGCTGTAGTCGCCTCCCTACCGATAAAATTGAGAAGTTGTGGGACATCATCACCACGAGCTTGGGAGCTAAGAAATTGACATTGAGGGAACTGCAGGTGTTAGTGGGCCACCTTAACTTCACCTGTCGGGTGGTGGCCCCCAGGAGGGCCTTTTTGCGCAGGCTTTGTGGCAGCATGTCAGGGCTATCTCGGCCACATCATTCGGGTCCGAGTGACTGCCGAGATGCGTGAGGATTTAGTGATGTGCCAGCATTTTATTCGATTTCCAACCTTTATTGGCATAGTAATAATAATAGTGACAATAAATAACAAAGACAATAGATGGTGACAGAAAGTCAGCTCTTAATCTTAAGAACTTCCATCAAAAAGGAAGCAACTGCCTTAGTCACATCAAAGCATAGGTCGTTCAATAAAAAAGGAAGAGGATTAGCAGCGGGGAAAAAAGGGGCAGCTAAAATTGGTTGAAGATAACTAAAGCAAAGTAGTTGAAGAGAGGAACAATGTAAAAGAATATGGTGGAGAGAATCGGGAACTTCAGAACAGAAATGACAGAGTCTGTTTTCACATGGAATCCAGCGAAAATGCCCAAGGTGGTAAGCAGTGGGAAGAATATTTAAACGAGCCAACATGAAGGCTCTGCGGAGAAAAGGATTAGATAGTTGATAGAAGTAGTTGAGAGGAGGGTTACAAAGTGAGGATAAACCATAAAAGCGAGGAGAACAGATAGGATTTGAGTGAGATTTCATAAGGTCAAGTTCTAATTGATATTATTTGGATTTGATAATGTTATGAGCAAAGAATAAAGAGGAGTCAAAAAGGGATTCCAAAGAGATACCAAGTGAGGAAAGTTTTGAAGTAAATAACCTAAACCAAGGAGATTGGTAAAAATCTTTTAGCATATCCAGTAATAATGAGTTGGGAGGGGTATATAAATGAATACGTAACCAATATTTAAAGGAAATAACCCAAGCTAAAGTGGAGGGAAAATGAATACCAAGTTCAAAGAAAATTGTATTATATAAAGGTTAATAAGATTGGGTAAACCGAGGAGTTTTCTGAAAAAGGATGTAATAATTTTATCCAGTTTGTAGTTTACAACTGAAATCCATACCGGAACAGCATAAAAAAGATGAGAGAGGAGTTTAAGATGATATAGTTGAAGGGCAGCAGGGATGAACTGATTGCCTGTGGTATAATAAAATTTAGTTATTGCGTGGAGTTGTAAAGAAGATGAGGAAGTAACTGATTTAAAATGGGGGATCCATTTGAGGTTATGATGTAAAATAAGGCCTAGATATTTATAGGTGGATACAGTTTGATAACCTTGAGAACCAATATGCCAAGGAACAGAAGACCAAGATCTAGAATTAGAGAAGACTATAATTTTGGTTTTTGTTGAATTAATAACTAAATCATTATGAGAACAATACTGTTGAAAAGATAAAAGAGAATTATGAAGACCAGATTTAGTTAAAGAAAGAAGAACAGCATCATTGGCATATAACAAAATGTTTAAAGATTGACCATTTAGAGAGGGAGAAGAATTATGAGAATTAGATAAATGAGAAGGAAGGTCAGCTAAAAATAAATTAAAGAGAAATGGAGCTAATATACATCCCTGACGTACCCCTTTTTTAACTGGGATTGGAGGTGTAAGTTGATTAGAATGAGGTAAACAAACTTGACAGAAATTATTGGTATGTAGGTTGCGAAGAAGCATTAACAGATGTGGGTCGATATCCCATTTGTGTAATTTGGACCAGAGAAGAGATCTATTAACTGAGTTGAAGGCATTACGAAGATCTATAAAAGCAACATAAAGTTTGGAATTAGAAGCAAGATATTTTTTGAGCAAGAAAATTTAAAATAGAAAGGTGATCTAAAGTCCTGGAACCGGCTGTAAATCCAATCTGTTCTTTGCCTGGCAAACCTTTAGTTTGAGCCCAGGCCTGAAGCTTGGGTAAAAGATGTTTGGAATATAGTTTCCCAATAGTTGATAGTAGGCTAATTGGATGATAATTATTTGGTAAAGAGGGGTCATCTCTTTTATAAATGGGGCAGATATGCGAATTAAGCCATAAATGAGGAAATTTACCAGTCCTGTCTAAATGGGTAAAAAATTTAGCCAAAGTATTAGACCACCAGTGAAGATTGTTTAACAGAATTCCATTGAGAAAAAAATCCGGACCAGGGGCCTTATTGGTTTTTAGAGAGGAGATCAACTCTATAATCTCAGAAAGGAGAACCAGGGGCCATTCAGGAATATTGGGGGGTAGTTGTAAAAAAGGGCCTTGAATCCTAGGGGCCAGAAAAAACCCAGA
Organism: Lerista edwardsae; assembly: GCA_029204185.1. Classification (NCBI taxonomy): domain Eukaryota; kingdom Metazoa; phylum Chordata; class Lepidosauria; order Squamata; family Scincidae; genus Lerista; species Lerista edwardsae. The sequence goes on from JAJKFI010011785.1 coordinate 11,202, forward strand.
ATAATGAGCCACCCAGGCTTCAGATGAAATTTGTGGACAGGGGGAAGAATATGAGGAGGAGTGATTCTGTGAAACAAGAGACCAAAACAACTTATGGTTGTGAGAAAGAATGGCCTGGTGAAGTTGAGACCATTTATACTCTGCAAATAAAAACCTTTTATTTTCAAAAAGAGAGTGACAAAAACTATGGAACAATTTGTATTGAGACAAAGAAAAGACAGAGGGATGTTGACAAACCTGATGAAAGAGCGATCTGAGATGGCGTTTAGCTCCCCAACAATCCTGGTCAAACCAAGAACGTGCTGCTGAAAAAGAAGAGCTAGAAGAAGAAGAAACAAGAATAGGAGCTAAAGATCTTAATAAGGATTCGAAAAGAAATAGAGAGTGAGAAGGGGAGTCAGAACATTCCAGCTGTTGTGTAAGAGCGATGGTCTCAGACTGCATAGACCAGGCAGTATAAGCTTGTTGAAGTTGATTGGACCATCTAGGTCTATGTGAAATGGGTTGCGAATTTGTAGAATGAGAAGAAATAGGGTTGGGGGAAGTTGGAAGAGATAGAGTTAAAGAGATAGGAAGATGGTCACTTTCAGTGCATGGAATGACTGAGCAATTAGTGAAAAAAGAAAGAAGGGAATGAGAGGATAAGGCAAAATCAATCACACTGGAACCTCTATCAGAAATAAAAGTAAATTGACCAGGAATATCACAGGAAAAAGTTCCGTTGAGAATTTGAAGATCAAAAGAAAGACAGAGCTGAATGAGATAAAAAGATTGATTATTGAAACCTGGGTCATTAGAAAGATGTGGTGTTAAGAACCAAGGAGGAAGTTGGTCTAAATCCCACGATAGATGGGAAGCGAGAGCATAGTTGTCCTTCCCTATTCTGGTATTTAAATCTCCTAAAATTAAAATGGACGCCATAGGCCATTGAGAAATATACTGGGAGATCAAAGAATCTAAATCATTCCAATGAGAAAAGGACAAAGAAGTCGGAGTAAAATAAATATTGAACAAAAGAATAGAAGTTTGGAAATATCTAATAAGAAAAACTTGAATATGATGAGAATCAGAAACCAAGTGTAAAAAAGTCAGTGGTAATGAAATCTTAAAAAAACATGCTAAGCCCGCACAAGGGCGGCCTTTAGGGTTAGATTTGTAAGCAGGAATATGAAAAGCAGAGTAATCAGAGAGAGACGGGGGAGTAAGCAACCAAGTTTCTTGTAGAAATATAATATCAAATGTTTTCAGAAATTTTAGAAAATCTAAGTCGGCTAATTTTTTCCTCCAGCCTGCCACATTCCACAAAATGATTTTAATAGAGTGGGAAGAAGAAATTAGAGAAGACGCAGAACTAAGTCATTGTTGAGAGAGAGAGAAGAAGAAATAGAGGCAGGTTGGGAAGGAAAAGAAAAAGGAGACACAGCCAAAACAGGAGAGGAAACCTGAGGAGGGGAATTAACAGGAATAGGGGAGAGGTTAATCAGATTATTAGAAATTTTGAGATCTGGAGATGCTTGAGGAGTAATATAGTCAAAATTAATAGGAGGAGGAACTTGAATGTCAGCATCTATCAATTGAAATAAGCCGGCAGAACTAGGTTTGTGAATTAGGCACTTAGGAGAAAGAGGAAGGGGAAATGGACAATAAAATACCTGCTCTTGAACAGGGGGAGAGGGTGAGATATGTGCTGCCTCAATGTGACAAGGATTGGAAGATTTAGAACTAATATTACAAGTAACATCAGGTACAAGCATTCTAGAGGCCAAGGAATTATCAGTAATACAGAACTCAGATGTACAAGGGGGAACAGGAGGATTAGGTAGGGAAGGGGAAGGAACTATATGAGAAGAAACAGAAATAGGTTGACAATACGTAGACTTAGATAACTTATTGGATGAATGCCGTACAAATTTTTTGCTCCAAGAAGGCATAGAAGTCCCAGAGTTGTTTTTAAGTTGCGAGGTTGAAATCTTACAGAGACGTGAAATAATGGTGTTTTTAAAATGTCGATAGGGCGTAACTCCCATGCGATGCAGCTTGCTTGCAGATGCTAGAAGAAAACAAGGAATAAAAGGAGACTTGAAATACAATAGGAAACCTAATTCCTTAGGGGAACGAAAAAGGAACTGTATCCGAAGCACATCCACTTCACCCGGAGTAATTTGAAGGAGAGTAGATAAATGAGTCTTAACAAGGAATAAAGAAGACCAGTTAGGAAGGTGTCGACGTGTTGAAGGAATAATCACCCTTAACCCATTTGCTACCATGGGTATTTTTGCGCAAAAGTCTTTTGCCTTTTGAAACATGTACAGCCACTGCCCTTCTCAGTGCAATTATGTTTTTGGAACATGTCAAAGTGTTCCCATATACCTGAACTGAAACTGGTGTTTTTGCCCGCCAATGGTACTGAAAGTTTAATGTTTACTGTCCAAAAATGGTGTGCTATCCAAGGTACTGCGTATCAATTTCTATGGACGTGTTGAAAAAAAGCTACCTTTATCCCTGAAAAACTCATTGTTCACTGAGCATACAGCTTGCTTACTTCAGGAATTTCCAGAAGGGGGCCCTAGAGTACAAATCCTGAAGTAAGAAGTTCATTCTTGCAAAGCTGAATTTTTTGCAGAGGTTTGAGTGCTACAATTTGGTTAATTAGGTCTTTTGCAGACTTCTGGTACTTGTTTTACACCCCCCTAATGAGCTGGAGACAGAAGTCTTCTAAACTTTCCTTGACCCTTCTCTGCCTTATAAACATGTTGGGAAAAACCCTATTTTTTCAGAGCTGGCTTCTGCAGCTTGCAGCTTCAGAACTGATATACTGATATAAGGTCAACCTTTCACCCACCCCAGCCCTAGAACAAGCTGTGGAGAAGAAAAAAAATCTTTCTCATTACATTGATTTGTCCTCTAGCAGCTACAGAGGCAAGAAATAACCCTTTAGTTGCTACAAGGATGATTCCTGTGTGAAACAAAGCAAAATCATCAGTCCCATCTCCCAGCATTGGACTGTGTCCAGGTGCTGATTTGGAGGAAGCGTATTTGAATCTTCTTCTGTGTTCTTGCACCATTGACAAGACTGATTGTACAACTAATATAATTTATTACCAGTATGTGTCACTGAGTGTCACTAGCCTGAGGAACTCTGAGGCCTCCTGAGGAACTCTGAGGCAGTGAAGCAACTAAGTGCCCAATCCTGTTCAATTTTTCAGTGCTGAGGCAGCCACAATGAAACCCCAAGGTAAGAGAATAGTTGTACCCTTACCTTGGGGAGACTTCTGTGACTGTCCCCACACTGCAGGATGCAGCACATGCCTCACTGGTACAGCTGGATCACCACTGGAAGGATTGGGCCCTAGGTACTCATGCCAGTGCCTGCAACCTGGGTCATGAGTGCACAGAAGCACCATCATGGTTTTTTTTCTTCCCTTCAGCCAGTAGGTAAATGGTAAAGCTACAGTTTATGACTGAAAGCAAAGATGCATCACAGATTGTGGGGAAGTATGGCACAGTAAAGCTATGGCACAGTAAAGTTTCCTGCCATGGTGCAAGAACAGGATGACCCTCACAGCATGAATCAGCTTTGTGAGAAATCAGCTTTGTGAGCTTTGTGTCTGCAGTGAGATATCTAGATCAATTGCTTTAGACCCAAATCTGCTCAGAGAAACCAGGTGAGCAGTAGACTGTGTGTATTTCTGTACCTTGATAAGGCAACAACAACCTATTTTTGTTTGTTTGTAACACAGAGGTCACCTATTTTCTAAATGCTTTGTGTAAATCTCAGTGATTAGTGACTATTCACTCTAAAATGCAGATTCTTTCTAAATTGCTCTGCAATTGTCAGTGATTGTTGTTGTTGTTGTTGTTGTTGTTCAGTCGCTAAGTCGTGTCCCTGTCAGTGATTAGAGGACTCAATAGGTGTGATCAAGTTTCTTCTGTAGGAATGCATGTTGCAGCTTTCTGGTAATTGTCCTCATGAAGCCTGTCTTCATAGTGAGATGCTTTATTCTGGTAAACATGGTAGTAAATTGCCTACAGCCTTATGATATTTGATCTAGAGCTGCCTTCTACAGTTTTGTGGAGTATAAAAAACATTTTTTATTGCCAGATGCAATAATTCATTCACAGTCTCTGAAGACATCAGAACATTAAAAAATAACACAGGACAATTAGGAGATATGTGTCTATGTTTTCACCTAACTTGTCCCCCAAAGTAAAAAGATAGTTAGCCTCTACAAAGTTAGCCCATAGTTTGAATTGAAGTACGCGCGTTTCCTACCATCGGTGTATTTGCCCGCCAATTATTAAAAAAATTATTACAGGTGCTAATTGTACCTGAAAGCTTTAAAGTTGACTCAGTGAGAAAGGTTAGCCCCTGCCCTAACACAGGAAGCTAAAATGGCAACTTTCATTTCAGATTTGGGGGGCCCCAATCAGATTCAGAAACGGCACCCCATAAAACAAAAAAACCCAAAATTCTGCCCCTGTTTCTTAAATGATAACATGGGTGGACAGTCAAAACAACTGTACCTCTAAAAAGGTCTATCCTTACACTGTTTACAGAGCAAGTTTCAGGTAATTTGGTGCAGCCACTTTTTGAAAATCTCTAAAACATTAATTGAAATTAATTGGCGGGTGAGCTGCGTTAGGAACAAATACAAGATTGTCTCTTGCTAATGTTGACACTGACGAAAGTTGGTGAAGTCTATCAGCAGAAGGCAAGGAATTAGAAACAGGAGCAGAAGTTCCAGCTGGTTCATGTATGGGCTGATTATGTTGAGTGAGTAACTGAGTTGAAGATAATTGGAAAGCAGAAAATCTTGTTGATAAGTCCTGCAAAGCATTTTATTCATTTATAAAAAAGCATTTATTCATAAAGCATTTATAACTTTAATGGAGTCTCTTTTTGGAGAAGGGAGCAGTTGTTGGAGGCTGAGCTAAAGGTCCACTCTGATGCCGCTGGCGGCCTCAGATTTGGTGTGTATTTCAGAGACAGATGGTGCGCAGCGCCATGGCCTAACAAATGGGTGTGGGAAGGACTTACCAAGGACATGACCTTTTTAGAGTTGTTTCCTTTGGTAGTCGCCACACACATATGGTCCCGGGAATTTGCCAACTCAACAGTGCGGTTTTGGTGTGACAACCAGGCTGTGGTCTGGTTTGTCAACCAACAAACCGCAAAGTCACCTCAGGTCATGGCCTTGGTTAGGTCCTTTGTCTTGCAGTGCCTCAGGATCAATGCTTTGTTTATGGCGCGACACATGCCTGGACTTCAAAACAATATTGCTGATGCCCTGTCTCGCTTCCGACAGCTTGCCCCCGGTGCTCGGCGGGACTCAGATCTGATGCCCCAATGGCTTTGGAGCCTTGGTTCTGCCGAGCCCAGGAGTTAATTTGGTCCGCACTTGCTCCTGCCACATGTGTGAGTTATGAGAATAAAGCTAAACAATTCGAGGCTTTCCAAGTACGTCTATCGCTGCCACAGTCTTGGCCCATCCCCCGGCCGATCTCATGCAATTCATTATGTACTTGCATAGAGTGGGCATGGCACCCAGATTTTTTTTCAGTGTACCTGGCAGCCTCGGCATTTTGCGCCAAGGCATCGGGGGTCGCCGACACGACCGGTGACTTCAGAGTTAGAAAAATGGTTGAAGGTTTTAAGAGGAAATGCCCCCCGGCTGCAGACAGGTGTAAGCCCATCGCCCCGGGGTTTTTGCGGCAGTTGGCCGCCTGTTTTCAAGACCTTTGCTCCTTGCCTTATGAGGCAAGAATGTTTAGGGCGGTCAGTTTAGTTATGTTTTTTGGTGCCTTTTGCCCTAGTGAGCTTTTAGCAGCCTCAGCAAAGGACACATCTGGGAGGTCCCTGCAGTTACGGGATGTTGCATTTTCAGGGGAAATGTTAGTTCTTACCCTGAGATATTCTAAAACAGATCAACGTGGCGCTGGGTGCCAAGTCCGGCTGGGCCAAGCCTTGGATATTTCAATTTGTCCGGTAGGGTCGTTGAGGGCTTATTTGGCTAACAGGCCGATGGTGCATGGCTCCCTCTTTTGCCATGATGATCTTTCTCCATTGACTTTGTTCCAATTTAGGATTATATTTTACAGAGCCATAGAGGTTTTAGGACTTAACAGAGCCGACTACGGCCTTCACTCCTTCAGGATTGGAGCAGCCTTGGTAGCAGTGATATGGGTCTCCCTGCAAGGGAAATCCAAAGGATAGGAAGATGGTGCTCTGGTGCATTCAGATATTATGTCAGAGACCCAGATGCCCAGTAGTGGGCAGGTTTGCCGGCCCTGTCATTTTCAGGTTGTCTGTGCTGGCGTTTTGCGCGTGCCCATGTGGGGCTTTGTTCACTGGTGCTCTGCGCATGCCCATACAGGGTGTTGTGTTGGCATACAGCCTTGTTTGCAGATACGCTGCTATTTTTCCGATTGGGACTGTTCCCAATATTCATGCTGTGTTTCTCTGTTTCAGGTTCCCGCACCTCGTCAGTTCGTGTCCTCATTATGGTGCATTCCCTAGTCTCTTGGGCCAAGAAGAGGGCGGAGAACAGTTCTTTCGGTACTCAGTTGGGGCTGAGAAGGTTTGCTGTCATCCACTGGGTAGCCAGTAGGGGTATGCTTTAGGGGCAGCTGATGCCGTCATTTCTGAATTTTGTGGCTATGCATGGCCCTCCCTATGTGTGGCTCCTACATTTAGGGGAGAACGACTTGGGCCGCAGGTCGACTATTTCCCTGAGGGTTCAAGCTGTGAAGGACATTGATTTTGTGATTCGCCGATATGGGGGGACAGTGGTCCTATTGTCTAACCTCCTCCTGCGTTGGGTATGTCAACATGCCAGGTATCCAAAATGAGTTGAGGTAGCCAGAAAGAAGCTGAAGGAATACATGGGGAGGGCAGTGAAAAGTTCGGGTGGGGCAGTTATAGCTCACGCCCGGATTCTTTACGACCGGCCGGCATTGTTTCGGCTGGATGGAGTTCATCTGTCCGATGTTGGCACGGACATTTTGCTAGGTGATTGGCAGCAGGGTCTTTGGAACATGGTTTCTGTGTGGGGCGGTGGAGGCCAAGCTCTAGGCTGACCTCCCCATGTGGCAGAGATAGTGCAGGTCTGGGATTATTAGATGTCAGTATCCATTGTGTGGCAGCAAGGCACAGACGTGCTGGCCTGCTCATGCTGGGTGAGGATTACCCGGGTAGGTGATGCGGGCTGGCAGAACCCATGCTGAGATGTTCCATTAACCTGGGTGCACCCGGTGCTGGCAACTCAGCCACTACAACCCTTCGGGGTGACCAAGAACGGCGTCAGGGCCTTCGACCTTAGACGCCTGGAGTCGGATGGCATACCCCTAGGGATGGGGGAGGTAGACAGGCAGCCCGTTTCCCCCAGCTGACCCAGACTGTATTGTTGACCCTGTTGCCTTGCAGTAAATAGTTAATAAAGTGGCCCTTTACCATACAGTTTTGGTCCGTGTCTTTATTGGGGTGTGTGAGGATAAATGAATCCACCTGTTGTTTCAGGAGCTCCGAGATGTATAGGAGGGCATTGTTGTATCCCTCTTCCTTTTCTGATCCTCAAAGACTATGAGAAAGGAATCTCTCTGAATAGCAGGGGAAGATATGTGTGACTTATGACAAGTACATTATCAGATGAAGTTCAGAACGGATTCTTAACATCACACAAAGTGATAATTATCTGATGCTGTATACCAGTGTTTCCCACAATGTGGCTCGGGACTCACCAGTGATGGATCATGAAAAGGTTTTGGAACATTATTTCAAAAGCATTACTTGAAACTTGGCATTCGTCTTTCACCAGTTTGCAAAGCAGCAAATAGTTAGCTGGAATGCTTACCCATGACAGAAGGTAATCAAACCCCAAATTAAAATAAAACATTTTCCTATTTTCTCCAGAAATCGACATAGATCACATGTGAACCCAGTTTTAGCATGTTGTCTGGCCTGGAAGTTCCTAACTGCACATCTGGCTCTTCTGTTCAGCCTTCTGCTGACCCTGGAATGAGTGTAAAGGTCTGGGGAACAGTCCATACACATTTTTAGGGGGAATCTAAAAAATATCTACATGCAAATACTGTGTGCAAGGTCTCTAGCAACCTCAGGAGCATAGGACACAAATTATTATAATTAATAATAATAATAATTATTATTATTATTAACTAAATGCATCTAGATTTTTTTGTATGGTGGTTGCAACAGATAGTCATTTTCAAAAGTGGGTCCTGGTGCTCAAAGTTTTGGGAAGAGTTGCTGTACAGTACACACATCCATTTTGATACAACTTGGTATTCCCTCCCAAATAATGATTGACTTGCAACGTTGAACAACATCCTTGAACAGCTTTGGTTGTCCCAGCAGAACACAGACCACACTCATGGTATAAGATGTTACTCTGCAAGGGGATACTGAAAAAAAAAATCATTGGATGACCCTAATCAGCAGCTTCGAAATCTATAGAAATAGTCCTGGGCACATTTCTGCCTTTCTGACAAGTTATCAAAATTTGATAAGATGCACATGTCTCTGCAGTTAGTTGTAAATGGAAGAAAGCATTTCCACCAAAATGTTGCTTGGCTTGCGGTGTTGTTAATGATTTTTCACTTCACTTAACATCAACATCCTTAAGATCTGTAAAGAGTTATAACCTCTACAGTGCCATGTAGAGCCTACACCAGCATAGAACATTGATATATGCAAGGAGCTTCCGAAAAGGAACCTCAAGCACAAAATCCCAGGAAAACATCAGTCCATAGCTCTGAACTATGATAACAATGATAACAATGGCCAGATAACAATGGCCACATTTCTCCCTTTCAGTTCTTCCTTCTTATGAGCTGGTC
>JAJKFI010011786.1:0-10042 GCA_029204185.1 Lerista edwardsae
TTAGGTTGGTGGGAGGCTTTATGCAGCCGCAGCCGTCCTACGCGCGTCGCCTACGGGGCACGGGCTACAGGGACAGGCACAGGGTACAGCGCGTCTCACCGCCAGAGGGTTAGGGGTCGCCGGAACTCACGGTCACTCCCCTATATGCTGTACAACTCCTCCTCTTCCGTGCATACATTACTTTAGCATCATCACATTTTCATAATTTGCATACTACATAATTTGCATAATTACATCATTACATTATTCCACGTCATCCCGTTACCCATCCCATATCCTGACCCCTCCCGTCACTTCCCCACACATCAAGAATACCCTTCCTTCAGTACCATCACACCTCAATACATACATTCATGCAAACATGCTCACTTACACATGAATACATAACTATACAAAAACATTAATACATCAATACACACCTGCTTAAATACAAAAGTACATACATGCATGAATACATAGCTACATAAACACATAAGTACATCAATTCACCCCCTACTTACATACATACGTACATACATACAGACATGCATTGCATGAATACACGGATACATAATTACCTAAGTACATACCCACATACTAACACAAAACTATCAACACACCCCTTCATCCTTTCATCACTCCATTTAATACATTGATTCCTTATTGGATCTAAACATCACTTCTTTGGTACCTTGATACCTCACCGCATCCATACACTCACTTCTGTCTACTTCAACATCACATCTCTGCCCACTTTCACTACTACAAACACTCATGACACACACACACACACACACACACAGACACACAGACACACAGAGAAAGAGATATCCATACTAACTCTCACACATTCTTTTCCCCATGCATACACATTTCAGCTTGAACCAACACTTCACGTAATTGGGACATCCGCAGCACTCAACCACTCCCAACGGGCAGCCCACCTTGCCCTTGGCATCTCTCTTCTCTGATACAAAGCCACCGCTCTTACCCAGCGTTGCACAGACATCACCCATGATCCCACGGACGCAGGTCTCCTCTCCCTCCTCTCAGCCGCCCTACTCAAACTCAACGCCAACAACACATACACATTAATCACCCTCACTGCAGACCAGTCCACTTCCCAGCACACCCCTGTGCCACCTGCTCCCTTCTTACACGGACCACTCCACCCTCCTTCCGGTTGTTGACCAGAGACCACCGTCTCCCACGTCTGATTCGCCAACTGAGGCCACTCCCACACTCTCGCCAACTGTCTCCACAGGGCCTTTGCAAAAGGACACACCTCCACAAAATGCTGCACAGTCTCACGAGTCCCCCCAACTCCCATCCCACCACCACATTGCCACCGTGGGCACGCTTGCTGCTCGAGAGATAACCACGGACACGCCTCACCCACCTTCAGCACCTGGTGGAAAGCTCTCCACCTCAGCTCCCACATACTCAATGGAACACACCTATCGGCAAAAACCTCCCTTGCAACTTGCTCATCCCTCAAATAATCAGACAGACCCACTCTCCCCGCATACCTATGTCTCAGAGGCTCCAGTACACTCGCCCGCAGCAGCTTCTCATACACCTCTTTCACCAACATGGCCTCGCCCCCCGACCTACCCAGCGCTTGCCCGTTCACATCTTCTGCCCTCAATCCACATTCTCTCGCCCACCTTGCAAATTCACACATGTGAGCCGGGACCGCCACCAACAAATGAGCCGACAGCCTGCGAATTCCTTCTCCACCAGCCCACCACCTCTTTCCCCACCCCGATGTGAACCACGTCTTCTCAAAGGCTGTCCACGCCACACCTTCTTGCTCTAGTCCTGCATCCCTTTGTCCCTCCTTCACCACTTCCTTCCACTTTGCCCACACTGCAACATTGGCAACCGCAAAGACAGCCAAAAAGAACGGTGCCAACGCCTTCAGACCCAATCCGCCTTCCACCACCGGCCTATATGCCACCGCCCTGGCCAGCGGAAAGTTCCTGGCACCCCACACAAAAATGAATATTGCCCTCGTTACCCTCTCCACCAACACCCTGGGCGGGGGGTACACCGCCGCCAGGTCCCTCACCATGGGAACAAGGTAAACGTTTACATATCTGACCCGCTGGTAGAGGTTCAACCGCCAAGCACTCCAACACTTCAACTTCTCATTCACACGCTCTTCCCACTTCACCCAGCCATACTGCCACACGTCCTGCGCAAGACCAAAAGGTACCCCCAACACCTTCACCACCTTTACCGCATCCCCCCGCTGACCCCCAAACTTCCCCTGCTTCCCAGACAGCGGCCAACACACCATATCCTGCTGCCACGGAACTCCTAGTGCACAACACTTGGACTTCCCCATATTCACCAGCGCACCCGATGCCCTGCCATACAGCTCCAACAATTCCTTCAGCACCATCATCTCACCCTCCCTACGCAAAATGACACAAATGTCATCCGCATGGGCAATCACCACTGCACGCCTGCTCACCACTCCATCACCACTACCACACTCGTCTCCCCACTCTTCTCCCTCACTTCCTCGTCCACCAGCCTTCTCCACAAATCCCCCCAACCTTCTGTCAGCCTGTATTGCCCTCAGGAGCGGATCCAGAGCAATCACATACAATAATGCGCTCAACGGACATCCCTGCCTCAGGCCCGTCTCAAAGGGGAGTGACCGACCACTCCACCCACCCACCACCGGTACCACCTGCGCGCCTCCATACAGCACCTTAAGAAAACCAACAAAAGCCTCCGGTATCCCTTTCTCTCGCATCACAGTCCATAAGTATTCTCTCCCTACCCTATCGAAGGCCTTCGATTGGTCCAATTGGACCAGTAGCCCACGCCACCTTCCTGCCTGTGCTGCCCCAAAAACCTCTCGCATCAGCCCGTGCGACCTTCCCATATGCCTGCCTGGCACCGCACTCGTCTGCGAGGGGTGCACCAGGCGTTCCGCCACCGGCATCAATCTGGCCAGCAACACCCGTGCCAGCAATCTATAATCGACATTCATCAATGTCAATGGTCTCCAGTTACTGACCAAGGTCACATCCCCCTCCTTAGGCAACAGTCTAAGCATCCCTCTCAAAAAGCCCTCTCCAGGAGCCTTCTTCCCCATCAACACAGCGTTATACACCTCTGCCAACGGTTCTGCTAAATGCTCTTCAAACAGCCTATAGAACCCATAGGGTAAGCCATCAGCTCCTGGCGCTGCCGCGGGGCGTCCCTTTCTTATAGCCTCCTTCACTTCCTCCGCTGTCACCCGAGCCACCATCCTCTCCACTTCCTCCGCTGTTATCAATTCACCAGCATCAGCACCCGTCACCTTGTCTCCTCCTCCAGTGCCACCCCCCAAACGCAGCAGCTCATGCACCGCTCCTCGCAAAAAGTCCTTAGACAAAGCAAACAACCTCTCATAGTAATCCTCCACCACTTTCATTGCCCCCGACACCGTTTGCTGAACTGAATCTCCTTCATTCGCACGCAGCCCCTTCCATCCACTCGCATGAACTCCCACTTCTCTACCCCTTGGTTGGCCACTCAATCTCGTCCGCTGCCAATCCTCCTGATCAACAATCGGACCTCTCGCCCTGTACCGCTGCCTCTGCAGCCTTCTCTCTCTCCACTTCTGATGGAAATCAGCAAGCGTCAAGGCATCCTCCCGCTCTCTCTCCCTGCCTTCTTCATCCACCTGGAAACCATTCCTGCCCTGCAATCGACTCAAGTGTCTCCAAAGCGCTCCGTGGTACTTTACCACGTCTACCCGATGTGCTGCAGCCCCCAACGCACGACATCTCCTTCGTATGTCAACCTTCGCCTCCTCCCACCACTTCACAGGGTCCGCAGCCCTCAAACCTCGCAGAGCACACCACGTGGCTACACAACCTTCCAACTCCCTCACATAATGTTGCTCTGCCAACGCCCGCCTAGGCATCCTCCAACTGGCACGTCCCCTCGGTAGCCACGGCCCTGCCGCCATATCTATGGCCAGCATGCCGTGATCTGACCATGGGGTCATCAAAATTGCACACTCACAAATTTCCCACTCAGGCGCCGCCCAAATGCGGTCCAGTCTGCTAGCCGCCCCACACGTCCCATACCACGTGTACCGACTTGTCACGCTTCCAGGGTGAGCCCTCAGAAAATCCCCACGAAACGCCAGTGGGAAATAATCCAACCTAACGTCCACCCTCGCAGTCAAATCTACCAGGGATATCCCCTCCAAAAAGGCTCTCACATATCTCTCTTCAGGCGTCAATGGGTTAACAGCAGGCACATCCCGACCCTGCCCTCGCAGCCCCCCTTCATTAACAACCCCCTGACAGCTTCTCCCACAAGCAATCTCATTCGCTCTCTCTTCCCTTCTCCCCTGCGCTCTCTCTCCATCACTCATTGCTTGACTCGCTCTCTCCCTTGATCTCTCTCTCCCCATCTGCCTTCCAGCTTCTCCCCGAGCCACCCAGCCTCGGCGAGGGGCTCTGTCCATCACCTCACTGCGAATATTGAAGTCTCCCACCACCAAAAGGGTCCTCCCACCACCACTCACAGCATGGTCACGTAACTTCGCCCACAAGATCTTTCGCTGAGCCACCTGCACGGGTGCATACAAGGCACACACTCTCACCAGCTGCACTTGCTTTCCCCCTTTCTCTCCCACCCCCGTTTCCAACTGCACATCCGCAATCAACAATCTCCCCGGGATCACTTCCAGCCACTGCTGCACCTTCACATCTCTCCTGGCCCACATCAAGATCGCTACTCCCCCCACTCCCCTTGGATCATAGGACCAATAAGACGGCCCCACTGTCCACTCCCTTTGCGCAGCACTCCTCTCCCTCTCCGAAGAGAAGCGCAGATCCTGCAGAGTCACTATGTCCAATTCAAGCATCCTAAGGCAAGCCAATATCTCTTCCCTCCTCCCCCGCTGCTTGCACCCATTCACATTCCACGTAGCACATCTCAATCTTAAAGGACACTCTTTCCTTTGCACACTCCCATCTAAAAGCAGAACATCCCCCCGCCCACCCATCAGCCTCTCAGCATCATCCATCCTTTCCATCCAAAGGCACAAACTCACATTCACAGCACATCACATTCACTTCACACAAACACCAACAATCTCTCAAACACACACACACACACACAAAAAAAAAAAAAACATCCCAACAGCAACACTGACAGCAACACACATGTCCAAGCAGCAAAGCTGCCAACAAACACACACACAGGAAAAAAGATCCATCCAAGCAGCAAAGCTGCCAATAACACACACACACACAGAAAAAGCAAAACACACACACAGGGAAGAAAATTCCATCCAAGCAGGCAAGCTGCCAGCAAAACACACACACAGAAAAAAGGATCCATGCAAGCAGCAAAGCTGCCAGCAAGACACACGCGCAGAAAATAAGATCCATCCAAGCAGCAACTCTTCCAGCCACACCCCCACACAGGGAAGTAACTCCATCCCAGCAACACATCCACAAACCCAAACACACAAAACGAACTCATTCATACTGCAAACAGTTCTCTTCATCTTCACAGCCCACCCCTCAACAGGAGCTCTTCCGCACCCGTCTGATGAAAACCTCAGACTCCGATCCACTCGTGGAGTCCACATTTGCCTGCGGAATCAACACCTCGCCTCCCCCCGCCTTTCCCAGCCCGTTCGCAGCAAGCTGCCTCTGGCTGTACACTTCCCACCCCCTCCGGATCCACCATCACGGCAGTCTCCGAAGGTGCAGCACTACAGTCAGTTTCCCCCGTGCATGCCTTTGTCAGCGCGCGCCCCCTCTCCAAGGGCTGACGTTGTGGCAGCGGAGGCTCCAGCGGAAGGTTCAAAAATCCTCTTTCTCCCCCCCCATCGACAACGTCCGTCTGGCCACAGCCGGCCCCTTCGCTTGTTCCTTTGACTGCGGCAAAAGCTGTTCCATCCTTTGCGGAGACTCACCGTCCCGTTTCTGCCCATCCTCCGCTCCCCGATCATCCTTTCCCCCCTTTCTCGTGCTCTGCTCACCCTCTTCACCCTCCGTTCTTGCCTTCTTAGTCCCCTTTCTCTCCACCCCCGCCGCAGCCACCAATTGATCGCCAGCATCCTCCTTAGGATCAACACCCCCCTCCTCCTTTCCCTGCTGCTCTGAAACTGCCGTTCCCCTGCCCTCTCCGCTGAGCATCCTTTTTTTCTGTCTCCTCATCTTGGCATTTAGCTTCTCCCGTTCCCCAACGCATTCAAATGCCTCATCCCCAGTCTCCTGTATTCCTTCCTCACATTCCATTCCCTCCCCCCCGTCTGATTTCTCCAGTACCGCAAAGCGCGAGCCACCAATCACCCCCTCCGCTCTCACAAGCTCCCGGCTCTCCTCTCCCGCCCTCGATTCAAGAAAGCCTGCAGCCAATTCTCTCAACTTCCCCAAAATAGACTGCTCCCCCATTACCTGCCCCTCCTCCTCCTGACTCCTTTCGTCTCCTTCGCTTCTTCCTCCTCCTCCTCCTCCTCCTCCTCCTTGTCCCTCTCCCCCTTGCATCCTCTCCTTTTTACCACGCTCTTCTTCACCCCTCCTGTCTTCTGCACGCCTCACTCCTGAACCCCTCCTCCTTTCACCCGGCGCCCTTGACTCTCGCCAAATCTTCTCTCGCTCCTCTTCCTGCCTCTTCGCCTGTGCAACTCTTTCTAACTCTCTCTCATACCATTCCGGATTCATTCTATTAACATACGCCTGTGCACATAATCTGAACGCATGCCCTTCTTCTCCGCACAAGGAACAGGTGACTGCCTTATCACAGTCTATTGTCCTATGCCCTCTGACCCCACACCTTGAGCACAATTCAGACCGACACGCCCTTCTATAGTGGTCAAACCCCCCGCACAAGAAGCACGCGGGGGGCTGGCCACTGTATCTCAGCACACCACGCTCTGCCCCCATAAAGATATATTTCGGCAGGTGATTCAGTTTCCCTGTCACTGGGTCCCTCGGCAAAGCTACTATCATCCTGAATTCCCCAGTCCAGTATCCTTTTTCATCCCTCCTACGTTCTGGCAGCTGAAGAATCCTACAAGATCGCGACAGGCAACGCGCCAAGTCCTCTTCATGTATGGAGGTGGTCCTAAAAAAAATGGTCACCACCCTCGTGTCTCCTCTAAATAAGGGCACCAACATAAATACAGACAAGAAGGCAGGATCTAATTTAAAGGCTGCCTTTGACCGTGCCCAAAAGCTCTGATAAGCCTCCTCGGAAACAAAGCAAACGTCTATTTCTTTTACACCCGGAGGCTGAATCACAGCTAATACTTTTTCACTAGGGAAATGGAGCAGTCGCTCCAACAGCTCTGACTCAACATACTCACGCGTGCACTGTTTGTCATCAGTACCCACAAACCGAAGTCTCACCACAAACCGTTGCCTAGGATCTTCCGACCCGTCCCCCCCTCTTGCACATCTAGCCAGATACTCTGCATCTTCCCACCATTCGTTCTCTTGCTCCGTCTGCGTCCTACCAGTCCCTATCATCTGCTGTCGACTCCTCGCTCCACTTACACCCCCATACGACCCCTTCGCCCCCGCAGCTGCCGCAGCTGCATAGGACACCGGTCCCTTCTTTCTTTCTCCCCGATCTCCTGTCCCACCAGCAGAAGTTCCTTCACCCCCATCACTCACCTCTCTCCTTTCTTCCAACCCCCCCATACTCTTCACACACACTGGGTCCTGTTTTCTCGTCCCAACTACACTGGTTCCCTCTTTAACAGCACTGCCCTCTCCTCCTCCCCCTGATGTACATGTTGAGCCTTCATCCAAAGCCCCACGTTCCCCTTGTCCCTGCCCACGCCAGTCCTTGTGTCCAACGCCCCTTGTCCTCAGGAGCGTTCCCTTCTCCATCCAGCGATGACTCCTGTCACGGTCGGTCCCCTGCTCCACTTCTCTCCACAAGCGTCCCTCACGATCTCGATTAGCAGTTTTCATCACACTCTTTCTTCCTGTCTGCACGCCCGAGGCCTCCTTCGCCATCACGTCCTTTCCAACGCCAGTCTTAGTGTCCATCGCTGACGCCACAGCTATCAGCGGCGCAAAAATCCCACTTGCAAAAGGGACAGAGAGAGAAGCAGAGCCAACAACAGGTAACACTCGAGGCACCTCCTTCTCCACCCCCACCGTCCTCTCGCTCCTTCGTTCCCTCTCCCCCAGTTCCATTTCCACCAGCACGCTCTCATCCCCTCCGATCTCCATTCGCCTGTCACTGTCCGACGCTTGCACTTCTCCCTCCCCCAACTGCACTCTCGATCCCCACGAACCAACGTCCACTGGGCGATCTCCAGACGGTGTCTCTTTCACCACTTCCATCTCCCCCACCGCATCACTCTCCTGGGTTCCCTCCACTCCCTTCCCTTGCTCACCGCACTCTGGGGACATCTCCCGGGCGGACGTCCCCTGCAAAGTCTCCTCACTCATAGGCACGTCCCGCGTTGCCGGTACCCCCTCGCTCCCGGTCGAGAAGGCCCGAGATCTTTCACCACGAGACGTTCCTTCATCTGCTGAGTGTCCCTCGTCGTCCTCTCCTACCCCCTCCGTCAGGTCTACCTCTGCGCGCACACGAAATCCATGAGCTGCCATTGTCCTTCGCCGGACCTTCAGCGCCTCAGCCACTCTGTCCAACGCCGCCGCCAGCTGGATTCCCGTCGTCGGAAGCCGGTCGTTCTGGATCTCTAACTGGCACAAAGGCAAGTGCTCCCCTCTATACAGCTCCTCCTCTGACAAGCCGGCACAATAGTCTTTCCAGTGGCGAGCAAGCCCCTGGAAGGCCCTGGCCAGTCCACCTTCCGTCAGCCACTCAGGTACTGGAGCACGGGGAGCCTTAAATTGCCGAAACCTTGCCACTCGGTCCGCCGCCAGCGAGACCAGATACTTTGTTCGTCCCAGCTTCATCATCGCTGCCTCTGACTCCTGCCAGAGCGTCGACAACAGCAGTCCTTGCGCCGCCGATAACAACTTGTATACATCTTTCTGCGCCAATTTCGACATGTCTTTTTTTAATTCCACATCTGGCAGGTCTAGTCTATTGACGAAGAACATCCAGACCTCCAGTAGATCCACAAGCCCCCAGGGCTCATTATAGATTGTACTTAACAACAGGGCAAAGTCCTCTCCAAACTGCCCCTCGGTCAACTCAGCTAAGGGGTCTGCCCTTGCAACTGCCCCCGCTGACACCTGTCTTGCACCTTCCTGCACCTTCAACTGCACGCTCCCCTGCTCCAAATTTCTGTCAGCCCTCTCCCCCAAGGGGCCTGCGCTTTCATCCACTACTACCTCCGGCCGCTGCACTTCAGTTACGCACTCCGCGGCTGACTCCGCCGAAGCTGGCAACTCCCGCCGTCCCTCCGCCCCCTTCGTCTGTATCTCACTCATTGCACTCCCCTCCCCCGGTGAACGTGCCTGCACACTCACCCCAGCCCCGTCAGGCGGGGCCTTCTGACACGTCACCATCCCTCCCTGGACGCCTTGCCCATCTGGGCGGGAGCTTGTACGCTCTGCTGAGTCATCTTTCGACACGCCCTTCTTCTCGAACCCTGTCTCTGTCTGCACCACCACCGCCGCCATTGTGGCGTCGGAAACAAATGGCTCGTCGGGACGCGCAGCCTCCCCGACCTGCCCCGCTGACCCCCCTTTCTCCAGACCCCTTATCTCTTTCGTGGGACCCACAGACTCCCCCTCTCTCACATTTATCCAGCCCTCTCTCTCCATTTCTCCATCCTCACTCGACCACGCCAGCCCCGACAGACTAGCCACCTCCATCTCTTCCTCCTCAGGCTGCACTGTGCCCTCCACCTCCTTTCTGCTACTCGTCTTCACGCCATCCCGCGCCGCCAGCAATGGCGGCGCGGGCGGCGACTTTCGCCCGTCCTCCAAGTCCCCCGGACCCCCCTTCCAGGAAGAGGCCCCGGTGCCTGGGCACCCTGTGTCCTCAGACCCTTCCTTCCCTCTTTTGCTGCTCGCCCAGGAGTACCAAGGACTCACTTCCACACACAGTTCTTAGGTTGGTGGGAGGCTTTATGCAGCCGCAGCCGTCCTACGCGCGT
>JAJKFI010011788.1:0-42161 GCA_029204185.1 Lerista edwardsae
CTTTCGTTTGAATTCTTTTGATTTGATATGGTAAGTGCGCTGGACTAGGGGGTCTCTTTCCCCCCAGCACGTCGCCAAGTCCAGGAGGCTGGAAGAGCGTTGTGGGGATCCCGCAAGCAGCGGCCCGAAGGGGACACGGAGGCAAAGAAACTCGGGGAGGGGCGCGATTGGGGGGGGGCAAGACAGGCAGCGGCCAGGTGGAAACGCGCTTACCGGGGAGTCACACACTGAAGCCCGTTGGCCGTTCTGGGATTGGGAGCCCTTTGGGGACAGGGAGCCTTTTGGCTTTGCGTTTTGCCTGTAACCCGCTTTGTGAAACTTTGGTGGAAAAGCGGTATAAGACTGTTTCTTTGATTGCTTGGACTTCCTTCCAATGCAGGGGACTATACTGCTGGGTGTGTTCAAGAAGCTGAGCAGTTCTCCTCTGGGTCATGGGCTGAACTTGTGAAGCAGCCCCAGTTGACCTGCGCTTGAGGAGGCTCCTTCACCTTCAGGTGTGCGTCTTCCCTGAAGCCAAAGGCAGACCCTGCAGAAGGCGACAGGGCCCGATCCGAGTCAATGCAGCCCCAAACCTGCCCCTGCCTTGAGGAGGCCTCCACGACTGCCCACCCTTGCCTGCAACAGCGCTGGAGGTTTGGACAGGATTGGGCCTGCAGTGGGGGTTCTGGGGGAGGCAGAGAGAAGCAGAGCTCAGGCTCCCTCTGCAAGAGGAAAGGAACTTCGCCCAGGGCCTGGAGCATCACTAAGAGGCTGGTGCTGTGGGGGGCAGGGGGAGGGGGTGTCTCGGGAGCTGCTCTGCAACCATAACCTGCTGGACCCACCTGCTGTTCAGGGCCTGATCCCTGGGATGCTCTGAGGGTAGATCTGCCACGTCCCCCCTTTCCAGGGGGTTCCCTAAGCCAGGGGGGAACTTGGAGACCCGCCAACACGGGGAGGGGGACACCTCTGAGCACATGGGTGCCGTGGCATTGTGGCCTCTGGCAGGGGAGCGCTAACCTGACCCCTTGCATACCCAGATGCCCAGGATCCCCTGACCGGATGCTCTTAAGCCTCAGGACACCTCCAAGGACATGACAGCAAAGACGGCCATTGGAGTGCACTGCACATCTCTGGAGAGCCCCACAACCATGGCAGAGGCCACAGAGAGCCCACAGGGAGGCAGTTCCCAAGCCGTGGGGAGTGAATTCCAGCCCCCCCTCCATGCGAGCTGGTTGGAGCCCCCAGTGAAGTGGTGAGGGCCACGGTGGAACTCCTCATGGAGCAGGATTCTGCCCTCCTCCCCACAGCAGAGCATTACTCTGTCACCTGCCAGCCCCCCCCCCAGCTTTAGAAGAGGCCACTCCCCTGGTGGAGGCTTTTGAGGGTGCAGTGGCTGCTCCCCAGACATGGCATGGGCAGGAGCGATGAGGGTGGGCTCATGCACCCCAGGCCTTATGGGCAAGTCCCCACTGACACCCCTCCCACAGGCAAGGACAGAGCCAGGAGGACCCTGACCCCCAGCTCAGACCCCGGTTCAGAAGCCCCCGTTCACCAGGGGGGCCACTGCCTTGGATGAGTGCCTGGGGATGTGGCTGCTGGTGGAGAGGGCGGGGGCTGGCAGGGGGGTCCAGGCACGCCGGGTATTGTCCAAAGCTGCTGGCGCCCAGGAGGGGTGAAACTGTTGGAAATGGGGATGAGAAGAGGCATCCACTGGGATGTGAAACCTCCTGGAACCCATATAGTCAAGCAGTGGGGTCCCTGAGGGGGGCAAATACCCCTGGTGCTGGGCTGGGGGAGGGCAGGGTCCTCTGCTATTGACCGCACTCCTCCACCGATCTGTACGGCCGCTCTGTCAACACTGCTCATTCACACACGCATGTGTGTCCTACACAGGTCATGTGTACACAAATAACTGAAATGGGGAAGTTAGCTTGCGAGAGGTCAAATTCCACAGTGTGACAGTCTTGGATCGTTGACGTGGATGAGCGGTGCGAACCACCTCAAAGTGCATCAAATTTAGGCTCACAGTAACCATGAGACAGAGCTTTTTCAAAGAAAAGAGAGTTTATTCCGAAATAGAGATGACCAGTAAAAGTAGGTTGACCAGATCCAAACTGGGGCAGAGTGCCTATCCCTTTAAGATAAGAGTGCCTATCCCTTTAGTTTGGGCAGATGGAGCTCATCAGGGAAGGGTTTAAAAAGTTGCACCTGCCTAAATTTCCTCTTCTAGACAATGGCTAAAGAGATAAGCACTCTGTCCCAGGTTGTCTCTGGTAATCCTCAGTAATTGCAGGTACTTTTCAATTTCAGTGCTTTCAATGGACTTGCAAACAAGAGAAAAGCAGGGGAGATGCTCCCTCTCCTGTTCCGCTGGGCAGGGCTGGGAGGTCCTTGTAGGCAACACAGGCAGGGCTGCAAGATTCCAGGATCCTGAAGGGGAGCAAAAGCAGTCCTTGGCAGGGCCCCAGATGGAGGAGGCTTCCTGACTGGGACGGAAGCCTCCAGACCACAGCAGGGACACTCCAGCTAGTGTCTGAAGTGCCCTGACTTGAACCTCTTCCTTCTTCTCCCAAGTTCCTCCCCCCCCCCGCAATTCTGCTTCTCAGAACAGGGGTAGAGACACCCACTTGCCCAAAGGAAGCAAAACGTTCTTCAGAAAACAGAGGTGTTTGGAGCTGCTGCTTTGGTGATGCATCAGGAATTCCTGACTTGCTGGGACTGAGCCAGCTCCCAATTGCTCACCCATCAAAACCTTCCTGCTGGGCAGTGGGGGGGGGGGTTTCGGGTTGGGGGTTGTTTCAGGGGGGGGGGGGGGGGAGGAACTTCTCGCCAAGGTTTGAAAGGACTTGCCCAGGTGAGCCAGACAGGGACTTAGTTCACTTTCAGGCAGGACTTGCCCTTGCTGACTCCTTTGGTCAGAGATCCAGATTGGCATTTCCAGACCCTGAGGGAAAGGAGACGGACAGATCTGCCTGGCACCAATTCTTCATAGCCCTGGAATTAGCCTCACCTCCTGAGGGTCACCTGTGCGACCTCATCCTTTTGCAGCGCAACAACCTCTTTCACTCCCAGGATGAAATCCAAAATGGAGTCGGGCCTGTCCAGGTGTGAGGGAAAGGGAGGGTGTCCACAGCACCTCCTCTTCCAACCCCTCCCTTTCTCAGGTCTCCTAGGGCTAGAGGGCGAAGTGGGGACCGTCCCTTCTTAGGACAGCCCAGTGGGGGAGCCCTGCTTCTCCAAGGTCTTGGCCGAGCTCTCCCCCCTTGGCTGCAGGGGTGATATCGGGGGATTGGCACCAGGGGAGGGGCAGCAAGTGGTACTGCCCCCCGCATGGCCCTTCGGAGAGACGTGGCTTCCGTGGAAGCCGCTTCCCAGAGCAACTCGGACCTCCGCAGCAGGGGGCGGGCGTTGTTGCCACCTGCCCTCCCCCAGCCCAGCACCTGGGGCATTTGCCTTGGATCCTGCCATTCCCTGCCTTGAAAAAGGATGCCCCCCTCCTTCGATCCCCCTACTGCCACTCAAACCCTGCCGCTCCACCCCTTTTTCAAGGCAGGGAATTGAAGGCTCATGTTTATTATTTAACCCCCCCCCCAACTCATTATAGTGTCATTTGCCTGTCATGTGTATTGGAAAAGACAGGAGATACCCGGAGGAGATAGGGAGTGGTATCAGCAATGGCCCCTTGTCCCAGATAAGCCAGGGATTATAGGGTTAACTCCCAAGGTCTTTGCAAGCCTCGGTAACACAGCTGTAGGCTGATGAGGCCAGCACAGGTACAGATTGGTGTGGCTGATGAATTAAAGCCTGCCCACTGATTGGCTGGCCTTAGTATAAAGCTGGAGGCAGGAGCTAGAGAAAGGGACCCGGATAGGTGCTGGATGAGAGCACCAGATAGGTGCGTGCATGCTGGCTGGCTGGCTTAATTGCTGGGTGGACTGCCTGACTGATGGATTGCTGGGTGGACTGCATGCCTGAAGGACTGTCGGATGGACTGGCTGAAAGGAGACTGGATAAAGGAAGGTAAAGTTATTGTGGGCAATAACCAGTGGTGTCATCTACTCACCAGTAGATGGTACGCTGGGCGGGACTTAGCGTGATTGACAGCCCGTCCACTCACTTCCGCTTTCTTTGCGCTCCCCGCGCAGCTTTCCCTTGCCTCGGAGGGGGCGCCTGCTCGCCCAGGCACCCGCCGCGCCCCCCACCCATCCCCCCTGGCGAGCCAAAAGGTTTCCCCACCAAAGTTTAAAACAGCAACAGAAAAGACTAGAGCATTAGAGTAAAACTATACCTGCCTTTATCCATTGTCAATCTTATCACCACTACTGTACTATTCAAATGCAAGCTCCCTTCAGGCCACTCCAGAGTAACATTTTATCAAGGTGATTTGATCAAGGTGGGGAGGGAAAGATTCTAACTCTTCAAAGTTTGCATCTTCCTCTGTAAGTACTTACCACATTGACAACTGTTGTTATTGCGGACCACCCCCTTTTCCCAGCCCTCTTCTCCTGAGAGGCACATGGGAGTTTGGGTTTTAGGTCTGACCCCCAGCTCTGGCCAAGCCGACTACACAAGTCCCAACCTGCTAGAGACTGGAGGATTTCTCTTTTAAAGGGGGAAACTAATTGGCTTTTCCAAGCCCTCAAGCTATCCAGTGTCTCTGTACCCTACAGCAACCATCCAGCTTGGGACAAGTTACAATTTTCCCCCTTTTAACCTGGGTCCATTTACTTGAGTAGCTATTGATACCAGCAGGAATCCAGTCAAATGAAATACCAATTAAAAGTTTATTGAAACACATATAGACATAAAAGCACAGTGGTAAATTCAAAATTTCAAATCAAAACAAGGAAGAGCAATCTCCTAACTCTACTTACTCCTTCCTATGCATACTAAAACATTGCTTTCAGACGGCTGGATAGTTGTTCAAAACTTACAATGCTGACCTTGTCAGAGTCTTCCTACAAGCATCCTGCAAAATAGTTCCACTTTACTCCAGTTTCTCTCCCCGGTGGACAAATGCGCAATTCCAATGCTCCTGGCATAGCTCTCCCCAACAGCTAGCAAAGAACTATTTTTCTTACACCATCCTTATAGGGATTCCCAACCCCTCCCTTGTCAATCACATTCCAATACCCAATCACTTGGTTCACTCTCAATTTAACACACGTTGCTGGGCAAGTTTAATTCTTCCCACCCTTTCTCAGCTAAACCCAATTAACAATTTATGAGGTTTATACAGACAAGGTACAGATGTGAACTGTCAAATTTCCCAGTTCCCATTTCCCAGTTCCCAAGATCTTAACAACCCCCCCCCATCCTCCTCAAGGACACAGCCAGCACAAAATTTAATCACCATTTGACATTCCCTGGGTCACTCCCCAACTTTCTCACAACCTTCAATATGCAATTAACCAGACATTCTAGCATATTCAAAGCAGTTAAATTTAAGTCAGAAAAATAACCTCACTCTAATAAAAACTAAAACCTAGATTTTAGCTGTCCGTAACAGTTGTATCAAGCAACCAAATGTGTCAAGCACTTGTGGCTAAATCTGTCTGATCTAAATGTCTCCTTTCTGCTTTTGTGTTTGAATGTGCCAACCCTATTGTAATCTTGTCTTAATCTAAATGTGCCTATGTTTGCATCTGACTATGCTTCATCATCACCCCTCCCTGACCCTTGGTTTGGGTCACACAGGAGGGGAGGAGGAGGAGCAGCAGCAAAAAAGGACCACCAATCAAACGTCTCACATAATCAAAATTGCCAATAGCAATTGGCCAACGTTTTTATTTGTTGTTGTCATTTCCACATTTGCATGTTCAACTGTATAACTGATCAAGCCAAAATGTACAAATTGCACAAGTTCTGTAGTCAGAGGCGTATTGCATTTGTGTCTGTTTTACTAATGTCCTACACATGAATAAAATGTATTTCTCTTTCTGCAACATCATAGTCCAGCTGGCATTCTTTTCATCGACGTTAAACTTGCTAAGCTATAGCAAGGATCCTGAGGGGGGATCGGTGAGGGCAGGGGAGTTTGCGACCCTCAGCAGGAACAGGGAATGCATGCTGGGAAAAACAGACCTCTCAATCTTGGGAGTCCGGTTTCACCTTTCAAGATACAGAGAAATCACCCCTTAGGCTTGATTTCCTCCCATTTCAATGAGATGTATGAAGTAAGGAGGGAGAACATGTTTAGGAGTGACTGTTCAGGACTGGCTGCTCTAAAACCAATTGGAGCAAAGTACGAGGAGAAAAAGTGGTAGATTTTAAAAGGTATAAATGGCTGAACCTTATAATTGAAAAGTGTTGCCTTCCTGCTTGTTGTTAGAGCATGTTTTGGGAAGTGTCATCAGCCCTTTGCAAAGGGCTTCAATACACCTTTCATCAACAAAACTGGAATGACCCTTCTGCTGGGCCTCGAGCTGGAATGACCCCTTAGGCCTCGAGCTCAGTAGTGTCAAGATCGGCAAACTCAGGGCCTCTTCAGCCACAACTAAGAACTGTGGCAATCTGTGCCATGTGCTCTCTTGGAGAGGTCCATAAGGAGAGACATTTGTTTCTGGTTAAGAGGATTACAGCCAAAGTCTTACTGAACACAAAAGGTCCTATTTCTGAAAAATGCGGAACTTCTTACCTGAGAATTCCTGTTCTGGGATGAGGAAAGGGGGTTCATTTGAGACCTCTGGGGTATGCCCCTCCTACTCCAGGAGGCAGGGCCGGCAAACAAGTTTGAGGCATCTCCCTGTAGGGGGCATCCCATCCCCAGTCCGGACTGATGAGCAGGAAAAAACCCCAAATAATCTAAACAAAAACATTAACAGGCCCACTGACCAGGCCAATTGAGAAAGACAACGTTAGAAAGACAAGAAAAGGAATAAGAGGATCATCATCCCTTCCCCTAAAACAAGTAACCAAGCACCACCCCCATCCTGAGCCTCGTGAGAGGTGGGTCAAATGGACCCCCTTTCTTCATCCCAGAACAGGAATTCTCAGGTAAGGAATTCTGCTTTTCTCTGGGAGGAGGAATAGGGGGTCCAATCGAGACCTCTGGGATTTACCAGAGCAATGTGAGAGAGGGCAGGACCAGGCGAAGATGACGCCTAGACACCTACCACCTTCTGCAGCACCCGCCTGCCAAAGTTGGCATCTGCTGATGCTGCAAGATCCACCTTATAGTGCCTCGTGAAGGTGTGTACCAGGTTGCCGCTCTGCAAATCTCCATCAAGGTGCTAACCCCATTGAAAGCTGCACCCACTCCCCTTCCATGTGAGCCCCCCACCCCAACAGGCTGGCGTCAGTGGTGAGGACCAGGCGCTGGGGCAGACTCAAACTTACTCCTGTGGCCAGGCGGTCCCTCTGTTGCCACCAGGACAGATCATTTTTCAGCTCTTGCGGGATCCTCAAGTCGCGGTGCCGTTGACGCTCTATGAGCTGCTGGAAAAGCCTCAACATCCACTGAAGAGGACACATGTGGAACCGGGCCCAGTCGACTAGGTCCTGGCAGGACACCAGCATGCCTAGGAGAGATGCCAAGTCCATCAGGTCCCGGCTCTGTGCTGTAAGAGTTCTCTGAAGTGCTGATGTGAGGGATGATCTGCTGTCTGCTGATATCGCCACTTTAAATTTCTGAGTGTCTATGTGCAATCCCAGATGTTCTATGACCTGAGTTGGGTCAGAGCATTCTTCTCCATGTTTATGATGAAGCCCAATCTCCTGAAACAGTCCATGGTGATGTTCATTCTCCTGAGCCTGCTGCAAGGATGGAGCCTTCACCAAGATGTCATCCAGATACAGATAAATTTGAATCCCTCGTTGCCTCAGGAATGCCACTGGAGCAATCACCAATTTGGTGAACACCCTCGGGTCGGACGACAAGCCAAACGGAAGGGCCCGATATTGGTAATGCCCCTTGCCATACGTGAAACGCAGGAAATGCAGATGACTCTGGCGAATGGGCACATGTAGGTAGGCCTCGGACAAATCGAAAGACTCCATGTAGTCGCTCTCCTCCAGTGCTGCTGCAATGGACCTCCAGGACTCCATCTTGAACTTCTTCCTCTTCATCAGGCGATTGAGCCACTTCAAGTCCAGAATAGCCCTCCAGTCCCCGTTCTTTTTTGGGACTAGAAAAAGGACCGAGTAGACGTCAGTCCCCCTCTGGCTCTTGGGAACTGGCTCTATTGCCCTGATGTCAAGGTGGTGCTGTATGGCTAAACACTTCAGCCAATGTTTTTGAAGGTCCTTGGATACTAGGACCTTCCAGAAGCGGTTCCTTGGTTGGCGAGTGAGCTCTAGGGCATAACCCCATGAGATAGTCTCTAGGACCCAAACATCCAAGGAGATATCACGCCATTGGGGAGCAAAGGCAGATAAACGACCTCCGATACTTGAGGATGATGCGTTTGGCCTGGCATCATGCATGTCTGGTCTCCTTGTCAGGCTTGGAGGGACCGGCTCCCGATCCGGTCTGACGTCCCTTAGGTTGGAAACGGGACTTGTTCCACTTAGGCTTGGGCTTGTTGCAATCTCTGAGTTGGTTGTCTGTAGGCCTGAAAGGACTGCGTCTTGGATCTTGTAGCCTCCTTCTTTGCAGAGGGCAGGACCTTCTGCTTGTTCTCTATAAGGACTGGCTCCAGCGCCTGTCCAAACAGCTTGCAGCCCTGAAAGGGAACAGAGACTAGGCGAGCCTGGGGTCCAGCGTCTACATCCCAGTGACGAAGCCACACATTCCTCCGAGCCACCACCTTGGTTGCCATGGCTCTCACGTTTAGCTGAAGGGCATCAAAGGAGGCGTCCGCTGAGAAAGCTGTGTCCGCTGCCACAAGGGAGATTTTTAGGGTGCTCTTGACTTTGCTGGGCAGCTTGGGTTCATTGGCAAGTTGTTCAGTCCAAAGGTAAGCCGCCCTGGCCATCACTGAGTTAGCTGCCGAGGCATGAAAGGCCGCCGCGAACTGGAAATCTCTCTTCATAGCACTCTCAATCCACTTGTCGCAGGGATGCTTGGGACCCCTCTCCCCTTCAGAGGGAATGACGGCTGAAGAAGATAGGGCCACCACAGGAGGGTCAACCGAAGGCACCTGCAGAAGAGACATGACTGGATCCGGAAGGGAGTAAAGCTTGTTTAGCACACAGGAGGGATGCTTAGTTGAGCCGGGATTCTTCCATTCTGACTCAAGGGCTTCCTTGAACTCCTCCAGAAAAGGGGCTGCTGTAGGCTTAGGTGGACCCCTTGGAAACAGTGTGCACGTGGAAGACCGAGAGCTGTGGTCTCGTAGGACCTGTAGATTGAGGGCCTTTGCTGCCTTTGTGGCCGTATGGGGGAAAAAACTCGGCCAGGAACAGGCGGTCAACCTTCTGCTCCTGCTCTGCCTGATCAGAGTCCACAGATAGCTCCCCATCCTCCTCACTGGAGGTCTCTGAGGTGGACAAGGCCTATTCAGATTCAGAAGAGGAAAACATCTCTCTGTGTTTAGACTTGCGGCGTGCCATTGAAACTCTTGGATCTATATCGCCTCTTGGCCCTTTTGGATAGGTGTCTCTCCTCCTCCTCTGAGTCAGGGGATGGTGTGAGATCAGAAAAGGACAGGCTGGGGGGACGCTTGTGCTTTGCCTTTCTAGGTTTAGGCTCAGAGTCCCCCCCTTGCCATCTTGCCCCCAGGGATGGGCCCCTTCTTTGGCCCCACTGCCACCATTGCCACCCTGAACATCTCATTAAATTGCTCCTGGGTGAACGGGGTTGAGATCTGACCCAGAGAGGACCCCCCCTCCTCCTGTACCTAATTGGGGAAGGCCCCCTCCCCTGCTTGGCCCTGCGCCATTAGCTTTACTGTAGCGCCAAAACACGGGTAAAAATGGCGGGAAAACAGGCCTCTCAGGCGGGGCAGCTGGGCCGGTCTCTCTGGCTCGTCGGAGCCCGCTGCTGCTGCGCTGCTGTGAAAGGAATGCGTTGCAGCCCACCCCAGGTTCTGCAAGGGAGGAAGGGTCCCGGACCGTAGGCCGCTCAGAACCCGGTGGCGCACGCTCGCACTGTGAGATTGCACATGCCGCCCTCTCCCTTGCCGTCGCAGCGATACAAGCAGATGCTCCGCAGCCATCCTACGGGGGTGTGGACGCGTCTTTAGCAATTGCCGGGAGGTGGGCGAGAACTCTGGGCCGAAGCCGCTCGGAGACCCTGCGACCTGCCTCCCAGTGCCTCAGAAACCCTTGCGCAGAACGCGCTGCAAGGCTGTTCTCCGCTGCTCCTGTGCAGGCCATAGGCCTGGGAGTAGGCCTCACCGGACCTGTCTCCCCTCCCCTCCCCTCCCAACGATTCTCTGACCCAGGTAACGACAAGGGAAGAACGGGGGGAGGAGCAGGGAACAACACAGGGAGAAGAAAACGAAGGAAAATTAGAACTACAAATCGCCTCAAGAAAAATACTGAGCTCTGTGGAACTCGGCAGCCAACCATCCTGTCCCTTAAGGAGGCAGGGCCGGACTGGGGACTGGATACCCCCTACAGGGAGATGCCTCAAACTTGTTTGCCGGCCCTGCCTCCTGGAGTAGGAGGGGCATACCCCAGAGGTCTCAAATGGACCCCCTATTCCTCCTCCCAGAGAAAATGACAGTTTTCAAACACCTCTTTCCATAAGATTTCCCAACCTCAGTCCCTTCCTGCAGGAGCCAATCCTGGGAAGGAATCATGGAGAATTTCAGTCCGCACTGGATGATGGGCAGAATGCGTGGGGCAGGGCTTGGCCGTGTGCGTGGTGGGGGGGTAGTGGATGAGGTGATGTGTAACGGGGGTGCTGTCAGTTATAGGCAGGAGCCCCCACTGTTCATGCTCCCCCTGGTTCTCTCCCTCGGCAGGCAGGGCCCAGGCCCACAGGAGCCCTTCAGCTGGCAGGCTGTGGGCTAGGACTGCTGCTGGATCAGGCCAAAGGGGTCTCACCTGGAGAAACCTCTCCTCTCTCACAGTAGCCCACCAGCTGCCTCGGGGACACCAGGGTCATTCCGTGTCAAATCTTCACTCCATTTCCGATTCCTTAGATTTTTATGAAATTTGTTGATAAAAAACATTTGTTCTCTGTGAGTGTAAAAATAAAAAAATGCATTTCTTCAATCACTATATAGGATCTTTAAGTATGACAAATTTCATAAAAATCTAAACATGAGGTAGAAAAATGTCCTTAAGTGTGATGATTTGACACGGAATGATCCATTTACTTTCTGCCTCTTAAGTCTAACCTGGACACTCCTAAACTCTACTCAATATTGACACACACCAAAGTGGTTCCTATTTATCTACTTGCATTTTATGTGCTTTCAAACTGCTCAGTTGGCGGAGCTGGGAGAAGCGACGGGAGCTCACTCCATTGCGTGGTCTTGAACTGCCAACCTTCCGGTCCGCAAGCTCAGCAGCTGCGGTTTAACCCGCAGCGCCACCACAACAGTGATGGTATTATTATATTATATTATAACATAACTTATTCTAACATGATGGTATTATTCCTTAAAAACAAAGAAGTTAATAAAAAATCCTTTAATTTTTACATCAAATGGTATATAACATGATGGTATTATTCCATAAAACTGTGATTTTTAAAAATCACAATTTTTACATTAAAAGCTTTATTTTTTGTTTTTAGTTTTTTTACCACAACTTTTGATAGAATAAGGATATTACAATCCGGATTTTTTCCCCCATGGAATTCCAGGTCAAATTCTGCTGGGGACACTCTCAGTGGTCAAAAGTCTTTCCTACGAAGGGGCCTGGGTGGAGGAAGACCAAATGAGGAAGATGGAAATGTGGTGAAGAACTTGTGGCCTCCACTTGTCCTGTCATGAGTGGAGGCCGTCTAAAATGGTTTTATTTTTTCGGGGATGGCGGTGTTATCCAAAAGTGAAAATGGGTGAAGGGGTGTTTTGTTTAATTAATCAGTAGACTTGCCACAGGATGAGGTGATGGGACCTGCAGACCTTGATTCTATTAATTGGGGACCGGACAGATGTATGGAGGAAAAGGCCATCATACATGACAAGCCATAATGGGGGTGTAGGCAGCCTCCCGGTTTTACAAGTGGCCTATCTCTGAGCGTTGGATGCAACCGCTTTCAGAAACCATATGGCTGCCTCCCAAGCCCGCCCACATCCCACCCACAATCCCCCTCCCCCCCACCAATCCCCATCCAGGAGCAATACGGAGCCTCCCTTGCACCAACCAGCTTCCGTCAACACAAGGGAGGCTCCCCGTCAGCTCCGATGAGTAACGTCAGCTTGAGAGCTGTAGTGCTGATGTGGGGGTGCTGCTCGGCGCCCCCGCATCAGCGCTACATCTGTCGTGTCGACACTATGATGTTGCGTCGACACAATGGGCAGGGTAGGATTGCCCTGTGAAGCTCTTTCCGCACTCCGGTCATTCATATGGTTTCTCATCTGTGTGGATTCTGTAATGCTTAGTCAGGTTTCCACACTGAGCGAAGCTCTTTCCACACTCTAGGCATTGATATGGTTTTTCCCCTGTGTGGGTTCTTTGATGGACAGTAAGTTGTCCACTGACTGTGAAGCTCTTTCCACATACAAAGCATGTATATGGTTTTTCACCTGTGTGGGTTCTTTGATGTTTTGTAAGTGATCCACTGACTGTGAAGCTCTTTCCACATACAAAGCATTTATATGGTTTCTCACCTGTGTGGATTCTTCGATGTTTTGTAAGTGATCCACTGTTTGTGAAGCTCTTTCCACACTCCAGGCAATGATATGATTTCTCCCCTGTGGGAATTCTTTGATGCATAGTCAGGCTTCCACTCTGACTGATGCTCTTTCCACACCCCGAGCCTTGATATGGTTTTGTGTGGGTCCTTTGATGCATAGTCAGGCTTATCCTGTAACTGAAGCTCTTTCCACACTCCAGGCATTGATATGGTTTCTCGCCCGTGTGGGTTCTTTGATGGATAGTAAGTTGTCCACTGACTGTGAAGCTCTTTCCACATACAAAGCATTTATATGGTTTCTCACCTGTGTGGGTTCTTTGATGGATAGTAAGTTGTGAACTGTCTCTGAAGCTCTTTCCACACTCAAAGCATTGATATGGTTTATCGCCTGTGTGGGTTCTGTGATGCAAAATCAGGTTTGCACTCTGACTGAAGCTCTTTCCACACTCAAAGCACTGATATGGTTTCTCCCCTGTGTGGGTTCTTAGATGCACAATCAGGTGTTCACTCTGAATGAAGCTCTTTGCACACACCAAACATTGATATGGTTTCTCCCCTGTGTGGATTCTTAGATGCGCAATCAGGTGTTCCCTCCGACTTAAGCTCTTTCCACACTCAAAGCATTGATATGGTTTCTCCCCTGTGTGGCTTCTTTTATGCCTAGTCAGGTTTGCACTCTGACTGAAGCTCTTTCCACACTCCAAACACTGGTATGGTTTCTGCCCTGTGTGGGTTTTTCGATGCCTAGTCAGGTGTTCACCCAGACTGAAGCTCTTTCCACATTCAAAGCATTTATATGGTTTCTCCCCTGTGTGGGTTCTTTGATGCCTAGTCAGGGTTTCACTCCGACTGAAGCTCTTTCCACACTCCAAGCATCGATGCTGTTTCTTCCCCTTGTGTGGGTGTTTTTCCTTCCTCTTTCCAGTTTCCTTTTTGGGATCACTTGCAAAGCCTTCAAAATCCTCCGCCTCACGAACTTCAGATTTATTTCTCCATTGCTCTGCCCGGTTTCCTTGCTGCTTCTTTGATCCGTCTTGACGTGCAGCTTTCTCCCTTGTGTGGGTCTTTTCAGGGGAAGGAATGTGTGTGCTGTCCCTGAAGCTCTTTCTCCACTCAGAGCACTGAACGGATTTCTTCCCTGTGTCAGTTCTGTTGTGTTTCTCCAGTTCACAGGTGAGCCCTTCTCCATGCAAAGGAAGCCTTTTCCATCTCTTCCTTTTGAGATAGTCCTCGTCAATTTGGATTTTATGGAGATAAACAACAAGTTCCCTCCTCCAAACCGGTGCTGGTCTCCCCTCCTGCCTCCCTGCTCTGTCTTCCTCCTCATGGCCTTGGCTGCTGCTTCCTGGAACAGAGAGAGAGAAGCCGGATTATCAGGGCAAGATACTGATGGGACCTCTAAAATGCATTCCTAGACAGGTATACTCAGAAGGAAACTCTTTTTTCCCCCATGAATAATTTGTATTTATTCTTTCAGTTATGGGAAATAGGAAGGGGTTACATTAGGTTATTGGGAAAACAAAGGGATACACACAAAAGGTAGGTGGATGGTTACAAGCATGTCTATAAGCAATATATGAATAGATATGTAAATCAAAGTTATACAGTTCTAAACATCTATGTGAAGCAATCACGAGTCAATGATGACAGGAGACAGGATTTGCAGGTTCATCAGAGGAGCAGAAGCTGCTCAAGCTCTCCAGGCTCTCAAGCTCTCTCTTTTCCGAGCGCTCTGTCCTCATTTATTAGGCTAATTTTGTCTACATGTTACAAGTCAGGTGCTTTGTGTTCTAATGATTAATCTTAAAGAGGTACATTTCTAGAATCAACCTTTTGTGCTGTTTCTGGAGCTCAATGGTTAACTTTTAGGATTAGGGTTTGTGCCGGGTCAAAAGAGCTCTATAGTTAATAGGTTAATATTGTGGGGGCCAAGTCCTGAACCGGTATGCTCCATCTGAATGCTCTCGCTCTGGGTTTGCCCAGAACTCAGGTGTGCCTGTGGTGAGCAAACAGATACCAGCATTAGGATTCAGCACTTTTGCCATCCCCCAGGTTTAAGGAAAGTTCACGAGGGCAGAATTTCCTTCACTATGCTCTTGTTGTTGTTGTTGTTCAGTCGCTAAGTCGTGTCCGACTCTTCGCGACCCCATGGACCACAGCACGCCAGGCCTCCCTGTCCTCCACTAGCTTCCTGAGTTCGCCCAATTTCATATTCATTGCTTCGGTGACACTATCTAACCATCTCATCCTCTGTCGCCCCCTTCTCCTTTTGCCTTCCATCTTTCCCAGCATGAGGGTCTTTTCTAAAGAGTCCTCTCTTCTCATCAGGTGGCCAAAGTATTGGAGCTCCAATTAAATGCTCCTCACTGGTGTAATATTCTCTCTTATCTTCCGAAGATATACGCTTGTTAAATCAATTTATCTTTCCAGCATGTATGATTACACCAAAGAATGACGTTTATAAGGAGGAAAAGCCATCTGAGCAAAATAAAAATAAAAATAATGGAAACAAGCAGCTAAAGCCTATTGTATAATATATTATACATTCAGCTATATTTAATGCATCACTAACAATCTGTATATCTAAAGAATCAGTGTACTTAATCTATTATTAAATTCACCTAGCTACCTGCAGCTTAATCTAAATAATATTTGTATGGCATTAGAACTATCTTCCAATACTCAATCATATTTTCTTAACTTAGAGCCACAATTATCCTTAAACATTCTAATATAAACTTATATAATTGTAACTTGTTTTGGCTGCACACACCCATCGTGGCTTTTATCCTGTTGTAAAGAGCAAAAGAAGGCTAGGCCATGGTCTGACTCCATTGTGTCAGGATGCCTCCATTTTGTAAAAAAAAGAGCTGAAGCTGCTAAAGTACCAGTTGGTGGAAATCAGCTCACTTCCTGATGTAATTTCCTATTTCCTCTATGTCCTATAGAAAGGTGTGAGGTCATAGCTACGGTCAGGAAGGGCAAACCTAATCAGGAAGGTTTCATCCAGGTAGTGCTGCAATCAAGAAGATTCTACACAGCTGAGACCCATCACTTAGGTTCAGTGTTATGTGTACATAACCTTTGCTGACCGTTCTGAGACCTCCGAACATTCCATCAGGAGATGTCTGACCTTTATCCTGATTGGATAATTAATTGTACTAGAAGGGGTATACCCTGTTTGGGGGTCCAGATCCACACACCATCAAGACCATCATCAGCGAAGATCACCAGACCATCAGGGACCTTCAGATCTCCAAACCTTCAGAACACTTTCTCAACATCTATTCAAGATGCCCAGCATGGACTTGCTGCCTGCTTGGATGAAGAAGAAGGTGAACCAGCAAGGCTAACTGCCTTGCAGATATTAGGGCCTAGTCTAGTGCTAGGCATATAGATTTTTTTCTTATTTCAATGTGTATCTCAGTTAAGTCTCTGTTAGTTCTTTTAAAGCCTTTCCTAGTTCTGTAACTGCGTGTTGAATAAATTATAAGAACATAAGAAGAGCCCCAATGGATCAGGCCAAAGGCCCCTCTAGTCCAGCTTCCTGCATCATACAGCAGGACTGATCGTTGGATGGACAGATTGGCTTGGCCTGAGATTGCTGTTGGAACCAAGGTTATTGGAGACGAGGGAATTAGTGTGGGGCTGCCACACCCCTGGAGCCCCGGAGTGGAGGAGGCAAGAGGGCCGGTGTGGCTCAGCAGGCAAGCTGACTGCCTTTGTTGGGTGGGAGGGTTTTGCAGTGCCTTGCATAAGCCTAGGGTTTTTTTTTGGGTTTTTTTAAGGGTAAAAGGGCAGCTAATTATTCTATTGTAGGCATAGATTGTAGAGAGGGAATTTGGCATAAAATTGCCCCAAGCATGGAATTGGCCTTCTTTACCTCTGCCACGTATTGGGTCAACACTTTCATCACGTTGTCCACCAACACCCCAAGGTCTCTCTCCTGATCCGTCGCAAAAAGCTCAGACCCCATCAGCCTATATTTGGATTTTTTTTACCCCAATGGACATTCACTTTACACTTGTCCACATTGAAACACATCTGCCATTTGGCTGCCCATCCCCCCATTTGGGAGAGAGCTGTCAGGAGCTCTTCACAATCCTTTCTGGTTTGTAACACCTGGAAGTTTTATGTCATCTGCAAACCTGGCTACTTTGCTGCTTATGCCTGTCTCCAGGTCATTTATGAACAAGCCGGGTCACTTAAGCACAATCCCAAGACAGATCCTTGGGGCACTCCGCTTTTCACGGTTGTGAAAATTGCCCACAGACCTCTGATCCCACTCTCTGATTTCTGCTCCCCAACCAGTTCTTGACCCATAAGTGGACCTGCCCTCTTATTCCCTGACTGTGGAGTTTTCCCACCAGCCTTTGGTGAGTGAGTGCGTCACGAGCGGCGAGTGCTGTCCTGCGACGAAGTGCCTCGTTCGCGACAAAGTGCCAGCGAACGAGCGAGTTACGCATCTGCGCGAGGAGAAGGTGGGAAGGGGGATCCTTGAAAAGATAAGGTTAGTGTTCTTCTCACCTGTAAATCTACTCTAGGATTAGGTTTAAGGTTGAGTTTATTTTAAGGAAAGGTTAAATTTAAGTCTGAGTAAATTTTCAGCTTAAAGGTAGTTACTGTAAATCCACTGTATGGTCTAAGCAATTTTAAGTTTGAGTAGATTAAGCTGTGACCTTAAAAGTAGAGGAGGAGATTGTGAAGGCCCAGTAGTCAGGGCACAGAAGCCAGGTGGGGGAAATACATATAATTAAATAGGCACAAAGGAACATAGTAAAAGCAGCTAGTAGTAGCTGACAGGGAGCTGATTCTGTGTAGAGAATTACAGGTCTGCTCTGAGTAAGACCAGAGTCTACTTGTGAGTAAGAACCCAGATAAGGGTCAGAGGGATGAGGGGAGGGCCAGAAAGAGGGACAGTCTGTCTATGACTGACCCTCCTTCTCCTGTAATGTCCGCCCCCACCGCCATATCTTCCGTAACCCGTAACTCTACTGATGGTGGCCTGCACCATCCAGGTTATAAACTCTATAGGAGAGACAGGGAAGGGCGTGTTGGCGGAGGGGTGGCCATCTATATCAAAGAAGGGATAGAATCCAGTGGAGTAGAAATTGAAGGTGGGCCTGACTCCACCATAGAATCACTGTGGGTTAAACTACCAGGCTAAAAAAGCGACGTAATAGTGTGTGTGTGTGTGTGGGGGGTGCTATTGTCCTCCGGATCAAAAACTTGAAGGGGACCTTGAAATGAGGAAACAAATCAGGGTGGTGACCAAGAGAGACAGGATTGTTATCGTGAGGGACTTCAATTATCCCCATATCGACTGGGTCCACTAGTGCTCTAGTCAAGAAAGAGAGAGTGGATTCCTTGATGTGCTGAATGACTGTGCCTTAGAGCAGCTAGTCATGGAGCCCACCAGAGGTCAGGTGACTCTGGATTTAATATTGTGTGGTACTCGGGACCTAGTTAGGGATGTCAGTGTTACTGAGTGTCGCCCCGGGACGGGCGCCTGGCCTCGCCCACCCGCCGCCGAACTTTACTTGCCCGGAGCGGCAAGTGGCCTGCTGGCAGGCCACCTGGTGGGGCGATTGGCGCCCAGGGACGACGCGGCGGGGAGCTGAGCCGTGGGCAGACTCCAGCCAGCCCCGAGAGGCGGCAAGCCGGCCAGCGGCTGCGACGGCAGCACGCCCTGCCGACCAGGGAATAGAGTGGGGAGTGTGGAGGCGCGTCCCCACTCTTGCCCCTGACGAAACGAGAGACCTCACCGGTGAGGTCTCGCAAGAGCGCACTGTTGAGGTCTCACCAGAAGGGGCGGAGCATAAGGAGCTTGGCCGGGGAGGAGAGCGGTTGCTCCTGGAGGCTGGGTGAAGGTCCAGCGCCCGAGGAGACCGCAGGGACTGGCATCCTCCTCCCCTGCCGACTTCCTTCAGGGGTGCCCCTGGAGATCGGGGGTAGCGAGGCACGCCTCCCTCGAAGGGGACCCCTTCCTGGAGACCCTCTGATCCGGGAGATCAAATCTCTCCCCCATCAGACGGGGATGGCACAGACCACTCCCGCCTTACATGGTGGTCACCCCAGGACCCAGTGTCATCTGCATGAAGTTGTTCTTGTAAGATTAGAACTTTGTTTGTGATTTGTAAAAACCCTTGCGGTTTAGAAAATGCCTGCCTATGTAAACCGCCTTGAATTAAAGTCAAAGGAGCAATTTGATGACCAAGAAAGGTGGTATATAAATATCTATTATTATTATTATTATTATTATTATTATTATTATTATTATTATTATTATTTATTTGAAAAGGTCAACAGGCACGTGGATGTGGGTGAATCTGTGGATATCATATACCTGGATTTTCAGAAGGCGTTTGACACAGTCCCCCACCAAAGGCTGCTGAAGAAACTTCGCAGTCAGGGAATAAGAGGGTAGGTCCTCCTATGGATACAGAATTGGTTGAGGGCCAGGAAAGAGAGAGTGGGGGTCAATGGGCAATTTTCACAATGGAGAGAGGTGAAAAGTGGAGTGCCCCAGGGATCTGTCTTGGGCCGGTGCTTTTCAGCTTGTTCATAAATGACCTGGAGACAGGGATAAGCAGCGAGGTGGCCAAGTTTGCGGATGACACAAAACGTTTCCTGGTGGTGAAGACCAGAGGGGATTGTGAAGAGCTTCGGAAGGATCTCTCCAAGTTGGGGGAATGGGCAGCCAAATGGCAGATGTGTTTCAATGTAGACAAATGTAAAGTGATGCACATTGGGGCCAAAAACCAAAACTTCACCTATAGGCTAATGGGTTCTGAGCTGTCTGTGACAGCTCAGGAGAGAGATCTTGTGGTGCTGGTGGACAATTCAATGAAAGTATCGACCCAGTGTGCGGCAGCAATTAAGAAGGCCAATTCCATGCTTGGGGTCATTAAAAAAGGGGTTGAGAATAAAACAGCCAATATTATCATGCCTTTGTACAAATCGATGGTAAGGCCACACCTGAAATATTGTGTACAGTTCTGGTCGCCGCATCTTAAAAAGGACATAGAGGAGCTGGAAAAGGTGCAGAAGAGAGCAATGAAAATGATTACGGGGCTGGGGCACCTCCCTTATGAAGAAAGACTGCAGCGTTTGGGGCTCTTCAGTCTAGAAAAAAGGCACCTGAGGGGGGACATGATTGAGACATACAAAATTATGCATGGAAGGTATTTATAAAACTGATTTTTTGGCCTGCGGAAATATGGAAAATGTATAATGCGTCCCTTGTACTGAAAGGTTTGGAGCCCCGTGTCTAGGCCCTTGAAACACAATCTATACCTCTGAATTGCTCTGTAGCAGGTTTTATGGGGCTTTTATGGGGGGCCTTAAGGCAGAGCTCCCCTGGACTCCGGAGGATCTTCTGAGCCCCACCGAGGCAGCACATGACCACCCATAGTGGAGTTAAGTGGAAGTCCTTTGAATGTCATGTGTTTGTGTGAGTTTCTGTTATATCTGTAGTTTTGTTGCATTGTTAGTTGGTTTTTTGTTTGTGTTATTTATTTTATTTGTGTTGTATTGATTTTTCTTACTTAGAGAATTAATAAAGAAATAAC
Organism: Lerista edwardsae; assembly: GCA_029204185.1. Taxonomy (NCBI): domain Eukaryota; kingdom Metazoa; phylum Chordata; class Lepidosauria; order Squamata; family Scincidae; genus Lerista; species Lerista edwardsae. The sequence goes on from JAJKFI010011788.1 coordinate 20,245, forward strand.
TCTGTGTGTGTTTCTCTGTGTGTGTGTGCGTGCAGTTGGGATCCTGTGCCTTTGAGAACCACACAAGAGGCAGTGGAGTGACAGGCGCTGGCTCCACCATGAGGCCAACTGAGAGAATTGCCTAGGGCAGCACATGGGTAGGGGATGGCCACCCCCAACCACCCCGTGGCTTCCTTTGTGCCTCCTCCCATCCTCTGGCTTGTGAATGGAAGCAGGGACTGAGCAGAAGACGACACGTGGAGGAAAGGAACGTTGCAGGCCAGAGCATCAGCCACTCAGATCACGCAGGCATTTTCGGTCTACGGCTCAGCCAAGGGGCTGCTGTGGCTTTGCCAGGGAAGGGATCAGAACGGGAGGGAGGCCCTTTGCCGACTCAGCCTCACCAACCCCAACTTGCCCCAGAAGGGAGGAGAGTCTCTATTGGGGCAAAGGGTCGCCACTCACCACAGCACCCTTCTGGTCCCACCCACCCAGCACCCGCCAAAGCCTCTGCTGTGTGATGTGTTATTGTGCATAAGTGAGTTACCTTTTGATTTCTCTCCTTGCCGGAGATCCTGGGAAGACACACATTTCTCTCCTTCCATCTGGGAAAAGAAGGCAGGTGTGCAAAATTCCTATGAGAAGGAAACAAGAACGTGCGACACATTTCTGAGCACAAAACATTGCGAGTTTCCGGAGTTACATAAGGGAGTTCTGTTTTCCTTTTCTGGATATCTGGATATAATGGGGCCCCACCTAAACTTCAGAGTCATTTGGCTCAGATCTGTGGTTCTGACAGCAAAGGGCTCAGGTTCCTGCAAAACTTAGTGTTCCCCCCAGGAACATAATTTGGGATTTGTACATTTCACAATTGATATTCTTCCCCCAGACATTTTTATCCAGCCGTTTCATTCCCAAAGAGCAGCAGTCGAGCCAAGCTCCATGGGGTGAGCCCCACACATCCTGATTCACTGCCCTGTACTTCTTCCTTTGGCAACTTTGGCCCTTTGCCTATTGAGGCCCCTCCCTTCTGTCCTTGAAGACTCCGTGCAAAACCTGCTTCTCCAAAGCCTTTCCAGACCCCCAAAAACAGTTCAGTCGTCCAGGGGCATAGCGTGCCTTGCCCATGCCAGGGGCAAAGCACAGGTTGCCCCTCCACACTGTGATGTCAGCGACAGGGGCGGGGCCTCAGCGCGTCTCCCCCGGCTTTAACTGAAGGTGCGCCAAAGCCAGTAGAGCCCCGCTTGCAAGGAGTACGCCTGTGTTCAGCATGGCTCCCCCCACTTCAACTGAACACTTCCAATGTTTGTGCCTCCAAGAATTTTGTGCCTGGGGCAAAGGCCCCCAATGCCCTCCCATGCTACGCCACTGCAGTCGTCCACCTGCCATTCCTGCATTCCTCTGGTGGAAACTTCCCTGTATTGATTCCAGGCCAGTTTCTGTAACTTGGACCAGGAGAGCCGATGTGGAGGAAATCCTTCATTTGGAGGGGGGTCGTATGGAATGGAGGTGCCCACTTCTCTCCGCCCCGGGCAAGCCCCCCCCCCCCCCGCTTCCCCCCCCCCGAGCCACACACCTGGCAAGATGCAGATGCTTCAAGGCAGGCTGTGCTGGGACGTCCCTCTGGGGCTTTGTGGCCGAGATACTCCCCCTGCTCCAACCTTTGCAGTTCTTTCTGGGAGCCTCAACTCTCAGCCGGTCCTCCTTGCTCAGGCACGGAGGCTTTTCAGCTGCCAAGTCCAGCTCTCCCCCTGATGATGTTAGACCCCACCTGCTTCTGTAGGAGCAAAGACACTTGCAGGAGTTAAAAAGACAAAACACAACATTGCAGATATCATACAAATGAAAAGCACAGCACAGTGAAAAAGCCCCTCCGAATCAGGAACCGTGGCAGCGTTTCAGGCTAGAGGGCTCCTCTCTGCTGCCTCTACCGCCTCCCTCTGTGTCTTGCTTCGGCCCCTCCTGGCCCCCTCCAGTCCGGCTTCGACACAATCCCTGCCAACCCCCCACCACCGAGGCAAAGCCATCTGGGCGGCCTTCCTTCTCCGCCTTCCAGCACTGTTTCCAGCCTGCGTTTGTGCAGCTCCCAGCATGCGCCCCCCCCCGCCCTCTTTGTGAAGCTACAAGAAGGAGGTGATGCTTCCAGCCTCCTTCCAAATGGAAGGAAATAAAAGGGAAGCGGAGAGGAGCCCTGAAGTGGCCCTACTGCCTCCTCTGCCCTCGGGACAGGCCTGGCTGGGTCAGAGCTGGAGATCTCTCTGTCTCTCTCTCTCTCTCTCTCACACACACACACACAGCCCTTCCAGGGAGCCAGGAGCAGGCCAGAGGATCAGAGGAGGACCCACCAGGAGGGCAGGCAGGCAAAGCGGGGCACCGATCTGGGGAGGCTCTCAACCCCGGCTGCCTCCCTCCTCCCCTCCCTGGTATTAAGAGGGCACAGTGGGGGAAGGCTCGGACTTGGGGGGGGGGGCTCCGCAGACCTTCCTGGTGTCTCTTTTGAGTTCTGTCTTATCTCCTGTCGTGGCTGGGGGTGGTGGTGTCTTTCTCCTCGGATTCCCTCCTCCCCTCCCTGGTATTAAGAGGGCGGGGGGGGGAGGCTCGGAGTTTAGGTCTCGGGGTGGGGTTCCGTCTCCTTCCCCCGCGGTGGCTGGCGGGGTCTCTTTCTCCTCCGACCTCTGCCACAGCTAGAAATCACACAGACCCGCACAGTTTGAGCTGATACTTTAACACACCCAGAGGGGGGGGGCGTTAGGAGGCAGGCAGGCAAAGCGAGCCGGGGACAAAGAGAAATTTGACTGGTTCCCTGAATGGGGCGGGAGGAGGGGTTGCCCCGTCCCCTTTTTTGGCCCCCACCCTGCCCTGCCCTGCCCTGCCCGCCCCATCGGTGGCTCCCCTCGATTCCTCCCCGCGCAACGCACCCCCAGGACGCCCCTTCCCCCCAACGGGCTGCGGGCTCACCACACCGGCTGCTGACCCCGCGAGCGAGCGTGGCTGACAGGAGAGAGGAAGGGGTGGCGCAGGATGGGACTTCCCCCCTCCAGCCCTGCCCCCTTCGCCCCTCTAGGAATCCGGAGTTGCTCCGTTTAACCCTCAGAGTGGCGGCCAGCCGAGAGGAAAGACCCTTTGCAGAGGAGCCGAGTCTCCCCCTGCGACTCCCGGGCTGAAAGTGGGGCGCGTCTCCCCCAGCCGGGCATCCCCCCCTCCCCAGGCAGTCCCCAATCCTGCCACCGGCACTGTCAGGCGCAGACTCGGCGGCTTCTCCGGGGCAGATCAGCTTCCCTCCGCCCCGGGCTGCAATTGGCCAGCGAGGACCGCAGCGCTTCCCGTCCGGGGGTCTCTTTTCCCCCCAGCCCGTCGCCGTGTCCAGGAGGCTGGAAGAGCGTTGCGGGGATCCCGCAAGCAGCGTCCCGAAGGGGACACGGAGGCAAAGAAACTCGGGGACGGGCGCGATGGAGCAGCGGGGGGCGAGACAGGCAGCGGCCAGGTGGAAACGCGCTTACCGGGGAGTCACACACTGAAGCCCGTTGGCCGTTCTGGGATTGGGAGCCCTTTGGGGACAGGGAGCCTTTTGGCTTTGCGTTTTGCCCGTAACCCGCTTTGTGAACCTTTTATGGAAAAGCAGAATATAAAGACTCTTTCTTTGATTGCTTGGACTTCCTTCCTTCCGAGTAAGCATGCAGGGGACTGAGCTGTTGGGCACATTCAAGAAGCTGAGCAGTTCTCCTCCGGGTCATGGGCTGAGCGTGTGAAGCAGCCCCCGTTGACCTGCGCTTGAGGAGGCGCCTTCACCTTCAGCTGTGCGTCTTCCCTGAAGCCAAAGGCAGACCCTGCAAAAGGCGACGGGGCCCGATCCCAGCCAATGCAGCCCCAAACCTTCCCTGGCCTTGATTTGGAGGCCTCCACGACTGCCCTCCCCTGCCTGCATCAGCGCTGGAGGGTTGGACAGGATTGGGCCCGCAGTGCGGGTTCTGGGGACCGCAGAGAGAAGCAGAGCTCAGGCTCCCAGAGGAGAGGAGCTCCGCCCAGTGCCTGGAGCTGTGGGGGTGAAGGGGGAGGGAAGGGGTTTATTGGGGGGGGGGCTGCTCTGCAAGTATGCCCTGCTGGACCCACCTGCTGTTCAGGGCCTGGTCCCTGGGATGCTCTGACAGTAGATCTCCCACCTCCCCCCTTTCCAGGGGCCTCCCTAAGCCAGGGGGAAACTCGGAGACCCGCCAGCACAGGGACAGGGATACCTCTGAGCACATGGCTGCCGTGGCATTGTGGCCTCTGGCAGGGGGCGCTGACCTGACCCCTTGCATACCCAGCTGCCCAGGATCCCCTGGCCAGATGGTCTTAAGCCTCAGGACACCTCCAAGGACATTACAGCAAAGACAGCCATTGGAGCGCACTGCGCATCTCTGGAGAGCCCCACCAGCCTTGGCAGGGGCCACAGAGAGCCCACAGAGAGGCAGTTCCCAAGCCGTGGGGAGTGAATTCCAGCCCCCCCCCCAGTGCAAGCTGGTTGGAGCCCCCAGTGAAGTGGTGAGGGCCACGGTGGAGCTCCTCATGGAGCAGGCTCTGCCCTCCTCCCCCCAGAGGGGAATACCTGGGGAAAGGGCGAGAACGTGCCCTTGCCCTGGGGAGGCTCCCAGCGCCCCGAAGCTGCCCTGCCGGCCTCGAGAATCCAGTGCAGTTGAGGATTGTGCTCTGAATGTCAGGAGAGTTAGGACAGCCAAAAACAAAAATTTCTTTACCCCGTGTGTGATTTGTATGTGGAACTCCTTTTGAGTTTTGAGGACTCCCTGGCTGCACCCCCGCCACAGGAGGCAGCGCAACCAGTGGTGTCATTCAAATGATTTAGGAACAGGAACTCACTTTTAATTGGCACTTGTTGGGAACCCGGAACCAGCCACGGAGCCTGTTAGGATCCGGAACACCCCTTCTGGTCCGTTCCCCCTGAATGACATCACTGAGCACAACCCCCCTTTGGCACGGCCACACTGGCTCTGGAGAGTCGGACAGGACTGAGCTCCAAATAAAGTCATTGGGAGCGACTCTAGGTGTGACCTCGCAGGGTGACACCACCCCTAGTGACACCGATCCACTTCGCTGGTGGGCAGTTGGGGCAGTGTTGGCCGCTGGCTTAGCTGACTTTTACAATGGATTCTCCATGTTCCTTGGCAGACTGTCTCAGCGATGCTTCACCATGATGGCCACGTGAGGTCTCCAGAGGGGGGGGAAACGTGTGACTGCGCACTGTGCTGTTTTTGACACCTGCCCCTCTGCTCGTGAGTGGCAGCGCGACCTGAACAGTGCTGTGAGCGCTGAGGGCGACTGCAGCCTTGCAGTAGCCAAGATGGATCTCTGACCCCCAGTTCAAGGCATTTTCCTTAAAACCCGGCACATTTGTTTCAGCTCAGTTAGATTTATAGATTAGACCCCCCTGCAGTTGATTCATGAAATGTCACCCCTTGGCACGAAGGTGTGTGCACTGTGCACATGCACAAGCCTCCTTACTCAATGGATGGAAAAATCTGAGATTAGACAATGTGTGTCTGATGGGGAAAAAAGCAACATTGTTGGCTAGTGGACTTAGTTCAAGGGGGTATTTGGCTCCAAAGGAGTTAAATTCTCTCTCTCTCTCTCTCTCTCTCTCTCTCTCTCTCTCTCTCTCTCTGTGCCCCTCCCAAATGACAGTTAGTGACAGTTATGTAAATACAGTAGCCAGCATGAGATCTGATTGGCTGCACAGCTGGAAGGTTCTAAGAGGTGCGTATAAAAGGCAGAGCGCAAGGCTGGGGCTTTCACTTGCTGCTGACAGCAGAAGGTGGGAGTCAGCTGTGCCGGTGCTCTGTGAGGCCCACCCGGGTGCCAGCCTGTTCTTCTGGGTGAGTTCCACCAGCTCCCCTCCCCTCCCCTCCCTAAGATCCTCGGTACCCAGTAGCCACTGGCTGGGAGCCTCCCTTCCCTGGATGTCATTCTTGGTCCTTCTTTGGTTTCCTCTGTCTGGTACCTCCGCTTCAATCCTTGTTTCGCTCTGAGAGAAATGACTTTTGTGAGGGTCTCTGGATGGTCCTACCAAGGTGGGGCCATCAATCCAACGGGTCCACTGCACGAACTCCTTGCTTGGGCCTCTTGGCCCCAAAACTTGGTTGACGCCTGGGTACAAACACCCGTGAACAGAGAAGTCCCATGACCACGACTTGCCATGGAAGCGAAGTTCACTGCGACCCCCGGTACAGAAGTCCACAAGGGAGGGGACACCACTGAGAAGACCTTCCCCTTGCTTGCTTTCGGGGTGCCTCACCACCCCAGGCAGCGGTACCTGGAGGGAGCGTGGGGGGAGGGGGTGACCCGTTCCCCCTTTTTGGCCCCCTTCCCTTCCCACTGAGGGCTCCCTTCAATTCCTCCCCACGCACCACACCCCCAGGACACTCCTTCCCCCCAACGGGCTGCTGCCTCACCAGAGCGGCTGCTGACCCCACAAGTGTGGCTGGAGAGTGACAAGAGAGAGACTGGAGAGAGACTGCTACTGCCAGGGAAGGAACGATCTTTTTCTTCTTCCATGTTGACATCTGGTTTTGGCTGGCAAGCCTTGTGATAATTTCCTGTGATTATATCTATATCTATCTCCAAGTGAGGGAGGTAAAACTAAACACCTTTACTTTTTACGATTTGATGGGTGAAGCACCTTCAAGTGGGACTGGGAGAGGGTGGAGGGGGAGGCCGTGAGACCCCCCCCCCAGGTCGTGTTCTCGGAAGTGCTGCCTGTTCTCCGCACAGGGCCAGCTAGGCAGGCGGAGCTCAGGGGTCTCGATGCGTGGATGAGACGGGGGTGTCGGGAGGAGGGGCTTAGATTCATCAGGCACTGGGGAGCCTTTTGGAGCAAGCCGGGCCTGTACGAGAAGGACGGGCTGCACTTGAACCAAAATGGAGCCAGACTGCTGGCGTGTACTGTGGAAAAGGAGGCAGAGCAGCTTTTAAACTAAACCCCAGGGGAAAGCCCACAGGAGCCGAGTGGCATCCGTTAAAGGTGGAAATAACAGATAAAAGGAAAGACTTTTTTATCCAGCGGTTAATTAATCTTTGGAACTCCTTGCCACAGGAGGTGGTGATGGCATCTGGCCTGGATGCCTTTAAAAGGGGACTGGACATATTTGGGAAAATATAGGAAGGGGGTAGCGCAGGACAGGACTTCCCCACTCCAGCCCTTCCCCCTTCACCCCTCTAGAAATCCAGAGCCGCTCCGTTTAACCCTTGGAGTGCCAGCCAGCCAGAGGAAGGACTTTGCAGAGGATCCGAGTCTCCCCTGCGACTCCCAAGCTGAAAGAGGGGTGCATCTTCCCTGGCTGGGCATCCCCCCTCCCCAGGCAGCCGCTGATCACACCCCAGGCACCGTTGGCATAGACTGCGGCTTCTCCGGGGCTCATCAGCCCCTCCCACGCCTGGCTGAGTGGCCTACAAGGACAGCAGCCCTTCTTGCCTGGGGGTCTCTTTGCCCCCCAGCCTGATTTTGTGTCGCCAAGTCCAGGGGGCTAGAATGGCTTTGCAGGGGGATCCTGCGAGCAGTGGGCCGAAGGGGACATGGAGACAAAGAAACTCGGGGGTGCAACTGAGCAGCGGTGGGGGGGGTGGAGACAGGCAGCGCCCAGGTGGAAACGCGCTTACCAGGGAGTAACACACTGAAGACAGTTGGACTTTTTTCGATTGGGAACACTTTGGGGACAGGGAACCTTTTAAGCTTTGTGTGTTGCCTACAAACCACTTTGTGAACCTTTTGTGTGATGTAGGAGGAAATCAAGCCAATAAGGCGATTTCTCCGAGCCCCTGTCCCTTTAAACTCAGAGGCCGTTAATCTGAGGTTTCGTTTCCCCGGCATGCATTCCTGTCCTGATATTATTTATTATTATTAATTTAATTTTTATCCCGCATTTCTGCCCAAGGGCACCCAAGGCGGCTTACAACATTAAAAACCAACATAATAAAACACAATATATAACAGTTAACATGCTATTTAACATCTACATGGAGCCGCTGGGAGAGGTAATCCGGGGAGTTGGGGTAGGGTGCCATCAATATGCTGATGACACCCAGCTCTATCTCTCCTTTCCCCCTGATTCTGAGGAGGCGGTTGAGGTCCTGGATCGCTGCCTGGAGGCAGTTGGGGGCTGGATGCGGGCGAACAAGCTGAAATTAAATCCGGATAAGACAGAGGTGCTCCTGGTTTGGAAATCCACAACTCAGGTATTGGACTATCGCCCTGCTCTGAATGGGGTTGCACTCCCTCTGAAGGAGCAGGTTCGCAGCTTGGGGGTTCTCCTGGATCCACAGCTACACCTGGAATCCCAGGTAGCGGCGGTGGCCAGGGGAGCCTTTGCTCAGCTTCGGCTGATTCGCCAGCTGTGACCATACCTGAGCTGTGCGGACCTGGCCACTGTGACCCACGCCCTAGTGACATCTAGATTAGATTATTGCAATGTGCTCTACGTGGGGCTGCCTCTGAAGACGGTCTGAAAATTACAACTAGTACAGAATGTGGCTGCTCGGGTGGTTGCTGGGGCACGTCGGTTTGACTCTGTCGAGCCGTTGCTTCAGCGACTACACTGGCTGCCGGTTCCTTTCTGGGCCCAATTCAAAGTGCTAGTTTTGACTTTTAAAGCGGTTTACGGCTCGGGTCCAGGGTATTTGTGGGACTGCCTCCTTCCATATAATCCTACCCGTACTCTGAGGTCATCTGGGGGAACCCTTCTGACTGTGCCGCCACTGTAAAGAATTATGAAAAGCTAGGTTACAGCATGTATAGGATTTTTAGAATGCAGTATTGACCTGAATGTGGTAAAGGATTCTGGGAAGCTGGGCTGTGGGCCTAATACTATCTGTAACAAAATAAGCTGCTGAGCTGTGGGAACAATTTGGCTGTAAATTAATTGGTGCCAAGGGGGCAGGATGTTATCAAGCGTGTGAAAGGAAAAAGGGAGTAAAACTTCAAGGACAGGATAGTTGCCGCCCTAAAAATGCCATGCAGCTGTTGTAAACTTTTGATGAAGCAGGTGATGCTAACCAGATCAATCACTAACATCTGAGGGGAGGGGGAGTAGTTGAGAGCTATAATAGAGAACTAAAATCCCAAGTCTTTAGTCAGATTCCCTCGTGGAACTGCCTCACCATGCTGTCCTGAAGGAAGGAGGAGAAACTATGCTGAGTTGTGCAACGGAACCATCCAGCTAAGAATGTATCTGTAAGACAGCCTGTGTTAAATGTCTCTATGTTAGTCTATGTTAGGTTTTATTATTTTGTTTCTATGCTGTAGTCCTTTTGCTAATTACTCGCAAGCCAGTTTGATTGTTTTGCTTTAATAAAAGCTTTAAGGAGATTCTGTGTTTTGGGAGTACTTTGGTGTTCCTAAGGGGAATGTAAAATGCTGAACTAAAATCCAGAGACCGCTACCGTATTTGAGAGTACTCCCTATCCGGTCTGCCAGAGTGGGTTTTGGAAGGCAGGCAGTTGCCTGGTCCTTCCGTCAAGGTTTTCCCCTCTGGAGAGGCTGGAAGCTCTTTACAGCCACCAAGAGAGGTGAGGGGTTTGGCGGCCAGGAATGGGGCCTTCTCGGTGATGGCCCCCCAACTTTGGTGGTGGCCCTCCCCTTAGAACTAAGAACTGCTCCCTCTTTGGCAATATTTCGGCAGGGGCTGAAGACCTTATTTCAACAAGCTTTTAATAGTTGACAGGCTGGCTGGTTTTTTACACTCTTTTTGTAAATTTTAGGATCCACGGGGCTGGCTGTTTTAAATTTTAATTATTTTAATATTGTTCTTAATTATTGTTTTTAATTGTCAATTTTACACACTGATTTTACTGTGTTTTTAATGTTGTAGCTGCCTTGGGGCAGAAAAGCAGGATATAAATTTAATAAATAATAATAATATGTACACCCACCATCGCATGTACAGTTAAATCAGCTTTTGGGCCTCTATTCTGAAATTTTATTCATATCTAAATCTACAGTTTGGGGTTAGGAAGAAGAAATACATGGGTAAAGGGTACATAGGTTGATACTTTAGGAATCTGTCTTAACAGTGAATTCATTTTCTAAGCTACACGTAGGGTTACCATCTTAAAAACAAACAAAAAACAAAATCTTTCTAATCATTTAAACTTTAGACTAACCATTCCATTTATCTTCATATTACTACTACCTATCCAGCTAGCCAAACATAAAACATTTTCCATATATTTTTAATTCTATCTACTTCACCATTTCTAACTCTTTCAGTTAATACATCTCAACTATTTTGTTTATTTTCTGTATTAACATTTCTACTGAAGGTATATCTACATTTTTCCACATCTGTGCATAAATAAGCCTTGCTGCAGTGTTTACATGTATCATGATATGTTTTTCTTCTTTACTGTAACTATTTGGTATAATATTTAAGAGAAACATTTCCGGTTCCAATGGGATAACACATCTCAACACCTCCTGTAACAATGTACACATTCTCTCCCAGTATCTTTTTGCCTTATTACTGGTCCACGACATATGATAGAAAGTCCCTATTGATTCTTGACATTTCCAACAACTATTATTTGTTCCGGGCCACATCTTAGCTAATTTATCTGGGGATATATGCCACCTATAAAACATCTTATAAATATTTTCTTTAAAAGATACTGCTTTAGTCAATTTAATATTTATTTTCCAAATTTGTTCCCAACTATCCATTGAAATATTATGACCTACATTTCTTGCCCATTGGATCATCATATCCTTCACTAATTCATCTTCCATGGTCATATCTAATAAGAATCTGTACATTTTCTTAATATATTGACCTTTATCCACTAAAAACAATTCGTCAAACTCTGTATATTGTGCATAAAATCCCACTTTTTTTGATCTAGATCCATCTAGATCTTACTTCAGAGTACCAATCTAATTTAATCCCTTTTTCTAACAGTTTCTTTTTCAATTATATTTCCATTCTCTCATTCAAAAGTTCATCATATATTCTATTTTGGTTCTCTGACAACCAATCTGATTTTGATGTAATTTCCAATGGTTTCACCCAACTTGATATCTTTGTACAGTATACATCTTGTATCTAATTTGTTCCCATACTCATAATAATGCTCTTATTATTATATGCTGTCTAAAGTACCCAAAATGCTTTGCTTTGTCATAAATAAGGAAGGCATGCCATCCCACTTATAAGTCATGGGCTTCTAGAGGCGTGGATTTTAATATGTATAGACCTATTAAGCATGTGCAATTTGCTACAACCCTTTGTAAACTTTTCACCTCTAATTAACACACCTTGTTAGTCGAAACACCAGGCTTATCTACTTTTACTTCTTCACCTATCTACTACTCCCTTGCCAAGCTTTTGAAGCTGTGACTCGCTTGACAGTGAATCATTCTACTGAGCAAAGCTATTGTTTGTGTTATTTGCTCCAAATTACAGGTTTTATTCCCGTTCTCAGTCTTCTGAGAGCACCCAATTCATAAGCTCTTAGTTCCCTTTTTGTACTTTTAGCTTGTCTGCCCCAAATCACGGATATTGTGATTTCTGCCCCAAATATTAATTCCTTACATATTTTACGGAGGTTTGGGTGTGGCTATGGCGTATGGGTGTGGGCTATGGTTCGTCACCCACCAGGCACTCCCAATGCTGAATTCAAGTTGGCTCCCCTGCCTTCTCTTATACCTCCTCCAGTCTTCCCCATGGGCTCCTATCAGTGCCTACCACAGTATCTGTACCTGCTGTGCGAAAGACCTTCTTTGTCCATTCTAAATCTCTCGTCCATCACTGGCATTGAAGGACCTCCGGTGTTGTGAGAGACGGAGGAGAAAATGGCTTACCGGGGAGATCACAACTGCCATTGGTGATTTGAATAACGTTGGAATCTCTCTACATCTGAGAGCAAGATCCATATAGGTTTGCCTTACGAGCCTAGGCATGGCATAAGTATTGACTTCTCAATCTCAGATGAAAGCAGGCCTCAAGAACTCAGTTGTGTCACCGTGGCAATAACAAGAGTTTGACATAACAAGATTCAGGGTCAGAGAGTGGAGACCCCTCTGTGCAGAACCTTCCAAGGACATTCCAGAAGTGTCATGCCAGAAGGACATCGGATTTGAATGTGTTGTTTACTGGGTCAGGTTGAACTAGGAGAGAAGAATATGGGACTCATGCTTGAGAAGGGGCTGGGGACACTTTCAGTGGTCAAAAGGCTTTCATAAGAAGGGGCCAGGGTGGAGGAAGACCAAATGAGGAAGATTGAATTGCGGTAAAGAACTTGTTGACTCCACTTGTCCTGTCATGAGTGGAGGCCGTCTAAAACGGTTTTATTTTTTCAGGGATGGCGGTGTTATCCAAAAGTAAAAATGGGTGAAAGGGGTGTTCTGTTTGATGAATCTGTAGACTTGCCACAGGATGTGGTGATGAAAACTGCAGGCCTTGATTCTATTAAAGGGGGATTGGACAGATGTACGGAGGAAAAGGCCATCATACGTGACAAGCCATAACAGGTATAGGCAGCCTCCTGGCTTTACAAGTGGCCTATCTCTGAGTGTTGGATGCAAGGAAGTGGCAACCGCATGCAGGGGTCTTTTTGCCTTGTGTGCTCCCTGGGGAGCACTGTGAACTGGTGGTGCACTGTGAGATACAAGGACTAGATGGGCCCTTTCAGAACTGAGCTCCAGCTGAAGCTTTTTCCACACTCTAGGCATGGACATGGTTTGTCCCCGATTTGGGTTCTTTGATACACAGTCAGGTTTCCACTCCAACTGAGGGCACAATCCTAAGCAGTGCCGGACTGGCAAGGCCAATGGGCCAGTGCCATATCTGATGTTGCTTAAGAGACACTGGAGCCTACCCTTACCCTTTGCTCCCTTGCCATAGGGGAGGCTCCAGCCTCTCCTATGCTCTCCTCAGATCTGCGCCTGCTAAATATGCTCCCAAGCCCGTCCACGTCCCACCCACAATCTCCCCGCCACCAATCCCCATCCCGGAGTGGTATAGGACCCCCCTGACGTCAAACAGCTTCGGTCGGCACAAAGGAAGCTCCCCATCGAAGCTCTCAAGCAGATGCACGTAACGTTGAATTGAGAACTGTAGCGCCCGCGCGTCAGCACTACATCTGTCACATTGACACTATGACTATGACCTAGCCTAACCCTAGGGAAAGTAGGATTGCCCTGTGAAGCTCTTCCCACACTCTGGTCATTGATATGGTTTCTCCCCTGTGTGGGTTCTGTGGTGCACAGTCAGGTTCCCATTCCGACTGAAGCTCTTTCCACACTCCAGGCATTGATACGGTTTCTCCCCTGTGTGAGTTCTGTGGTGCACTTTAAGTTTTGAGCTCTGACTGAAGCTCTTTCCACACTCAAAGCATTTATATGGCTTCTCCCCTGTGTGGGTTCTTTGATGAATGGTAAGATTTCGACTGTCTGTGAAGCTCTTTCCACACTCAAAGCATTGATAAGGTTTCTCCCCTGTGTGGCTTCTTTGATGGATAACAAGTTGTCGACTTTCTGTGAAGTTCTTTCCACACTCCAAGCATTGATATGGTTTCTCCCCTGTGTGGGTTCTTCTATGCAAAGTCAGGGTTCCATTCTGAGTGAAGCTCTTTCCACATTCCAAACATTGATATGGTTTCTCCCCTGTGTGGGATCTCTGATGCAAAGTCAGTTTTGATCCATAACTGAAGCTCTTTCCACACTCCAAACATTGATATGGTTTCTCCCCTGTGTGGGTTCTGCGATGCCTAGTCAGGCTTTCACTCCTACTGAAGCTCTTTCCACACTCCAGGCATTGATATGGTTTCTCCCCTGTGTGGGTTCTTAGATGCGCAGTCAGGTGTCCACTCCAACTGAAGCTCTTTCCACACTCCAAACACTGATATGGTTTCTCCCCTGTGTGGGTTCTTTGATGGATGGTAAGATATCGACTTCCTGTGAAGCTCTTCCCACACTCGAAACATTGATAAGGTTGCTCCCCTGTGTGGCTTCTTTGATGAATAATAAGTTGTCGACTTTCTGTGAAGCTCTTTCCACATTCCAAGCACTGATATGGTTTCTCCCCTGTGTGGGTTCTTCTATGCATAGTCAGGTTTGATCTCTGAGTGAAGCTCTTTCCACACTCAAAGCATTCATATGGTTTCTCCCCTGTGTGGATTCTTTGATGGATAGTAAGTTGTCGACTTCCTGTGAAGCTCTTTCCACATTCCAAGCACTGATAAGGTTTCTCCCCTGTGTGGGTTCTTTGATGGATAGTAAGTTGTCCACTGACTGTGAAGCTCTTTCCGCACTCGAAGCATTGATAAGGTTTTTCCCCTGTGTGGATTCTTCTATGCACAGTCAGGGTTCCACTCTCAGTGAAGCTCTTTCCACACTCCAAGCATTCATATGGTTTCTCCCCTGTGTGGGTTCTTCGATGCGCAGTCAGGCATTCACTCTGACTGAAGCTTTTTCCACACTCTAAGCATTGATACGGTTTCTCCCCTGTGTGGGTTCTTTGATGCAAAGTCAGGCTTCCATTCCGACTGAACCTCTTACCACAGTCCAAGCATTGATATGGTTTCTCCCCTGTGTGGGATCTCTGATGCAAAGTCAGTTTTGATCTACAACTGAAGCTCTTTCCACACTCCAGGCACTGATATGGTTTCTCCTCTGTATGGGTTCTTTGATGGAAAGTAAGTGTTCCACTGTCTGTGAAGCTGTTTCCACACTCCAGGCATTGATATGGTTTCTCCCCCGTGTGGGTTCTTTGATGACTAGTCAAGATTGCGCTATGAGTGAAGCTCTTTCCACACTCGAAGCATTGATACGGTCTCATCCCCTTGTGTGGGTGTTTTTCCTTCCTCTTTCCAGTTTCTTTTTTGGGATCACTTGCGAGGAGGTCAAAATCCTCCCCCTGACAAACTTCAGATTTATTTCTCCATTGCTCTGTCTGGTTTCCTGGCTGCTTCTTTGATCTGTCTTGATGTGCAGCTTTCTCCTTTGCGTGGGTCTGTTGAGGGGAAGGGGTGTTTGTGCTTTCCCTGAAGTTATTCCTCCACTCAGAGCAGTTAACTGATTTCTTCCCTGTTTCAGTTCTGTTGTGTTTCTCCATGTTCGGTAGACAGGAGAGTCCTTCTCCGTGCAAAGGATTCCTTTTCCATCTCTTCTTTTTGAGATAGTCCTCGTCGCTTTGGATTTTATGGGGAAGAACAATATCTTTAGTCCTCCGAACCGGTGCTGGGCTCCCCTCCTGCCTCCCTGATCTGTCTTCATCCTCATGGCCTTGGCTGCTGCTTCCTGGAAGAGAGAGAAAAGCTGGATTATCAGGGCAAGATAGTGATGGGACCTCTAAAGTGCATTCCTAGACAGGTATACTCAAAAGGAAACTCCAGTGGATTCAGCAGCACCGATTCCCAGGAAAGGGTGCACAGAATCGCAGCCCTGCTCAGCTACTGACTCTCAATGCCCTGTTGAGAGTCATTTCGGCGGGGGCTGAAGACCTTTTTATTTCAAAAAGCTTTTAACTGTTGACAGGCTGGCTGGTTTTTACACTTTTATATCATGATTATATCTTATGATCCACGGGGCTTGTTGTTTTTTCAATTTTAAATTGTATTTTAATATTGTTTTAAAATTGTTTTTTAATGTTAAATTCTGTATTTTATTATGTCTTGTTGTGTTGTAATGCCACCTTGGGTGCCTTCGGGCAGAAAGGCGGGATATAAATCCAATAATAATAATAATAATAATAATAATAAAGAAGTATTTCCTTTTAACTGTTCTCACTCTCCCAAGACTCAATTTTAGTGGATGCCCCCTGGTTCTGGTGTTGTGAGAGAGGGAAAAGAACATCCCTCTATCGATTCTATCCCTCCCACGCACAGTTTTGTATGTCTCAATCATGTTCCCCTTAGGCACCTTCTTTCTAGACTGAAGAGCCCCAAACGCTGCACTCTCTCCTCATAAGGGAGGTGTCCCAGCCCAGTAATCATTTTGGTCGCTCTCCTCTGTACCTTTTCCAGCTCCACTGTGCCCTTTTTGAGATGTGGTGACCAGGACTGTTCGCAATACTCCAGATGTGGCCTTACCATTCACTCGTACAATGGCATAACAATATTGGCCATTTTATTCTCAACCCCTTGTTTAACTACCTGTTATGGAAATTGCGGAAGATGCCCCCAGGAGTTAGGGAATGGAATCACCAGTGGCCCCTCGTCCATGTCAGTAAGGAATTATCAGCCATGTGACCCCAGAGCCTTTGCCCGCAGCTTGTTCACAGCTGCAGCCAACTGGAGACAACCCAGCTGTAACCTAGGCAGGCTAATGAAGCCCTGGCTATAAAGGAAGGGTGATTAGCACCAGGCAGGTGTAGGAGCAGGAAGTTTGGAAGGAGGATTGTGGGAGGAAGGCAGGCGGCTGGAAGTGTGACTACTGATTTGGATAGATGGACTGATTGTAGGATGGACTGATTGGCTTGGCCTGAGATTGCTGTTGGAACCAAGGTCATTGGAGACGAGGGAATTGGTGTGGGGCTGCCCCGCCCCTGGAGCCACGGAGTGGAGGAGGCAGGAGGGCCGGTGTGGCTCAGCAGGCAAGCTCACTGCCTTTGTTGGGTGGGAGGGTTCTGCAGTGCCATGCATAAGCCTAGGGGTTTAGGGGTTGGTTTTTTTAGGGTAAAAGGGAGGCTACTTAGTCTATTGCAGGCATAGATTGTAGAGTGGGAATTTGGCATAAAATTACCCCAAGCATAGAATTGGCCTTCCTTACCACTGCCACACACTGGGTCGACACTTTCATCAAGTTGTCCACCAGCACCCCCAGATCTCTCTCCTGATCCGTCGCAAAAAGCTCAGAGCCCATCAGCCTATATTTGGATTTTTTTTTACCCCAATAGACATTCACTTTACACTTGTCCACACTGAAACACATCTGCCATTTGGCTGCCCATCCCCCCATTTGGGAGAGGTCCGTCTGGAGCTCTTCACAATCCATTCTGGTTTGTAACACCTGGAAGTTTTGTGTCATCTGCAAACCTGGCCACTTTGCTGCTTATGCCTGTCTCCAGGCCATTTATGAACAAGCTGGGTCACTTAAGCACAATCCCAAGACAGATCCTTGGGGCACTCCGCTTTCCCCCTCTCTCCGTTGTGAAAATTGCCCCCGGACCCCTGACCTCACTCTCTGACTTCTGCTCCCCAACCAATTAACCCACAAGCGGACCTGCCCTCTGATTCCCTGACTGTTGAGTCTTCCCAGCAGCCTTTGGTGAGGAGACTCCTGAAACTCCAGACAGACAGCATCCATCCATGGGTTACCCACATCCACACGGAGCCCTCAGACACACCAGAGAGGGTCCCGCTCCACCCCTGAACTGCGCTGACTGGCCAGCAGCAGGCAACTTTTGGAAGCAACTTTTTTTTGTCAGAACATTTGCTACTGTTTGACATTTTGACTCAGGATATATCATCTCTCAGTTCACACACAGCATTGTGTCTTCGATATTGTCTCTTTTGTTCTGAATCCCATGCCTATTACATAAGAACATAAGAAGAGCCTTGCTAAAAAAGATTAAAGTAGAACTTATTCATCTATATATATAAAAGAGAACGTATGTATGTATGTATGTATGTATGTATGTATGTATGTATGTATGTATGTATGTAACACCTGGAGCGATGCGCACCAAACTCAGCACGCACATGCCTTGCGGCCTGGTGACAAACACTGCGGGGGTCAGGCCCCCCCTAGTGCCCCTGGGAGTGGGGGTATGTGGGGGCCCCCGCGTGAAAACGGTCGAAAACGGTTTAAATTGGCATCAAATCTGTATTTTCCAGGGTCGCCGGTACGAGCGGCGACGCTCCCGATGCCATTGGAGTCCGGGTTCAGGCCCCCCTCGGTGTGGGGGGCAAGAAGGGGTGCGAAACAAAACGTCTGCCATGCCCTGCTGGAACGCCAGGAGCGATTGGCACCAGACTCAGCATGCACATGCCTTGTGGCCTGGCGACAAATGCTGTGGGGGTCAGGCCCTCCTACTGCCCCCAGGGGTGGGGGTACGCCAGGGCCCCCTGCATGAAAACGGTTGAGAACGGCTGAAATCTGCCTCAAATCCATAGTTTCCGGGGTCGCCGGGATGAGTGGTGATGCTCCTGGTGCCGTTGGAGTCTGGGTTTGGCCCCCCCTCGGTGTGGAGGGGAGAAGGGGTGCGAAATAAAACGTCCACCATGGCCTGCTGGAATACCTGGAACGATCGACACCAAACGCAGCACGTGTATGCCTTATGGCCTGGCGACAAATAATGCGGGGGTACGACCCTGTCCTTTCCTGTCTAATAGAAGCTTGGGACAATTTGTTACCTGGGCAACGCTGTCTCAGCCTAACCAACCTCAACTTGCCCCAGAAGGGAGGAGAGTCTCTAGTGGGGCAAAGGGTTGCCACTCACCACAGCACCCTTCTGGTCGCCCCCACCCAGCACCCTCCGAAGCCTCTGCTGTGTGATGCATAAGTGAGTTACCTTCCAAGGTCTCTTCTCCCTGGAGATCCTGGGAAGACACAGACTCCCCTCCATCTATCTGGGAAAAGGCGGCAGGTTTGGAAACTTCCTCTGAGAAGGAAACAAGAACACATGACACATTTCTGACCACAAAATATCGGGAGTTTCCGGAGTCACATAAGGGAGTTGTGTTTTCCTTTTCCGGTTATCTGGATAACATGGCCCCACCTAACCTTCAGAGTCATTTGCAGCTCAAAGACCTGGCTCGGATCTGTTGTTCTGACAGTGAGGGGCTCAGGCTCCTGCAAAACTTAGTGGTCCCCCCAGGAACGCCATTTGGGTTTTGTACTTTTCACCATTGATCTTCTTTCCCTAGACATTTGTATCCAGCTGTTTCATTCAGAAACAGCATCAGTCGGGCCAAGCTCCGTGGGGTGAGCCCCACACATCCTGATTCACTGCCCTGCACTTCTTCCTTTGGCAACATTGGCCCTTCCCCTCTCTGCCTATCAAGGCATTTCCCTTCTGTCTTTGAAAACTTGTTGGTATTGGAATGAGGCAGAAGAAATTTACTGATCTGTATGGTTGGTTTCTATCTAGAGACATGGAGCTAAAATGGCAACATGTAAATCCGCCCGGTGATATGAATATGAATGGCAACATAGAGATCTGCCCAGTAACAAAAGAATCTGCCCGGAGATATGGTCATGTGATGGTAATGACTGGATGATATATAAACATGACCAGGGATACAATGTGTGTTGTGTTTCTTCAGAGCGGGATTTGAAAGAGTGTGTGCTTGAGAGAAGTCTTTTGGATGAGAGCTGATCATTGATTAATAGAAGTTATGTACAGTCTGCTGGAGTTGCTATAACAGTTGTAAAGAAGATTAACTTGAGTAATACAGAAGTTCTTGTTAAAGAAGTCTGAGTTTCTTGTCTGTGATCATCAGTGTTGGATCTCTGAGTAAACCACTCAGGAGTAGTATTCATCCACGCACATCATCATCGTCATCATCACTACTCAAAAATTATTATTGTAACAAAACTCCTTGCAAAACCTGCTTCCCCAAAACCTTTCCAGGCCCACCACAAACCTGCCTTTCCTGCCTCAGTTCAGTCGTCCACCAGCCATTCCTGCATGGAGCCCAGACCCTCAGAGGGGATTTAATTGTCCCTGCAATGATTCCAGGCCAGTTCCTGTAACTTGGACCAGGAGAGCCGATGTGGGGAAAATCCCTCATTTGGAGGCGAGTCGTATGCTTGTTTAATGCTTGTCTCAGAACGCCTACCTCTCAAGTAAGGAGGTTGCACTAACCATCATGGCCTGTACCCTGCGATGGACCTTTCCTCCAGAAATCCATCCAGTCCCCTTTTAAAGGCATTGGGGCCAGATGCCATCACCACCTCTTGTGACAAGGAGTTCCAAAGATTAATTACCTGCTGGTTAAAACAATATTTCCTTTTATCTGTTCTCACTCTCCCAACACTCAATTTTAGTGGATGTCCTTTGGTCCTGGCAGTGCGAGAGAGGGAAAAGGACCTCCCTCCATCCACTTTATCCATCCTGTGCATAATTTTGTCTCAATCAAGTCCCCCCTCAGACGCCTTTTTTCTAGGCTGAAGAGCCCCAAATGCTGTAGCCTGTCCTCATATGGGAGGTGCCCCAGCCCCGTAATCATTTTGGTTGCTCTCTTCTGTCCCTTCTCTGCTCCCCCTACATCCTTTCCTCACTGCAGGGGTTGCAGCCCAGTAGGTCCAGCTGGAGGGTGGCCGCTTCCCCAGGACCGGGTCTTGCCCCGCTGGGTCTGCTTGGTCCTGAGGCCTTGGCCCTTACGGGGGCGGTCAGGACCCTTGCTGGGGTCCTATCAGGAGAAAGATCCCTGTTGGACAGGCCGGTCTCCCTCGCCAGAGGCCTCCCCAAGTGTGGGCTCCACAGCCCGTACGGGTCAGGCGGTTGCGAGCCCCCCTGCACATCCTTTCCCCCAGCCGGCTGGCCAGAGACTGCCCCTTCCAGCCGAGCCGGGCTTCCTTTAAGGCCCAGCCTCCACCTCCGGGCCCTGCCCTTTCCTCCCCTTGATCTCCCGAGGCTTCCCTTGAGGCTGTCCCGTGTACCGACGTGAGGCCTGGGGCTGGCTCCTGCACCTGCCCTCCCGGCCATAGGTCTGGATAGGCCCTGCTCTTCCCTGGGTGGAAGCGCCTCCAGCCTCCCCTGGTTGGCAAGGCCTCCTCGCTTGGCCCCTTCCCCAGGGCCGGGTGTCTCCAGGGGTCGCTCCCCGCAAACCCCCCTCGGGCGGTGGTCGTCCCGGTCCTGTCTGGGGCGACATGTAGTTAAGAGATCGGCAATTTCGTTTTTCAGTTCCTTAAGAACTCTTGGGTGGATGCCATCTGGGCCCGGTGACCTATTGATCTCTCATTTGTTGATTAGGCCTCTCCTCTTCCCCGTGGCTTCCTTTCTGCCTCCTCCCATCCTCTGGGTTGGGAAAGGAAACTAAACAGGGGACTGAGCAGGAGACAACACGTGGAGGGAGGGAAGGAACATGGTGGGCCAGAGCATCAGTTCTTCAGATCACACAGGCATTTTTGGACTACAGCTCAGCCAAGGTGCTGCTGTGGCTTTGCCAAGGAAAGGATCAGAACGGCAGGGAGGCTCTTTGCTGACTCAGCCTCACCAACCCCAACTTGCGACATAGTGGAACTCGAAAAAGTACAGAAGAGAGCAACCAAATGATTATGGGGTTGGGGGACCTCCCGTACAAGGAAAAGTTACAGCATTTGGGGGCTCTTCAGTCTAGAAGGAAGGCACCTGCGGGGGGACATGATTGAGGCATACGAAATTACGCAGGGGGTGAATAGATAGAAGGAATCTCTTTTCCCTCTCACACAATACCAGAACCAGGGGACATCCGCTAAAGCTGTGTGTTAGGAGAGTTAGAACGAAAAAAAGAAAATATTTCTTTTCCCAGCATATAGTTAGTATGTGGAACTCCGTGACACAAGATGTGGTGAGGTCATTGGGCCTGGATGCCTTTCAAAGGGGATTGGACAGATTTATGGAGGAAAACTCCATCACAGGTTACAAGCTATGATGGGTATGTCCAGTCTGAGATTAGTTGATCACTCATCATGAGGGTGGGGTTGGAATTTTTTTGTCATCCAAATTGGCCATGGATGGTAGTTTTTTTGCCTACCCCAGACTGTGGAGGGAGGGATCAGTGTTCAGTCGGTCACATGATTTACATTTGTGTTTCATAAAGTCAAACCCCAACCTCATGTCTTCCTTGGGGAGGGGGTGCAAGGCAGTGGTGTCATCTACTCTCTCGTAAGCCGGAACGCGGGCGGGACTTAAGTGATTGACAGACGGTCGACTCACTTCCGGGTTCTTCGCGCGCCCCGCGCAGCTTTCCCTCGCCTCGGAGGGGGCGCCTGCTCGCCCAGGTACCCGGCGCGCCCCCCACCCATCCCCCCC
>JAJKFI010011788.1:42561-60769 GCA_029204185.1 Lerista edwardsae
ATTTGGATTTTTTTTACCCCAATGGACATTCACTTTACACTTGTCCATATTGAAACACATCTGCCATTTGGCTGCCCATCCCCCCATCGGCAAACCTGGCCACTTTGCTGCTTATGCCTGTCTCCAGGCCATTTATGAACAAGCCGGGTCATTTAAGCACAATCCCAAGACAGATCCTTGGGACACTCTGCTTTTCCCCTCTCTCCATTGTGAAAATTGCCCACGGACCCCACTCTCTGACTTCTGCTCCCCAACCAATTCTTGACCCACAAGCGGACCTGCCCTCTGATTCCCTGACTGTGGAGCTTTCCCAGCAGCCTTTGGTGAGACTCCTGAATGTCCAGATAGGCAACATCCATCCATGGGTTTGTTCACATCCACACGGAGCACTCAGACACACCAGAGAGGGTCCCGCTCCGCCCCTGAACTGCACTGACTGGCCAGCAGCAGGCAACTTTGGGAAGCCACCTTTTTTTGTCAGAACATTTACTATTGTTTGACATTTAAACTCAAGATATATCATCTCTCAGTTCACACACAGCATTGTTTCTTCATAATTGTCTCTTTTCTTCTGAATCCCGTCATGCCTATTACAAAAAAGATTCAAGTAGAACTTATTCATTCATTTATAAAACTGATTCTTTTTGGCCTGAGAAAATATGGAAAATGTATAAGGTATCCCTTGTACTGAAAGGTTTACTGAAAGGTTTGGAGACCCATGTCTCAGCCCCCCGCCCTTGAAACATAATCTGAATTGCTCTGTAGCAGCTTTTAGGGGGCTGTTATGGGGGGCCTTGAGGCAGAGCCCCCCTAGACTCCGGAGGATCTTCTGAGCCCCACCGAGGCGGCACATGACCACCCAGAGTGGAGTTAAGTGGAAGTCCTTTAAATGTCATGTGATTGTGTGGGGTTTTGTTATATCTGTAGTTCTGTTGCATTGTTAGTTGGTTATTTGTTTGTGTTATTTATTTTATTTGTGTTGTATTGATTTTTGAGAGAATTAATAAATAAGTGTGTGTGTGTGTGTGTATGTGTATGTGTGTGAGTGCAGTTGGGATCCTGTGCCTTTGAGAACCACACAAGAGGCATAGTGGAGGCGCTGGCTCCACTATGAGGCCAACTGAGACAATTGCCTAGGAAAGCATATGGGTAGGGGATGGCCACCCCCAACCACCTGTGGATTCCTTTGTGCCTCCTCCCACCCTCTGGCTTGGGAAAGGAAGCAGGGACTGAGCAGAAGAAGGAACGTGGAGGAAAGGAACGTGGTGGGCCAGAGCATCAGTCGCTCAGATCACACAGGCAGTTTCGGACTACGGCTCAGCCAGGAGGCTGCTGTGGCTTTGCCAGGGAAGGGATCAGAACGGGAGGGAGGCCCTTTGCTGACTCAGCCTCACCAACCCCAACTTGCCCCAGAAAGGAGGAGAGTCTCTATTGGGGCAAAGGGTCGCCACTCACCACAGCACCCTTCTGGTCCCACCCACCTAGCACCCACCGAATCCTGTGTGATGCAGGATTGTTACCTTCCAATTTCATTTCTTGCCGGAGATCCTGGGAAGACACATTCTCTCCTCCTTCCATCTGGGAAAAGGCAGCAGGTCTGGAAACTTCCTCTGAGAAGGAAACAAGAACATGTGACACATTTCTGACCACAAAATATCGAGAGTTTCCAGAATTACATAAGGCAGTTGGTTTTCCTTTCCTGGTTCCATGCTAGGGATAATTAGAAAAGGGATTGAGAATAGAACAGCCAATATTGTATTGCCATTGTACAAAGTGATGGTAAAGCCACACCTAGAGTATTGCATACAGTTTTGGTCTCCACACCTCAAAAAGGACATAGTGGAATTAGAAAAAGTACAGAAGAGAGCGACGAAAATGACTACTGGGCTGGGGCACCTCCCTTACAAGGAAAGGCTGCAGCGTTTGGGGCTCTTCGGTCTAAAAAGAAGGAGCCTGTGGGGGACATGACTGAGACATACAAAATTATGCAGGAGGTGACTAGATAGAGGGAACCTCTTTTCCCTCTCACACAATACCAGAACCAGGGGACATCCTCTAAAGCTGTGTGTTAGGAGAGTTAGACCAAACAAAAGAAAATATTTCTTTACCCAGAGTGTAGTTATTATGTGGAACTCCTTGCCACAGGGCGTGGTGATGGCATTGGGTGTGGTTGCCTTTCAAAGGGGATTGGCAGATTTATGGAGGAAAACTCCACACAGGTTACAAGCTATGACGGGCATATCCAGTCTGAGATTAGCTGGTCGCTCATCATGAGGGCGGGGCAGGAATATTTTTATGTCATCCATGTCATGGATGGCAGGTTCTTTTGCCTACCCCAGACTAGGGAGGGAGGGAGGGAGGGAAACGTATTCAGTAGGGTGTCATGATTTGCACGTGTGTTTAATAAAGTTAAACCCCTACCTCATTCTGGTGCCTCCCTTGGGGGTGGTGCAAGGGCAATAGGCTACCTCAGAATGCCAGATGCAGGGGAGTGGCAGCGAGAGGCAAGTATCTGGTTGTCCTGCCTGCTCCCTGAGGCACCTGGTGGGCCACTGTGAGATCCAGGAAGCTGGACTAGGTGGGCCTTTGGCCTGATCCGGCAAGGCTTTTCTTCTGTTCTTATCTTAGGTTGGTTATCTGGATATAATGTGACCCCCCGCACCTTCAGAGCACAACCCTACCCTAAGCCAGCCTAGTAAGGCCGACATAATAGGGCCATATCCCAAGACCCATTGGGAGGAAGCAGCAGCAACATGCAGGACAAAGGGAGGTTTTCCCCTTGCACCCGCGTAAGCCCCAGTCACCCCTATGGGCCTGCTCAGACCTGCACCCGCAAAATAACAGGCGCAGAGGAATGTGCATGGGAGCAGTGCGAAATGGGGCCGCCATGGCTGGGAACCGGTGTTAGGATTTGGCACTACGGCCATCATGCGTCACAACTGTGCCATAACCGCCGTCTCTGCCCACTGCGCCGGCCAGTTACGCCCCTGGAATGCCCTCGTGGAGGCCCTGCACCGGCCGAGCGATGTTGACACTTGAGCGCAGCGCAGGCACTAAGGGGAGGGGTATAGGATTGTGCTGCCATAGTGCTTTACGGCATGTTCGCGACAGCATTTGGCCGGCGCAAGAGCACAGCGTTGGCATTAAGCGGGGTATAGGATTGTGCTGACAGAGTCATTTGCTGCTCAAAGACCTGGCTCGGATAGTTGGTTCTGACAGCGAGGGGCTAGGGCTCCTGCAAAACTTAGTGTGTGTCCCCCAGGAACACCGTTTGGGATTTGTACTTTTCACAATTGACCTCCTTCCCCCAGACATTTGTATCCAGCCGTTTCATTCCCAAAAAGCATCAGTCGGGCCAAGCCCCACAAGTCATGATTCACTGTTCAGTACTTCTTCCTTTTGCAATGTTGGCCCTTCCCCTCTCTGCCTATCGAGGCCCCTCCCTTCTGTCCTTGAAAACTCCTTGCAAAACTTGCTTCCCCAAAGCCTTTCCAGGCCCAACAAAACCTGCCTTTACTGCCTCAGTTCAGTCGTCCACCTGCCATCTCTGCCTGGAGCCCAGGCCCTGGGATGGGATTTTTTCCTGCACTGATTCCAGGCCAGTTCCTGTAACTTGGACCAGGAGAGCCAATGTGGGGGAAATCCCTGATTTCAAGATGCAGGGTGTGGAGGAGGGTCGTATGGAACGGAGGTGCCCAGTTCTGTCTGCAAGTGGAAAGAGCCCCCCTTCCTCACTGAGCCACACACCTGGCAAGACGCAGATGCTTCAAGGCAGGCTGTGCTGGGACCTCCCTCTGGGGCTGGACCTTCCCCACTTCGTGGCCGAGAGGCTCCCCCTGCTCCAACCTCCGCAGTTCCTCCTGGGATCCTCAACTCTCAGCCGGTCCTCCTCGCTCAGGCACGGAGGCTTCTCAGCTGCCAAGTCCAGCTCTCCCCCTGAGGATGTCTGACCCCACCTGCTTCTGTAGGAGCAAAGACACTTGCAGGAGTTAAAAAGACAAAACACAACATTGCAAATATCATACAACTGAAAAGCACAGCGCAGTGAAAAAGCCCCCCCGAATCAGGAACCGTGGCAGCGTTTCAGGCTAGAGGGCTGCTCTCTGCTGCCTCTACCGCCTCCCTCTGTGTTTTGCATCGGCCCCTCCTGGCCCCCTCCGGTCCGTCTTCTACACAGTCCCTGCCAACCCCCCACCACAGACACAAAGCCATCTGGGCTGCGTTCCTTTTCCGCCTTCAAGCACTAGAGAGTTGGGCTTTTCAGCTTCAAGTGGGCCTCGGTCATGTTCCATTTTTCGGCTTCTGGCATGCTCCCAACGCTAGGGCTGCCCTCTTTGTTAGGAGAACTGCCGAAAGTGATGTTTCTAGCCTGCTTCTCGCGCGGTCAATCTCAAAACAGAAGTTAAGGGGAAACTGAGAGGACCCCTGAAATGGCCCTGCTTTGTCCTTGGAACAGGCCTGGCTGGGTCAGAACTGGAGGTCACACACTCACTCACTCACTCACTCACTCACACACTCACAGCCTCCAGGGTGTGAGGAGCAGGTGAGCGATCAGAGGAGGTCCCACCAGGAGAGCAGGAGGATATGCAGGCAAAGAGCAGAAAATGACCTGACTGCCACTGTACCATTGAGTGAAACAGAGCTACATGAACAGATAAATTTCTACCGCCTAGATTGTGCCAACGTTTCAGAATTGATTTGAAAATCCACCTTCTGATTGGCTGGGAGGCTCATTCGTACAGGATGTAGGAAGTTGCCATCTTTCCTAGCTCCGGGCTCCCTAGTGAAAATGCTCGTGTGGGGAGCATGCTGGAAGCTGAAAAAGAACATCAAACCTAAGAAGAGCCCTGCTGGATCAGGCCAGAGGTCCATCTAGTCCAGCTGCCTACATCTCACAGTGGCCCACCAGATGCCTCACCCAGCATTCGGAGGTACCCGACATCTCAAAGGAGGAGGTTGCACCATCCATCGTGGCCTGTAGCCTGAGACGGATGTTTCCTCCAGACATCTGTCTAGTCCCCTTTTAAAGGCACCTAGGCCGGACACCATCACCAGCTCTGGTGGCAAGGAGTTCCAGAGATTAATTACCCACTGGGTAAAACAGAATTTCCTTTTCTCTCTTCCAACACTCAATTTTAGTGCCTCTCAACCATGGTTCCTGCTGAGGCGCTTTTTTCCTAGACTGAAGAGCCCCCAACGCTGCAACCTTTCCTCATGAGGGGGGTGTCTTGAATGCAGCCCAGAATTTTCAGCAGGGAGCTCGGAGCTGGAAAAGATGGCAACCTCCATGCAGACTGGAAACAGGAGCCTCCCAGACACCATCTTGGATTTTAAAACCAATATGGATTTTAAAATAATTCTGAATTGTGGGCAGGAATCTGCACAGGTCCAACTAACGGCTGCATTAGCCCTGCTTTTAGAAATGGTCCACTGGCACACAGGCCACTGTTTCCCTCTTTCAGATCCAGCCGGGAGGGGCCGGCCAGGGCGTGGGGACCGGAGAGGAGCGTGGCCAGCCTGGGAAAGATCCGCTCTCTCCTTCCGTGCCTGCAGGGGTGTCAAGGGAGCGGCTTGCACTAAAAAGGCTCCGCAGTCAAAGGGCACAGATCGAATGTCAGGATAAAAGGGGGGGGAGACGTGGGAGGCAACAGCCTGAACTCAGCCCCAGACTCTCCGAGAGACGCTGCAAGGAGCCTCCTGCCCACGCCCCTCCCCCGCATTGTCTCTCTCCCCTCAACCTGGGGGGGGGAATGGGTCCCGCTTCCCCCTCTGGCCAGGAGAGGTGGCGAGGGGCCACCGCAAGGGAGGAGGCGGCACCCAGGAAGGACCCCGGGCGAGACTGTCCGCGCCCTCCCCAGACCCGCACTCGGAATCCTGGGGAGGGGGGAGCAGAGGCATTTCTACAGGGATGGCAAAGCTCTAAGTGTTGCAAGAAGCCTTACCCTGTCATGTACATCCCTCCTCTCCCTTGCTGCTGTAGCCAGTAAGCAACGCCAAGATGTTGCTGTTCCCTGTGAGGATTGGCTAAAACGGTGCAGGAGAGGAGTGATTTCCACTGCAAGGTAAGGCTTCTAGCAAAACTTAGAGCTTTGCCATCCCTGTAGAAACGCCACTGGCGGGGAGCAGCCGCGGCCAGAGCCCCCCCCCCAGCCCCCCCCTTCGCCGGCTGCCCCCCTGATGGCTGCTCGCCGGCGCCACGCAAGCGGGAACTTCCAGGCCCCCAGACCCGTCCCCAGGAGGGAGGAGGCAGAAGCGGCACTGCTGCAGAGCCAGATCGGGGTCCTGGGACTCCAATGGTCGAAGGAGCGCGCAGGGAACGCCACTGCCCCGCTGCTCCCGGGGCAGGACCCACGATGGAGCATCCTCAGACCCCGGCCTCCCCCCCCCCCCCGGGGCCCCCCTCGATTCCCACCCACCGCACCCCCAGCACGCCCCTTCCCCCCCCAAACGGGCAGCGGGCTCACCACACCAGCTGCTGACCCCGCGAGCGCGGCTGGATGGAGAGAGGAGGGGGCCGCGCAGGACGGGACTTCCCCACTCCAGCCCTCCCCCATCGCCCCTCTAGGAATCAGGCATCGCTCCGCTTAACCCTCGGAGTGCCGGCCAGCCAAGATGAAGACTCTTTGGAGAGGAGCCGGGGCTCCCCCTGCAACTCCCGGACTGAAAGTGGGGCGCATCTCCCCCGGCCGGGCATCCCTCCTCCCCAGGAAGCCCCCGATCCTCCCCCTGTGCGCTTACCGGGGAGTAACACACTGAAGACAGTTGGACTTTCTTCGATTGGAGCCCTTTGGGGACAGGGAGCCTTTTAAGCTGTGTGTGTTGCCTGTAAACCATTTTGTGAACTTTTGGTGGGAAAGAGGTATAGAAAGACGGTTTGCTTGGACTTCCTTCCTCCCGAGTAAGCATGCAGTAAGCGTGCATCTTACCTGAAGCCAAAAGCAGACCCTGCAAAAAGCAACAGGGCCCGATCCTATCCAGCCTTCCAGCACCAAACCAGCTGCAATGCAGCCCCAAACCCTCCCTTGACTTGAGGAGGCCTCCGCGACTGCCCTCCCCTGCCTGCATCAGCGCTGGAGGGTTGGACAGGATTGGGCCCGCAGTGGGGGTTCTGGTGTCCTCAGGGAGAAGCAGAGCTCAGGCTCCCTCTGCAAGAGGAAAGGAGCTTCGCCCAGTGCCTGGAGCCTCACTAAGAGGCTGGTGCTTTGGGGGGCAGGGGGAGGGGGTGTCTCGGGGATTGCTCTGCAACCATGACCTGCTGGACCCACCTGCTGTTCAGGGCCTGGTCCCTGGGATGCTCTGAGGGTAGATCTTCCACCTCCACCCTTTCCAGGGGGTTCCCCAAGCCAGGAGGAAACTCGGAGACCCGCCAGCCAGTCCAGGGATCCAGGGGCTGCAAGGGACGGTTCCTGTGATGCCAGGAGGCCAGGTGAGGCAGTGGCCTCAGGCAGATGATTGGAGGGGAGCTCCCTTCTGACTGTCCACCTGCCTCTGTTGCTCTTCCCCCCAATCCCTGGAATGGAAAAGGAGGGGGCAGAGCAGAAGAGGATCTCCCATGATGGCCCCTCTCCTCCACACTTCCTCCTTCGCCCTTCCCCTCTTTCCTTGCCAGCCCAGAGAGCGGAAGGAGCAGAGGCCACCACGTGGGCAACACCAGCAGCTCTCCTGCAGGCCGACCGATTCATGGACTGTCCTGGTTGCTGAGTCACTGCTCCTCTGCTGAGTCAGCTTTGGCATTCCTGGAAGCCTTCCCCTCCCTGAAATGCACCTAAGTGGACTTGCTCACAGGGGAACTCGTGGGAACAGTGCTGGCCCATCGCTGAGGCCAACTGAGACAGCTGCCTGAGGCCCCAGACTGGGAGAGGGACCCCACATCCACCTGCCCACCCCTCCCTCGATCCCCCTCCTGCCACTCCAGGGCGCCAGCCAACCCCTCCCCTCCCCTCCATCCCTTTTCCAATACAGGGAATTGCAGGATCCGAGGTGGGCACAGCACCAGGTTAGGTGCGAAGAATGTGGGACACCACTTTGTGCCCCAGGAATCCTGGGCCAGGTGGGATGAACAAGGCACCCCACCTGCCCCCGGTCTCCACACTCTTCCAGCAGGGCTCTTCTTATGTTCCCCCCCCCATTCCACCCTCCTGTGTGGACTTACTGGCCTGGGGCTCCTCTAGACGTGGCCGGCCAACAGCTACAGCCACTAGCCCCTTGGGAGATGGACCAGCCCTGCGGAAGGACAGGTTGCATTTTGCAACTTCCATAAAGCTCACCTCAGCTGGGATGAGGCCAGAAGGCATTAAGCTCACATTCCCCCCTGTGCTTTTTCTGCCTTTTAAGGTCCTGGTCTTGCACTGCTTGGAATATTTCGCCTACCCAAAGCTTTGACATAACATGGCTTTAACTCATCTGGCCTGATAACTGGCGATGTTTCCGTTCTTTTTAGCATTTTCTAAACAGAGATTCAAAAGCTGTATCAAAAACACTCAGCATGCTATGCATTGAGCAGTTCTAAGCATCCCTATGACAGTATGTCAAAAAATAACTCAAATCCTTTCATGGGAAGCTGCCTTCTGCTGTGTCACTCCCTTAGGCATCGGGCTCAGTAGTGTCAAGGCTGGCCGGTTGCAACTCTCTGGAGCTTCAGGTGGGACATTTTCTTAGCCCTGCCTGGAGGTGCCAGAGGGCCTCATTTGGGGCCTTCTGCCTGCAAACTCAAGGCCTCTTCAGCCAGAACTAAGAACAGTGGCAATCTGTACCATGTGCTCTCTTGGAGAGGTCCATAAGGAGAGACGTTTGTTTCCAGTAAGAGGATTACAGCCGAAGTCTTAGTGAACACAATCGGTCCTACTGGTGAATAAATGAGAGTTTTCAAGCACCTCTTTCCTTCAGATTTCCCAACCTCAGTCCCTTCCTGCAGGAGACTTGACGCTGCTGGCGGGTCACTCCCCACCCCCAACAAAAGAGATACAATTATTTACACAATTATTTACACATCCCTTTATTTAAAAAAAAATACAGTCCAATCATTTGGGGGGCTCTGCATTTGTCAAGGAAGAGGGGGGGTGAAATACTTGTGGCTAGCGGACACCCTCGTCCTGCAGAGCTAACACCAGACCCCTCCAGTCCCCACTTCCCTGGGTCTTGTGGGTCCCACTTAGTAACACCACAGGGGAACCGGAGCTTTCAGAGAGTGACGGAGCTGAATAAGAGAATAAGGGGGGAGCTGCCTTATTCAGAGAGAATAAGGGGGGAGCTGCCACTCCCTCTGGCAGCTCCCCCCTTATTCCCCTCTCTCCACTTGGTCTATCCCCAACTTCTGAGGACCCCAATATCCTTCTCCCTCTCTGGCTTCCAGCACTCACTCTCCCCAGAGTGGCCACCCGGGGGGGGGATAATTCACTGACCCAGTTTTTAATTCAGGCTTTTCAGTTTCCCAGGATTATAGATCCCTCTGGGTCAAAGAGCTGTAACACTCCAATATTCATAAGAAGCCAGATTTATTTAAAATACAAGGTTTACATAAATCCTCTCCACCCAAAGGGGGGGGGGTCAAGCATTCAAAAGGAAAGACTTCAAGAACAATTAAGAAGACACAAAAGAACACAATTCAGGAAGCAAAGATTACAAAATTGTATCTACATTCAGCTGACAGAGAGGAGCTTGACTTCCAGGCATCCTTCGTCCATCCATCACTCGGCATACTCCTTACAAGCACCAGGGTTCCCTTGCAAGTCTCTCTCCCCCCCCCTTTGGTCAAACACACTTTCCCCATTTATAACACAAAACCCTTTCTGGGTCCTAGTTACCCCCCTCCTAGTTCTTAATTACTTCCAGGGGTGGTTCTCTTCATCTTCCTTAGTCACAGAAAGACTAATCACTAACCACAATCAGGTGTTCTTCCCCAACTATCTGGCTCAGTTTTCACTCTTATTTCACAAGGGCTCATGCTTTCAACTACAACCCTTTCAGCATCCCCTCTTTAAAAAACAACAACATTCTTTAACTTCCCAACTTCAAATAACACTCCCACCTCCTTGGCAGCATTATATATAAAAAAATCAAATCATCACTAAGAGTTACAAAACATCAAATCGTTACAAAAACAAACTCAGTTGTTGTTGGGTGTTGGCAAATGCTGGTGTGTCACCCAAATTGTCATGGCGTGTGACATGCGTGTCATGGGTTTGCCATCACTGGCCTGGAAGGACTGAAAACATTCAGGGCTGGAAAAGGAGATGGGGGCAGAAATGATGCATATACTATCTGTGTTCAGAATAAATGTAATCTGCACGTACATTTAGATTGTGCATATGATTTATGTAATTTAATGTAAAGGTGCTATTTTACTGCGGTGTGGGCATGGCTATGGCGTGTGGGCTATGGTTCCTCACCCACCAGGCACCCCCAATGCTGAAATCAAGGTGGCTCCCCTACCTTCTCTTGTACCTCCTCCAGCCTTCCCCATGAGCTCCTACCAGTGCTTGCCCCACAGAATCAGTAAGAGTATCTGCTGTGCGAAGGACCTTCTCTGTCCATTCTAAATCTCTCGCCCATCATTGGCATTGAACGACCTCCGGTGAAACAGGAAGGAGAAAGCGGCTGGCCAGGGAGATCTCAACTGCCATTGGTGATTTGAATAATGTTGGAATCTCTCTACATCTGAGAGCGAGATCCATATAGGTTTGCCTTACGGGCCTAGGCATGGCGTAAGTATTGACTGCTCAATCTCAGATGAAAGCAGAACTCATGAACTCCGTTCTGTCACCGTGGCAATAACAAGTTTGAAGTAACAAGATTCAGGGTCAGAGGGTGGAGCCCCCTCTGTGCAGAACTCTTCCAGGGACATTCCAGAAGTGTCTTGCCAGAAGGACATCAGATTTGAATATGTTGTTTACTGGGTCAGGTGGAACAGGGGAGAGACGAATATGGGACTCAAGCTGGAGAAGGGGCTGGGGACACTTTCAGCGGTCAAAAGGCTTGATAGGAAGAGGCCTCGGTGGAGGAAGACCAAATGAGGAAGATTGAATTGCGGTAAAGAACTTGTTGACTCCACTTGTCCTGTCATGAGTGGAGGCCGTCTAAAACGGTTTTATTTTTTCGGGGATGGCGGTGTTATCCAAAAGTAAAAATGGGTGAAAGGGGTGTTCAGTTTAATTAATCTGTAGACTTGCCCCAGGATGTGGTGATGAAAACTGCAGGCCTTAATTCCATTAAAGAGGGACTGTAAGGAGGAAAAGGCCATCATACGTGACAAGCCTCCCGGTTTTACAAGTGGCCTCTCTCTGAGTGTTGGATGCCGTCATACTGGCAACCGCATGCAGGGATCTTTTTCTTTTGTGTGCTCCCTGGGGCAACTGGTGGTGTACTGTGAGATGCAAGGACTAGATGGGCCCTTTCAGAACTGAGCTCCAGCTGAAGCTTTTTCCACACTCTAGACATGGAGATGGTTTTTCCCCTCTGTGGATTCTTACATGCCAAGTCAGATGTGATCTAGGACAGAAGCTCTTTCCACACTCAAATCATTTTTGTGGTTTGTCCCCGGTGTGGGTCCTTTGATGCACAGTCAGATTTCCACTCCAACTGAGGGTGCAATTCTAAGCAGCGCTTAGATGGGCCAGCGCCATATCCAATGTTGCTTAGGAGAGGCTGGAGCCTAACAGGAATAATTGGGAAGTTTCCCCAGTAACTAGTCAGAGAGCCCGGCTATCTAAACAGAGGAAGCGAGGCAGGGCGGTAGAAGATTCGGCATTCCAGCTTAGGTAAAGAGACATGAACACACAGCTGTACCATGTAGAGAAGTTGTACTAGGGTTTCTTCAGGAGTCCAGCAGATGAGTCCAAATACACAGTCCAAGGTCAAATATTTCCAGTACACAGTAAGATGGTTTGCAGCAGATAGAACTTACAGATGTTATTTCTTTCTGGCAGCCTGTCACCCTCCTCTTACCTCAACCCACTCTGAGGGTCAAGCTTGCCCAGATCTTAAATACCTCTGTGGGCCCAATCAGATCTTTACAACGCACAACCTTGAGATGTGCAAAGTTGCATGTAGGCACTTTCCACAGCTGCTGGCTGATTGCTGCTCTGAGGCCGATGCACACAGGTGCATCTGAAGACAGGCCTCATGCCAAGACTCTTGTACCCAGAGCAAGAAGTATCCCAGGTTTGTGCTCACCCTGAGCCAACTAACCTGACAGAGCCAACCCTTACCCTTCGCTCTCTTACCATAGGGGAGGCTCCAGCCTCTCCTGCAAATCCAAGGAGACTGTATGGCCGCCTCCAAGCCCACCCACGTCCCACCCACAATCTCCCTCCCCCCCACCAATCCCCATCCCAGAGCAGTACAGAGCCTCCCTCGCACCAACCAGCTTCGGTCGGCAGAAGGGAGGCTCCCCTTCGGCACTACGAGTAGCGTCGGATTGAGAACTGTAGAGCAGATGCAGAGGTGCTGCTCGGTGCCCTCAGGTCAGCACTACGTCTGTCACGTCGACACTATGATGTAGCGTCGACGCAATGGGCAGGGTAGGATTGCCCTGTGAAGCTCTTTCCACACTCCGGTCATTGATATGGTATCTCCTCTGTGTGGGTTCTGCGATGCATAGTCAGGGTATCACTCCGACTGAAGCGCTTTCCACACTCCAAGCATTGATATGGTTTCTCTCCTGTGTGGATTCTTCGATGGATAGTCAGGTTTGCACTCTGAGTGAAGCTCTTTCCACACTCCAAGCATTGATATGGTTTCTCCCCTGTGTGGGTTCTCTGATGCATAGTCAGGCTGGCACTCTCACTAAAGCTCTTTCCACACTCCAGGCATTGATATGGTTTCTCCCCTGTGTGGGTTCTCTGATGTCTAGTCAGGCTTGTGCTGGAACAGTAGCACTTTCCGCACTCCAAGCATTGATAAGGTTTCTCCCCTGTGTGGGTTCTGTGATGGATAGTAAGTTGTCGACATTCTGTGAAGCTCTTTCCACACTCCAGGCATTGATATGGTTTCTCCCCTGTGTGGCTTCTCTGATGGATAGTAAGTTGTGAACTGACTATGAAGCCCTTTCCACACTCCAGGCATTGATAAGGTTTCTCCCCTGTGTGGCTTTTCTGATGGATAGTAAGTTGTGAACTGACTGTGAAGCTCTTTCCACACTCCCGGCATTGATAAGGTTTCTCCCCTGTGTGGCTTCTTTGATGGATAATAAGTTGTCGACTTCCTGTGAAGCTCTTTCCACACTCCAAGCATTGATAAGGTTTCTCCCCTGTGTGGCTTCTTTGAAGGATAAGTTGTTGTCTTTCTGTGAAGCTCTTTCCACCCTCCAAGCATTGATATGGTTTCTCCCTTTTGTGGGTTCTGTGATGCCTAGTCAGGTTTCTAATATGACTGAAGCTCTTTCCACACTCCAGGCATTGATACGGTTTCTCCCCTGTGTGGGTTCTGTGATGCCTAGTCAGGCTTTCACTCTTACTGAAGCTCTTTCCACACTCCAGGCATTGATAAAGTTTCTCTCCTGTGTGGGATCTGTGATGCCTAGTCAGGTTTGCACTCTGAGTGAAGCTCATTCCACACTCCAGGCATTGATATGGTTTCTCCCCTGTGTGGGTTCTTTGATGCCTAGTCAGGCTTTCACTCTTATTGAAGCTCTTTCCACACTCCAGGCATTGATACTGTTTCTTCCCCTTGTGTGGGTGTTTTTCCTTCCTCTTTCCATTTTTTTTAGGATCACTTGCGAGGAGCTGAATATCCTCCCCCTGAAAAAATTCAGATTTATTTCTCCATTGCTCTGCCCGGTTTCCTTCCTGCTTCTTTGATCCTTCTTGACGAGCAGCTTTCTCCCTTGTGTGGGTCTGTTCAGGGGAAGGGGTGTGTGTGCTGTCCCTGAAGCTTTTTCTCCACTCAGAGCAGTTAATGTATTTGGTCCCTGTGTCAGTTCTGTTGTGTTTCTCCATCTTCGGTTGACAGACGAGTCCTTTGCCATGCAAAGGATGCCTTTTCCATCTCTTCTCTTTGAGATACTCCTCGTTGATTTGGATTTTATGGAGAAGAACAACCAGTTTAGTCCTCAGAACCGGTGCTGGGCTCCCCTCCTGCCTCCCTGATCTGTCTTCATCCTCATGGCCTTGGCTGCTGCTTCCTGGAACAGAGAGAGAGAGAAGCCGGATTATCAGGGCAAGACAGTGATGGGACCTCTAAAGTGCATTCCCAGACAGGTATACTCAGAAGGAAAGTCCGGTGGATCCAACTGCACTGACTCCCAAGAAAGGATGCACAGAATCGCAGCCCTGCTCAGCTCCTGACTCTCCATGCCCTGTTGTGGAGAAGGAGCACAGTTGTGGCTGCCACTTGGACTGTTGCATCTGAACTTGGTCCTGAGATGGCGGCAGCCGTGTGAGCCCTGGTGGACCACCTTTCTCTGGAGAATCACAAGAGGGGGGCCTCCCTCCGGATTCCTTCAGGCCTCACAGGAGCTTTAGTGTCACGTCACCTACTGATGACAGTGCGGCTTTTCTGTGAGCAGTTTCTTTCATTCTTCAACAGCGTGACGGTGGCATTGAGGTCAGCCAAACTGTAAACCTCAGTGGGGGATTTCCAGAGGCTCACAGCTTATCTCATAGCGGTCTACCAGGAGGTCTCAGGGAGCACACAAGACAAGAAGTTCCCTGCTTCCTGTGGCCACTCCCTTGTCCCTGGCATTCTGAGTAGAGATAAATTTGTACTTAATAGATATTAGGGCCTAGTCTAGTGCTAGGCATATAGATTTTTCCTGATTTTAATGTGCATCTCAGTTAAGTCTCTGTTAGTTCTTTTAAAGCCTTTCCTAGTTCTGTAACTGCGTGTTGAATAAATTATAAGAACATAAGAAGAGCCCCACTGGATCAGGCCAAAGGCCCCTCTAGTCCAGATTCCTGCATCACGCAGCGGCCCACCAGATGCCTCAGGGAATACACAAGACACGTGCATCTCGTTGCCACTCCCCTGCATCTGGCACTCCAAGGTAGCCTACCTCTCAAGGAAGGAGGCTGCGCTAACCATCATGGCCTGTACCCTGCGATGGACCTTTCCTCCAGAAATGTGTCCAGTCCCCTTTGAAAGGCATCTAGGCCAGATGACAAGGCATCTAGGCCTTTAAAGGCATCTAGGCCTATGACAAGGAGTTCCACAGATTAATGACCTGCTAGGTAAAGAAGTATTTCCTTTTACCTGCTCTCACTCTCCCAACATTCAATTTTAGTGGATGTCCCCTGGTTCTGGTGTTGTGAGAGAGGGAAAAGAACATCCCTCTATTGACTCTATCCCTCCCACGCATAGTTTTGTATGTCTCAATCTTGTTCCCCTTGGGCACCTTCTTTCTAGACTGAAGAGCCCCAAACGCTGCAGTCTTCCCTCATGAGGGAGGTGTCCCAGCCCAGTAATCATTCTGGTCGCTCTCCTCTGTACCTTTTCCAGCTCCACTGTGCCCTTTTTAAGATGTGGTGACCAGGACTGTACGCAATACTCCAGATGTGGCCTTACCATTGACTTGTACAATGGCAGCTTGGGGGTTCTCCTGGATCCACAGCTGCGTCTGGAGTCCCAGGTGGCAGTGGTGGCCAGGGGAGCCTTTGCTCAGCTTCTACCAGCTGCGACCATACCTGAGCTGTGCGGACCTGGCCACAGTGACCCATGCCCTAGTGACATCTAGATTAGATTATTGCAGTGCGCTCTACGTGGGGCTGCCTCTGAAAATGGTCTGGAAATTAAAACTAGTACAGAAGGCGGCTGCTCGGGTAGTTGCTGGGGCACATCGGTTTGACTCTGTCGAGCAGTTGCTTCAGCGACTACATTGGCTGCCGGTTCCTTTCCGGGCCTGATTCAAACTGCTAGTTTTGACCTTTAAAGCCCTTTATGGCTTGGGCCCAGGGTATTTGAGGGACCGCCTCCTTCCATATAATCTTACCGTATTCTTAGATCATCTGGGGGTGCACATTTGACTGTGTCGCCACCAGGAGAGGTGAGAGGGGTGGCGATCGGGAATACGGCCTTCTCGGTGGTGGCCCCCCGACTTTGGAATACCCTACCCTTAGCAGTAAGAACTGCTCCCTCTTTGGCAATATTTCGGCGGGGGCTGAAGACCTTCTTATTTCATCAAGCTTTTAACTGCTGACAGGTTGGCTGGTTTTTATACTCTCTTTTAGGATCCATGGGTTTTGTTTTTAAATGTTTTAAATTGTTTAATATTGTTCTTAATTACTGTTTTATATTGTTAAACTCTGTAATTTTATTGTATTTTAAATGTTGTAAGCCGCCTTGGGTGCCCATTGGGCAGAAAGGCAGGATATAAATTAAACAAATAATAAATAATAATAATCTTGGCCATTTTATTCTCAACCCCTTTTTTAATTACCTGTTCTGGAAATTGCGGAAGGTGCCCCGAGGAGTTAGGGAATGGGATCACCAGTGGCCCCTTGTCCATCTCAGCCAGGAATTGTCAGCCTTGTGACCCCAGAGCCTTTGCCCGCAGCTTGTTCACAGCTGCAGCCAACTGGAGATAACCCAGCTGTAGCCTAGGCAGGCTAATGAGGCCCTGGCTGTAAAGGAAGGGTGACTAGCACCAGGTAGGTGTAGGAGCAGGAAGTTTGGAAGGAGGATTGTGGGAGGAAGGCAGGTGGTTGGAAGTGTGACTACTGATTTGGATAGATGGACTGATTGTAGGATGGACTGATTGGCTTGGTTTGAGATTGCTGTTGGAACCAAGATCCAGAGACGCGGGAATTAGTGTGGGGCTGCCCCGCCCCTGGAGCCACGGAGTGGAGGAGGCAGGAGGGCCGGTGTGGCTCAGCAGGCAAGCTGACAGCCTTTGTTGGGTGGGAGGGTTTTGTAGTGCCATGCATAAGCCCAGGGGGTTGGGGGTTGGTCTTTTTTAAGGTAAAAGAGAAGCTAATCAGTCTATTGCAGGCATAGATTGTAGAGAGGGAATTTGGCATAAAATTACCCCAAGCATGGAATTGGCCTTCTTTACCTCTGCCACGCATTAGGGCAACACTTTCAACAAGTTGTCCACCAGCACCCCAAGATCTCTCTCCTGATCCGTCGCAAGAACACATCAGCCTATATTTGGATTTTTTTTTACCCCCAATAGGCATCACTTGTCCATATTGAAACACATCTGCCATTTGGCTGCCCATCCCCCCATTTGGGAGAGAGCTGTCAGGAGCTCTTCACAATCCCCAATGGGTTGTAACACCTGGAAGTTTGGTGTCATCGGCAAACCTGGCCACTTTGCTGCTTATGCCTGTCTCCAGGTCATTTATGAACAAGCCAGGTCACGTAAGCACAATCCCAGGACAGATCCTTGGGGCACTCCGCTTTTCCCCTCTCTATATTGTGAAAATTGCCCATGGACCCCACTCTCTGACTTCTGCTCCCCAACCAATTCTTGACCCACAAGCGGACCTGCCCTCTGATTCCCTGACTGTGGAGCTTTCCCAGCAGCCTTTGGTGAGACTCCTGAAACTCCAGACAGGCAACATCCATCCATGGGTTTGTTCACATCCACACGGAGCCCTCAGACACACCAGAGAGGGTCCCGCTCCGCCCCTGAACTGCGCTGACTGGCCAGCAGGAGGCAACTTTTGGAAGCAACTATTTTTGTCAGAACATTTGCTATTGTTTGACATTTTGACTCAGGATATATCGTGTCTCAGTTCACACACAGCATTGTTTCTTCATAATTGTCTCTTTTCTTCTGAATCCCGTCATGCCTATTACAAAAAAGATTCAAGTAGACCTTATTCATTCATTGATAAAACTGATTCTTTTTGGCCTGCAAAAATATGGAAAAAAATGGAAAATAAGTGTCCCTTGTACTGAAAGGTTTGGAGACCCATGTCTAGGCCCCCTGCCCTTGAAACATAATCTATACCTCTGAATTGCTCTGTAGCAGGTTTTAGGGGGCTTTTATGGGGGGCCTTAAGGCTGAGCTCCCCTAGACTCCGGAGGATCTTCTTAGCCTCACCAAGGTGGCACATGACCACCCATAGTGGAGTTAAGTGGAAGTCCTTCAAATGTTATGTGTTTGTGTGAGTTTCTGTTATATCTGTAGTTTTGTTGCATTGTTAGTTGTTGTTTTTGTGTGTGTGTTATTTCATTTATTTGGGTTTTATTGATTTTTGTTACTTAGAAAATTAATAAATAACTGTGTGTGTGTGTGTGTGTGTGTGTGTGTGTGTGTGTGTGTGTGTGT
>JAJKFI010011788.1:60779-79788 GCA_029204185.1 Lerista edwardsae
TGTGTGTGTGTGTGTGTGTGTGTGTGTGTGTGTGTGTGTGTGTGTGTGTGTGTGTTTGAGTGCAGTTGGGATCCTGTGCCTTTGAGAACCACACAAGAGGCAGTGGAGTGACAGGCGCTGGCTCCACCATGAGGCCAACTGAGACAATTGCCTAGGGCGGCACATGGGTAGGGGATGGCCACCCCCAACCACCCCGTGGCTTCCTTTGAGCCTCCTCCCACGCTCCGGCTTGCGAAAGGAAGCAGGGACTGAGCAGAAGAAGGAATGTGGAGGAAAGGAACAGGGTGGGCCAGAGCATCAGTCGCTCAGATCACACAGGCATTTTCGGTCTACGGCTCGGCCAAGGTGCTGCTGTGGCTTTGCCAGGGAAGGGATCAGAAAGGGAAGGAGGCCCTTTGCTGACTCAGCCTCACTTGCCCCAGAAGGGAGGATAGTCTCTATTGGGGCAAAGGGTCGCCACTCACCACAGCACTCTTCTGGTCCCACCCACCCAGCACCCTCCGAAGCCTCTGCCCTGTGATGCAGGATTGTTACCTTCCGATTTAATTTCTTGCCGGAGATCCTGGGAAGACACAGACTCCCCTCCTTCCATCTGGAAAAAGGCGGCAGGTTTGGAAAATTCCTCTGAGAAGGAAACAAAAACATGAGATACATTAATTACTCTAAAATATGGAGTTTCAAAGTTGCATACAGTTTTGATCTCCACATCTCAAAAGGGAGATAGTAGAATTAGAAAAAGTACAGAAGAGGGCAACCAAATGATTACAGAGTTAGGGCACCTCCCTTGCAAGGAAAGGTTACAGCATTTGGGGGGCTCTTCAGTCTAGAAGGAAGTGGCCTGTGGGGGGACATGATTGAGGCTTACAAAATTATGCAGGGGGTGAATAGATACCGGGAATCTCTTTTCCCTCTCACACAATACCAGAACCAGGGGACATCCTCTAAACCTGTATGTTAGGAGAGTTAGACCAAACAAAAGAAAATATTTCTTTTCCCAGCATATAGTTAGTATGTGGAAC
Organism: Lerista edwardsae; assembly: GCA_029204185.1. Classification (NCBI taxonomy): domain Eukaryota; kingdom Metazoa; phylum Chordata; class Lepidosauria; order Squamata; family Scincidae; genus Lerista; species Lerista edwardsae. Next base: position 61,799 of record JAJKFI010011788.1, read on the forward strand.
TCCTTGCCACAAGATGTGGTGAGGGCTTTGGGCCTGGATGCCTTTCAAAGGGGAATGGGCAGATTTATGGAGGAAAACTCCATTACAGGTTACGAGCTATGATGGGTATGTCCAGTCTGAGATTAGGTGGTCGCTCATAATGAGGGCGGGGGTGGAATGTTTTTGTCATCCAAATTGGCCATGGATGGCCACCCCTGCTAATTGGGCAAGCGGCACTTTTTCTAGTGGTGTTTCTTTTATATTTAGCAGGGGGAGAGTAATTGTCCCTGTGCAGTCTTTCTAGTGGCTGTTGCTGGTGGTTTGCCTTTTTTTAGATTGTGAGCCCTTTGGGACAGGGAGCCATTTAATTTTATTATTACTATTTGCCTGTAAACTGCTTTGTGAACTTAGTGTTGAAAAGCGGTATATAAGTACCGATTGATTGATTGTAGTTTTTTTGCCTACCCCAGACTGCAGAGGGAGGGATCGGTTTTCAATCGGTCACATGATTTACATTTGTGTTTAATAAAGTCAAACCCCAACCTCATGTCTTCCTTGGGGAGGGGGTGCAAGGGTAATAGGCTACCTTAGCATGCCTGATGCAGGGGAATAGCAGCGAGATACAAGTATCTGGTTGTCTTGCCTGCTCCCTGAGGCACCTGGTGGGCCACTGTGAGATCCAGGAAGCTGGACTAGGTGGGCCTTTGGCCTGATCCGGCAAGGCTTTTCTTCTGTTCTTCTGTTATGTTGGTTATCTGCTATATAACGTGTCCCCCCCCACCTTCAGAGTCATTTGCGGCTCAAAGACCTGGCTCGGATCTTTGGTTCTGACAGCGAGGGGCCCGGGCTCCTGCAAAACTTAGTGTCCCCCGCAGGAACACTATTTGGGATTTATACTTTTCACCATTGACCTTCTTCCCCCAGACATTTGTATCCAGCCGTTTCATTCCCAAAAAGCGTCAGTTGAGCCAAGCTCCATGGGGTGAGCCCCACACATCCTGATGCACATCCCTGCACTTCTTCCTTTGGCAACGTTGGCCCTTCCTCTCTCTGCCTGTCGAGGCCCCTCCCTTCTGTCCTTGAAGACTCCTTGCAAAACCTGCTTCTCCAAAGCCTTTCCAGGCCCCCCAAAAACAGCTCAGTCTTCCGCCTGCCATTCCTGCCTGGAGCCCAGGCCCTCGGAGGGGATTTTCCCTGGACCAGGTTCCCGTAACCTGGACCAGAACAGCCAATGTGGGGAAAATCCCTGATTGGGAGATGCAGGGGGAGAAGGGGGTCGTATGCAATGGAGGTGCCCAGTTCTCTCTGCCAGCGGAAAGAGCCCCTCTTCCTCACTGAGCCACACACCTGGAGAAGCCTGTGTTCTCCTTGCAAGCCCGGCTCCCCCCCCCACTTCCAATGTTTGTGCCTCCAAGAATTTTGCGCCCGGGGCAAGGGCCCCCAATTCCCTCCCACGCTACGCCACTGCAGTCATCCACCTGCCATTCCTGCATTCCTCAGGGGGAACCTTCCCTGTATTGATTCCAGGCCAGTTTCTGTAACTTGGACCAGGATAGCCAACGTGGGGGAAATCCCTCATTTGGAGGGGGGTCGTATGGAATGGAGGTGCCCAGTTCTCTCTGCCATTGGCAAGAGCCTCCCCCTTCCTCCCCGAGCCACACACCCGGCGAGACGCAGATGCTCCAAGGCAGCTGTGCAGGGACCTCCCTCTGGGGCTGGACCTTCCCTGCTTTGTGGCTGAGATGCTCCCCCTGCTCCAACCTCCAGTTTCTTCTGGGAGCCTCAACTCTCAGCCGGTCCTCCTTCATCAGGCTTTTCAGAGGCACGGAGCGATCAGAGGAGGACCCATCAGTGGAATGAGCCCCCCCTTCATCACTGAGCCACACACCTGGCAAGACGCAGATGTTTCAAGGCAGGCTGTGCAGGGACGTTTTGCATCGGCCCCTCCTGGCCCCCTCCGGTCCGGCTTCTACACAGTCCCTGCCAACCCACCCACCCAAAGCCATCTAGGCTGCGTTCCTTTTTCAGCTTCGGGCACTAGAGACGGGCTTCCAACCTTCCTGGGTCACACTCATTTGTGCAGCTCCCGGCATGCTCCCCCCCCCCGGGCTGCCTTCTCTGTTAAGCTACCGTGAACTGCCTGAAGTGACGTTTCCAGCCTGCTTCTCGGGAGGCCCATTTCAAGAGGAAAGGAAAGGGAGACTGAGGTGACCCCTGAAATGGCATTGCTGCCTCCTTGGGACAGGCCTGTAGGTCTCTCTCTCTCTCTCTCTCTCTCTCTCTCTCACACACACACACACACACACACACACACACACACACACACACACACATTCACCCGTTCCAGGGAGCCATAAGCGGGCCAGCGATCAGAGGAGGACCCACCAGGAGGGCAGGCAGGCAAAGTGGGGAACAGATCTGGGGAGGCTCTCTCCCCCTGCTGCTTCTTGGTGTCTCTTTTGAGTTCTGTCTTATCTCCTGTCCTGGCTGGGGGGGGGGGGCGGTCTATCTCCTCGGAATCTCCCCTCCCCTTCCTGGTATTAAGAGGGGGGGGGGAAGCTCGGGTTTTAGGGCTCAAGATCTCGGAGTTCCGTCTCCTCCCCTGCGGTGACTGGCGGGGTCTCTTTCTCCTCCGACCTCTGGCTGCAAATCACAGTTTGAGCTGATACTTTAACACACCCAGGGCGGGCGGGAGGGAGGCAGAGAGAGCCGAGGACAGAGAGAAATTTGACTGGTTCTCTTCCCTGAACGGGGCAGGGGTTGCCCCGTACCCCTTTTCGGCCCCCTGCCCAGCCCTACCCACTGCACCCCGGCACACCCTTTCCCCCCAACGCCTGCGGGCTCACCACACCGGCTGCTGACCCCACGAGCGAGAGAGGAGGGGGCGGAGCAGGAAAGACTTCCCCCCTCCAGCCCTTCCCCCTCCATGCAGACTGGAAACAGGAGCCTCCCAGACGGTCAGGCACCCTCCTGGATTTCAAAACCAACATGGATCGAAAAACAATTCTGAATCGTGGGCAGGAATCTCCCCAGGTCCAACTAACAGCTGCATTGAGCCCTCCCTGTAGAAACGCCTCTGACTGGCACACAGGTCACTGTTTCTCTCTTCCAAATCCAGCCGGGAAGGGCCGGCCAGGGCATGAGGACCGGAGAGGAGCGTGGCCAGCCTGGGCAAGATCCGCTCTCTCCTTCCGGGCCTGCAGGGGTGTCAAGGGAGCAGCTTGCACCAAAAAGGCTCAGCAGTCTAAGGGCACATTGAATGTAAGGATAAAGGGGGGGGGAGACGTGGGAGGCAACAGCCTGAACTCAGCCCCAGACTCTCCGGGAGATGCTGCGAGAAGCCTCCTGCCCACGCCCCTCCCCCGCATTGTCTGTCTCTCTCCCCTCAACCTGGGGGCGGGGAATGGGTCCCGCTTCCTCCTCTGGCCAGGAGAGGCGGCCGGGAACGAGGGGCCACCGCGAGGAAGGAGGCGGCACCCAGGAAGGACCCCGGGCGAGACTGTCCGCGCCTTCCCCAGACCCGCACTCGGAATCCCGGGGAGGGGGGAGCAGCCGCGGCCAGAGCCCCTCCCCCGCCCCCCACTTCGCCTCGCCGCTCCCCTGATGGCGGCTCGCCCGCGCCTCGCACGCGGGAACTTCCAGGCCCCCAGGCCCGTCCCCAGGAGGGAGGAGGCAGAAGCGGGACTCCGCTGGTCGAAGGAGCGCGCTGGGAATGCCACTGCCCTGCTGCTCCCGGCGAGAGAAGCGCGCAGCCCCCGGAGCAGGACCCTCGAAGGAGCATCATCAGACCCCGGCCCTCCCCCTCCGCGGGCTCCCCTCGACTCCTACCCACCCACCAACCGCACCCCCAGCACGCCCCTTCCCCCCAATGGACTGCGGGCTCACCACACCGGCTGCTGACCTCGCGAGCGTGGATGGCCGGAAAGAGGAGGGGGTGGCACACAAGAATGTTAGATGGCTGGAGAAGCCATGACGTCACATTCTTGAAGCCGAGGACTTACAAAAATGGCTGACTCAGATTGCCGCGAAGAAGGAGGATTGCCGCCGGAGGGGGCTCTCTAGCTCGCACGGCGCGCGTGTAAAAGTTAATTTCAACGTCTTTAAGCACGCCTGCGTGTTCTGCATACGCGTGTGCGAATCGCTGAACGAAAAATGGGATTTAATTTCCGCGGAAAGATTCATGTATTCACATTACATCGGCACAATAAAACGACCGGTAATATTTTTCGAAATTCTGAACATTAACAGACATTTTTTTTATGGGGCATGGCCGTTTTATTTTTGCTTGTGTAGATTTCAAAAAATAAGTCTGTCAAAACAGTGCAATCCGAGTTTAAATAGACAGCAAGTGGCATTTTGTCCGGTATGTTCAGTAATATAATTACGCGGAATTAAACCTTGGAATTGCATATTAACTCATAATTAGGTTACCAATGATGTTTCTCCACGATCACACGTTTTTATTTTGGTAAGTTTTTACTTCAGGAGTAAACGATTCAGTCCTAAACATCACGCGAAAACCAATCTGAAATGCTTGGAATGAGCAATGTTTTGCACTTACCAACATGGCCGCCAAGCCCGCCCCCTTGGCTTCAATTCCTGCCTATCAATTGTACAAGGAGGGCCAGGAGTTGGTGGCACAGGACGGGACCAGGGCCCGGCCCTGCTTTAATAATTGCTACCAGAAGGTTGAAGCCTAGGGGCGGGCTTAGCGGCCATGACAGTATGTCCAAAACATTGCTCATTCCAATGATTTCCAATGGGTTTTCGCATGATGTTTAGCGCTTAATCGTTTACTCCTGAAGTAAAAACTTACCAAAATAACAACGTGTGATCGTGGAGAAACATCAGTGGTAACCATGTTATGAGTTAATATGCAATTCCAAGGTTTAATTCCGCGTAATTATATTACATTAAAATCTCTTCATAACACAAGTAGTTGTCAATAGGAGAGTAATTCTTTTTTTACTTCTAGGCTATTAAGAGTATTTTTTTAAACTTCTACACTCACCCCCCCCCCCATAAAATTAACTTTCACACGCACGCCGAGCGAGCGAGAGAGCCCTTCCGGCGGCAAACCTCGTCGTTCGCGGCAATGATTCAGTCAGCCATTTTAGTAAATCCACGGCTTCAAGTCTGTGACGTCATGGCATATCCAGCTATTCAAGATTCTTGGACGGGACCAAGGAGCTTTGACCATGGCTTTGACGGGACTTCCCATGGAGGTGGGACTTCCCCACTCCAGCCCTGCCCCCCTTCGGACCTCTAGGAATCCGGAGTCGCTCCGTTTAACCCTCGGAGTGCCAGCCAGAGAAGAGGAAAAGCTCTTTGCAGAGGATCCAATTCTCCCCCTGCGACTCCTGGGCTGAAAGTGGGGCGCGTCTCCCCCGGCCGGGCATCCCCCTACCCAGGCAGCCCCGATCCTCCCCCGTGCGCTTACCGGGGAGTAACACACTGAAGACAGCTGGACTTTTTTGGATTGGGAGCCCTTTGGGGACAGGGAGCCTTTTAAGCTTTGTGTGTTGCCTTTTGGTGGGAAAGCGATATAGAAAGACGTTTTGCTTGGACTTCCTTCCGAGTAAGCATGCAGGGGACTGTACTGCTGGGTGCATTCAATAAGTGACCAGTTCTCCTCTGGGTCAAGGGCTGAGCGTGTGAAGCAGCCCCAGTTGACCAGCCCTTGAGGAGGCTCCTTCACCTTCAGGTGTGCGTCTTCCCTGAAGCCAAAGGCAGACCCTGCAGAAGGCGACAGGGCCCGATCCGAGTCAATGCAGCCCCAAACCTGCCCTTGCCTTGATGTGGAGGCCTCCACGACTGCCCTCCCCTGCCTGCATCAGCGCTGGAGGGTTGGACAGGATTGGGCCCGCAGTGGGGGTTCTGGTGACAGCAGAGAGAAGCAGAGCTCAGGCTCCCTCTGCAAGAGGAAAGGAGCTTCGCCCAGTACCTGGAGCCTCACTAAGGGGCTGGTGCGGTGGGGGGCAGGGGGGGAGGGTGTCTTGGGGGTTGCTCTGCAACTACGACCTGCTGGACCCACCTGCTGTTCAGGGCCTCGTCCCTGGGACGCTCTGATGGTAGATCTGCCACCTCCCCCCTTTCCAGGGGGTTCCCTAAGCCAGAGGGAACCTCGGAGAACCACCAACACGGGGAGGGGGACACCTCTGTGCACATGGCTGCCATGGCATTGTGGCCTCTGGCAGGGGGCACTAACCTGACCCCTTGCATACCCAGCTGCCCAGGATCCCCTGGCCAGATGCTCTTCACCCTCAGGACACCTCCAAGGACATGACGGCAAAGACGGCCATTGGAGCGCACTGCACATCTCTGGAGAGCCCCACCAGCCGTGGCAGGGGCCACAGGGAGCCCACAGGGAGGCGGTTCCCAAGCCGTGGGGAGTGAATTCCAGCCCCCTGTGCGAGCTGGTTGGAGCCCCCAGTGAAGTGGTGAGGGCCATAGTGGAACTCCTCATGGAGCAGGCTCTGCCCTCCTCCCCACAGCAGAGCATTATTCTGTCACCTGCCGCCCCCCCCAGCTTTAGAAGAGGCCACTCCCCTGGTGGAGGCTTTTGAGGGTGCAGTGGCTGCCCCCCCAGACGTGGCATGGGCAGGAGGCGGCTAGGGTGGGGTCATGCACCCCAGGCCTTATGGGCAAGTCCCCACTGACACCCAGCCCCCCCCCCACAGGCAAGGACAGAGCCAGGAGGACCCTGACCCCCAGCGCAGACCCCGGTTCAGGGGCCCCTGTTCACCCCCCTGCCTGAGAAGCCCAACCACAATCAGGGCCACCCTTCTGGCACTCAGCTGGCTCCACAAGGCCCAACACCTGCTGTACCTGCGAGACACTTGGACAGGTGAGTCTGTCTGTGCAGGGGCTGTTTGCCGGCCAAGGACAGGAGTGGAGAGCAGTCCAGGGGGGCCACTGCCTTGGATGAGTGCCTGGGGATGTGGCTGCTGGTGGAGAGGGCGGGGGCTGGCAGGGGGGTCCAGGCACTCTGGGTGTTGTCAAAAGCTGCTGGAGCCCAGGAGGCGTGAAACTTTCCAGGGGCTTCCCTAAGCCAGGGGGAAACTCAGGAGACCCGCCAGCCAGTCCAGGGATCCAGGGGCTGCAAGGGACGGTTCATGGGAGGCCAGGTGAGGCAGTGGCCTCAGGCAGAGGACTGGAGGGGGGCTCCCTTCGGACTGTCCACTGGCCTCTGTTGCTCGTCCCCCCAATCCCTGGAATGGAAAAGGAGGGGGCAGAGCAGAAGAGGGAGGATCTCCAGTGATCCCCGCTCTCCTCCACACTTCCTCCTCCGCCCTGCCCCTCTTTCCTTGCCAGCCAGAGAGCGGAAGGAGCAGAAGCAGCTGGCCAACAGCTACAGCCACGAGCCCCTTGCAGCCCTGCGGAAGGACAGAGGGCATCTGGCAGCTTCCAGAAAGCTCACCTCAGCTGGGCTGGGGCCGGGAGGCTTTGAGCTCACGTTTTCCCCTGGGCTCCCTCTGCCTTTGAAGATCCTGGCCTTGCACTGCTGGGAAGAGTTCAGCCAGCCAATCTCCTGTGGCCTGAGAACCGGCGACAATCCGTTTTATTTCAATAATGATGCATTTGCTAAACACAGATTCAAAAACGATACAAATTGAAAAACACTCAGCAGGCTATACATTGAGCAGTTCTAAGAATCTCTGTGTGAGCACGTCAGAAAAATGACTCAACTCCTTTCATGGGAAGCTGCCTTCCGCTGGGTAGGCTGGGTAGGCCCTTAGGCATCGAGCTCAGTAGTGTCAAGGCTGGCCAGCCGCAACTCTCTGGGGCTTCCGGCGGGGAATTTTGTCAGCCCTGCCTAGCGGAGCCGGAGAGTGAATTTGGGGCCTTCTGCCTGCAAACTCAGGGCCTCTTCAGCCAGAACTAAGAACTGTGGCACTCTGGATTCAGACAGGAAAATATCCAAAAGATAAAATTTAAGTCTCATTTCATTATTCAAGGTTGAACGATACAGCAGAAAATGAACGACATTTAATTTCTACCTACTACATCTAACCTGGACACTCCTAAACACTACTCAATATTGACAACATGTTCTTGCTCTTAATTCATTGAGGACTAGAATTCATGCACTACGGTTTCATCCTTTCATCCGTGATCTCTTACGGCCTTCGGTTCTTCGCCTTCTTCTTTTGGCTTCTTTGATGCACACTCAGCTGTTAGCTCACCCTGAAGCTTTTTCGACACTCCAAGCATTTCTATGGTTGTTAGATATGGTAGAAATGCCTGAGGGGGGACTTGACTGAGGAGTACAAAATTATGCATGGGAGGGATAGACTGGATAGAGCAATGTTCTCTCTCACACAATAGGAGAACCAGGGGACAGCCACTGAAATTGAGCGTTTGGAAAGTGAGAACGGATAAAAGGAAATACTTTTTTACCCAGCGAGCAATTAATCAGTGGGACTCCTTGCCACAGGAGGTGGTGATGGCCTCAGGCCTAGGTGCCTTTAAAAGGGGATTGGGCAGATATCTGGGAGGAGACATAAGAGCATAAGAAGAGCCCCGCTGGATCAGGCCAAAGGCTCATCTAGTCCAGCTTCCTGTATCTCACAGTGGCCCACCAGGTGCCTAAGGGAGCCCCGTAGACAACAAAATGTTTGCATCCTGTTGCCACTCCCTTGCACCTGGCATTCTGAAGTACCCTACCATTGACATAAGGAGGTTGCCCAACCCATCATAGCATATAGCCCACAATGGACTTTTCCTACAGAAATCTGTCCAGTCCCTTTTAAAGGCATCTAGGCCAGATGCCATCACCACCTCCTGTTCCATAGCTAATTCCATAGCTTAATTAACTGCTGGGTAAAAAAGTATTTCCTTTTATCTGTTCTCACTCTCCAAACACACAATTTCAGTGGATGTCCCTTGGTTCTGGCATTGTGAGAGAGGGAAAGAACATCCCTCTATCGACTGTATCCCTCCCGTGCATACTTTTGTATGTCTCATTCATGTCTCCCCTCAGGCGCCTTTTTCCCAGACTGAAGAGCCCCAAACGCTGCAGTCTTTGTTCATCAGGGAGGTGCCCCAGCCCCGTAATCATTTTTGCCGCCCCCATCTGCACCTTTTCCAGCTCCACTATCTCCTTTTTGAGATGTGGTGATCAGAACTGGACACAATATTCCAGGTGCGGCCTTACCATCGATTTGTACAATGGCATGGTAATATTGGCTGTTTTATTCTCCTTTTTTAATTACCCCAAGCATGGAATTGGCCTTTACTTCTTAATTGCTGCCGCACACTGGGTCGACCCCTTCATCGAGTTATCCACCAGCACCCCACGATCTCTCCTCTCATCTGTCATAGACAACTCAGAACCCATCAGCCTATATATGAAGTTTTGATTTTTGGCCCCAATGTGCATCACTTTACACTTGTCTACAAGTGTTTTCCCCACCTGGAAAATCTTTATGTTCTTATATTCTTATGGTTTCTCCCCTGAGTGGGTTCTTAGATGCGATAACATCTAAGGATGCAATCTTTGACTGAAGCTCTTTCCACACTCCAAGCATCTGTATGGTTTCTCCCCTGTGTGTGTTCTTAGATGCAGTGACAGGCTGGAGCTCGCACTGAAGCTCTTTCCGCACTCAAAGCATTTGTATGGCTTCTCCCCTGTGTGTGTTCTTTGATGTACAGTCAGGTGTGATCTCTGACTGAAGCTCTTTCCGCACTCCAAGCATTTATACGGTTTCTCCCCTGTGTGTGTTCTTAGATGCGATGTCAGGCTGGAGCTCACACTGAAGCTCTTTCCGCACTCCAAGCATTTATACGGTTTCTCCCCTGTGTGTGTTCTTAGATGCAGTGACAGGTGTGAGCAATGACTGAAGCTCTTTCCGCACTCCAAGCATTTATACGGTTTCTTTCCTGTGTGGGTTCTTTGATGCAATGACAGGTGTGAGTTCTGACTGAAGCGCTTTCCACACTCCAAGCATTTATATGGCTTCTCCCCTGTGTGTGTTCTTAGATGCAGTGACAGGTTGGAGTTCACACTGAAGCTCTTTCCGCACTCCAAGCATTTATACGGTTTCTTTCCTGTGTGTGTTCTTTGATGCAATGACAGGCTGGAGCTCACACTGAAGCTCTTTCCGCACTCCAAACAGTTATATGGTTTCTCCCCTGTGTGGGTTCTTTGATGAACAGTCAAGTGTCCCCTTTGACTGAAGCTCTTTCCGCACTCCAGGCACTGATATGGTTTCTCCCCCATGTGAGGGCGTTTTTCCTTCCTCTTTCCATTTTTTTTAGGATCACTTGCGAGGAGCTGAATATCCTCCCCCTGAAAAAATTCAGATTTATTTCTCCAGTGCTCTGCCTGGTTTCCTTCCTGCTTCTTTGATCTGTCTTGACGTGCAGCTTTCTCCCTTGTGTGGGTCTGTTCAGGGGAAGGGGTCTGTGTGTTTTCCCTGAAGCTTTTTCTCCACTCAGAGCACTGAGCGGATTTCTTCCCTGTGTCAGTTCTGTTGTGTTTCTCCATCTTCGGTTCACAGGCGAGTCCTTCTCCGTGCAAAGGATGCCTTTTCCATCTCTTCTTTCTGAGATAGTCCTCATCAATTTGGATTTCATGGGGAAGAAGAACATGTTTCGTCCTCCGATCCGGTGCTGGGCTCCCCTCCTGCCTCCCTGATCTGAGTTCATCCTCACGGCCTTGGCTGCTGCTTCCTGGAACAGAGAGAGAAGCCTGATTGTCAGGGCAAGATAGTAGTGATGGGGCCTTTAAAGTGCATTCCTAGACAGGTGTACTCAGAAGGAAACTCTGGTGGATTCAGCAGCACCGACTCCCAGGAAAGGATGCACAGAATCGCAGCCCTGCTCAGCTACTGACTCTCCATGACCTGATTGGAGAAGGAGCACAATTGTGGCTGCCACTTGGCCTGTTTCATCCGGACTTGGTCCTGGGATGGCGGTAGCCGTGCGATCCTTGGTGGACCACCTTTCTCCGGAGAATCACAAGAGGGGGGCCTCCCTCCGGATTCCCTCAGGCCTCACAGGAGCTTTAGTGTCACGTCACCTTCTGATCAATGTCAAAATGTTATTTTGTACAGTGGGGCTTTTCTGTGGGCAGTTTCATTCATTCTCAAATGGTACGAAATTCTTAAATGGCGTTGAGGTCAGCCCAGCTGTAAAGGTCAGTGGGGGATTTCCACAGGCTCACAGCGTATCTCACAGGAGCCCACCACATGACTCAGGGAGCACACAAGGCAAGAGCCCAACATCCTGTGGCCACTCCCTTGCCCCTGGCAGTCCGAACTGAATTTCGACTTCAAACACCAGGAGGTGTTCGAATGCACACACCCATTACAGCTTGTGATGGGCTTTTCCTCTAGAAATCTGTCCAACCTCCTTTGAAAGGCTTCCTGGCTAGATGCCTTCACCTCTTCCTGTGGCAAGGAGTTCCACAGATTAATTAACTGCTCGGAAAATAAAGTATTTTCTTTTATCTATTCTCACTCAACTTTAGTGGATGTCCCCTCACTCTGGTGTTGTGAGAGAGGGAAAAAAATATCCCCCCATCCACTCTATCCATCACTTGCATAATTTTGTAAGTTTCAGTCATTTCCCTTCACAAGTGCCTTTTTTCTAGGCTGAAGAGCCCCAAATGCTGTAGCCTGTGATGGACTTTTCCTCTAGAAATCTGTTCAATCCCCTTTTAAAGGCATGTAAGTCAGATGCCATCATCACCTTCTAGTTCCACAGCTTAATTACCTGCTGGGTATTTCCTTTTATCTGTTCTCACTCTCCCAACACTCAATTTCTCTGGTTCTGATGTTGTGAGAAAGGGAAAAGGGCATCCCTCTAGTCACTTTATCCATCCCACACCTAATGTTGTCTCAATCATGTCCTGCCCCCCTCAGGCGCGCGTTTTCTAGGCTTTCTAGGTGCGTGTTTTCTAAGAACCCCAAATCCTGCAGCTGTTCCTTATAAGGGTGGTACTCCAGCCCAGTAGTCATTCTGGTCGCTCTCTTCTGCACCTTTTCCAGCTCCACTATGATGGAGATGTGGTGACCAGGACTGTATGCAATATTCCAGATGTGGCCTTACCACTGACTTGTACAGTAGCATAATAATATTAATGGGGGGACAAATTAAATGCTTACCAAACTAAACTGTGAGAGACCCTCATGCTGGGAAAGATTGAAGGCAAAAGAAGGGGGCGGCAGAGGATGAGATGGTTAGATAGTGTCACCGAAGTGATGAACATGAAATTGGGCGAACTCCGGAAGCTAGTGGAGGGCAGGGAGGCCTGGCGTGCTGTGGTCCATGGGGTTGCGAAGAGTCGGACACGACTTAGCGACTGAACAAGAAGAAGAAGAGCCCCACTGGATCAGGGCAAAGGCCCCTCTAGTCCAGCTTCCTGCATCACACCGCGGTTCACCAGATGCCTCAGGGAATATACTAGATATGTGCATCTCATTGCCACTCCCCTGCATCCGGCACTCCAAGGTAGCCTACCTCTCAAGTAAGGAGGTTGCGCTAACCATCATGGCCTGTACCCTGCGATGGACCTTTCCTCCAGAAATCTGTCCAGTCCCCTTTGAAAGGCATCTAGGCCAGATGCCATCACCACTTCCTGTGACAAGGAGTTCCAAAGATTAATGACCCTCTAGGTAAAGAAGTATTTCCTTTTAACTGTTCTCATTCTCCCAACACTCAATTTTAGTGGATATCCCCTGGTGTTGTGAGAGGAAAAGAACACTACACCCCTCTATCGATTCTTTCCCTCCCACGCATAGTTTTGTATGTCTCAATCTAGTTCCCCTTGGGCACCTTCTTTCTAGACTGAAGAGCCCCAAACGCTGCAGTCTCTCCTCATAAGGGAGGTGTCCCAGCCCAGTAATCATTTTGGTCGCTCACCTCTGTACCTTTTCCAGCTCCACTATGCCCTTTTTGAGATGTGGTGACCAGTACGCAATACTCCAGATGTGGCCTTACCATTGACTTGTACAATGGCAGCTTGGGGGTTCTCCTGGATCCACAGCTGCACCTGGACTCCCAGGTGGCAGCGGTGGCCAGGGGAGCCTTTGCTCAGCTTCGGCTGATTCGCCAGCTGCGACCATACCTGAGTTGTGTGGACCTGGCCACAGTGACCCATGCCCTAGTGACATCTAGAGTAGATTATTGCAATGCGCTCTACGTGGGGCTGCCTCTGAAGATGGTCCGGAAATTACAACTAGTACAGAACGTGGCTGCTTGTGTGGTTGCTGGGGCACATCGATTTGACTCTGTCGGGCCGTTGCTTCGGTGACTACACTGGCTGCCGGTTCTGTTCCGGGCCCAGTTCAAGGTGCTAGTTTTGACCTTTAAAGACCTTTACGGCTCGGGCTCGGGGTATTTGAGGGACCGCCTCCTCCCATATAATCCTACCCGTACTCTTAGATCATCTGGGGTGCCCTTTTGACTGTGCCGCCACCAGGAGAGGTGAGAGGGCTGGCGGCCGGGAATAGGGCCTTCTCGGTGGTGGCCCCCCGACTTTGGAATACCCTACCCTTAGCAGTAAGAACTGCTCCCTCTTTGGCAATATTTCGGCAGGGGCTGAAGACCTTCTTATTTCATCAAGCTTTTAACTGCTGACAGGCTGGCTGGTTTTTATACTCTCTTTTAGGATCCATGGGGTTTGTTTTTAAATGTTTTAAATCGTTTAATATTGTTCTTAATTACTGTTTTATATTGTTAAACTCTGTAATTTTATTGTATTTTAAATGTTGTAAGCCGCCTTGGGTGCCCATTGGGCAGAAAGGCAGGATATAAATTAAACAAATAATAAATAATAATAATCTTGGCCATTTTATTCTCAACCCCTTTTTAATTACCTGTTCTGGAAATTGCGGAAGGTGCCCCGAGGAGTTAGGGAATGGGATCACCAGTGGCCCCTTCTCCATCTCAGCCATGTCAGCCTTGTGACCCCAGAGCCTTTGCCCGCAGCTTGTTCACAGCTGCAGCCAATTGGAGATAACCCAGCTGTAGCCTAGGCAGGCTATTGAGGCCCTGGCTATAAAGGAAGGGTGATTAGCACCAGGTAGGTGTAGGAGCAGGAAGTTTGGAAGGAGGATTGTGGGAGGAAGGCAGGTGGTTGGAAGTGTGCCTACTGATTTGGATGGAACAAGTAGGTTTGATTGACTGGAGTCGGCATGCCTGTTGAATTGATAGGAATCGAGTGAAGCCAGGGGGCGGGCTTAGCGGCCATGTTTGTGTGCCCCAAACAATCTTTATTCCAAGCATTTTATTTCAGATTGTTTTTCGTGTGATGTTTAGGACTTAATAGTTTACTCCTGAAATAAAAACTTACGAAAATAACAATGTGTGATCATGGAGAAACATCATTGGTAACCTTATTATGAGTTAATATGCAATTCCAAGGTTTAATTCCGCGTAATTATATTACTGAACACACCGGACGAAATGCTACTTGCTGTCTATTTAAACTCAGATTGCACTATTGTGACAGACGTATTTTTTGAAATCTACACAAGCAGAAATAACGTGTGAACGGGAAGGAAAGAAAAAAAGGGGAGGGTGGGCAAAAATCAGATAAATATATAGGAAAATTACATTAAAATCTCTTCATGACACAAGTAGTTATCAATATGAGAGTAATTCTTTTTTACTTCTAGACTATTAAGAGTATTTTTTTAAACTTCTACACTCACCCCCCCCCCCCAAAACAAATTCTGTTAATGTTCAGAATTTCGAAAATATTACAGTAGAAAATGGAAGGCGGGAAAAAACGTGTAAACGGGAAGGGGGGAAAAAGGAGGGGGGAAATTTTTTTTTTTTCCTTCTAAATCTAGACCATTAACAGTGGGTGTCTGAAAATGGTGAATAAGACTGCTAGGAACAACGAGAAATTACACAGCTTCAAAAAAATGCACTCCCTGAACTGTAGTTCTATTGAACTGATGTAATGTGAATACGCGAAACGTTCCGTGGAAATTAAATCCCATTTTTCGTACAGCGATTTGCACACCCGTATGCAGAACACGCAGGCATGCTTAAAGACGTTGAAATTAACTTTTACACACGTGCAGGGAGATTTTTATTCATGAATTCACGGCAATCCTCATCCTTGTGGGAAAGTTCTGAGTCAGCCATATTAGTGTGCCCCGGAAGCTTCAAGAAAATGACGTCATGCCGAGTCCAGTGTATTATACCTCCATGGGATGGAAGCACTTGATGGACAGATTGGCTAGGCTTGGCTTGGCTTGAGATTACTGTTGGAACCAAGGTCATTGGAGACCAGGGAATTAGTGTGGGGCTGCCCCGCCCCTGGAGCAACAGAGTGGAGGAGGCAGGAGGGCTGGTGTGGCTCAGCAGGCAAGCTGACTGTTGGGTGGGAGGGTTTTGTAGTGCCGTGCATAAGCCCAGGGGTTCGGGGATTGGTTTTTTTTAGGGTAAAAGGGAAGCTAATTAGTCTATTGCAGGCATAGATTGTAGAGAGGGAATTTGGCATAAAATTACCCCAAGCATGGAATTGGCCTTCTTTACCTCTGCCACGCATTGGGTGACACTTTCATCACGTTGTCCACCAACACCCCAAGGTCTCTCTCCTGATCCGTCACGAAAAGCTCAGAATCCATCAGCCTAAATTTGGATTTTTTTTACCCCAACAGGCATCACTTTACACTTGTCCACATTGAAACACATCTACCATTTGGCCGCCCATCCCCCCATTTGGGAGAGATCCGTCTGGAGCCCTTCACACTCCCTACTGGGTTGTAACACCTGGACGTTTTGTGTCATCTGCAAACCTGGCCACCTTGCTGCTTATGCCTGTCTCCAGGCCATTTACGAACAAGCCGGGTCACTTAAGCACAATCCCAAGACAGATCCTTGGGGCACTCCGCTTTCCCCCTCTTTCCATTGTGAAAATTGCCCACGGACCCCGGTCTCTGACTTCTTTTCCCCAACCAATTCCTAACCCAGAAGCGGACATGCCCTCTGATTCCCTGACTGTGACGTTTTCCCAGCAGCCTTTGGTGAGACTCCTGAAACTCCAGATAGACAACATCCATCCATGGGTTACCCACATCCACACAGAGCACTCAGACACACCAGAAAGGGTCCCGCTCCACCCCTGAACTGCGTTGACTGGCCAGCAGCAGGCAACTTTTGGAAGCAACTTTTTTTTGTCAGAACATTTGCTATTGTTTGACATTTTGACTCAGGATATATCATGTCTCAGTTCACACACAGCATTGTTTCTTCGTTATTGTTTCTTTTGTTCTGAATCACATCATTCCTATTACATTTTTTGGAAATAATAATAATAATAATAATAATAATAATAATAATAATAATAATAATAATAATAATAATAATAATAATAATAGACCTTTATTGGCATACAGATTTCTTGGAAATGATAGTTGACTTTAGAAAGCATCCCCCCTCCCCACTCCCACTTTCCATCTTAAGTAGTACGGTTTCAGTGGTCGAGTCATTTAAGTTCTTGGGTTCTGTAATCTCCCGGGATCTGAAATGGTCAGCTAATATCAACAGTATTATTAAAAAGACAGATCAGAGATTGTATTTCCTGTGGCAACTTAGGAAATTTAATCTGCCTCAGGAGCTGCTTGTCCAATTCTACAGAGGTATTATTGAATTTGTCCTCTGTAATTCTATAACTGTTTGGTTCGGTTCAGCAACAGCTCCAGAGGACAGTTAGAACAGTTGAAAAAATAATTAGAACTGGCCTGCCCTCAATAGAGGAGTTATAAACTGCTCGGGTTAGAAAGCGAGCAGTGAGTATTGCTGCTGATCCTCTACACCCTGGTCATAATTTGTTTGTTCCTCTTCTTTCTGGTTGCAGGTATAGGATTCCGTATACTAAAACATCTAGACACAAAAATAGTTTCTATCCTAGCACCATTAAATTGTTGAATTTATAATAACGCTGAGGTGTTTTTTTTGAGTATATATTGAGGCAGCATTCTATCTTGAATAATGCCCTTACTTGCTTTTTGTGTATTTATTGTTTATTATGTATGTGTAGTATTATATATGTATGTAGCTGAAAGCCAAATCCAATTCTGAGTGTGGTTTTCATACTTGGCCAATAAAATTATTATTCTATTATTCTACAAAAAAGATTCAAGTAGAGCTTATTCATTCATTTATAAAACTGATTCTTTTTGGCCTGCGAAAATATGGAAAATGTATAATGTGTCCCTTGTACTGAAAGGTTTGGAGACCCGTGTCTAGGCCCCCCGCCCTTGAAACATAATCTGTACCTCTGAATTGCTCTGTAGCAGGTTTTAGGGAGATTTTATGGGGGGGCCTTAAGGCAGAGCACCCCTAGACTCTGGAGGATCTTCTGAGCCCCACTGAGGCAGCACATGACCCCCCATAGTGGAGTTAAGTGGAAGTCCTTCAAATGTCATGTGTTTGTGTGGGATTTTGTTATATCTGTATTTTTGTTGCATTGTTAGTTGGTTTTTTGTTTGTGTTATTTATTTTATTTGTATTGTATTGATTTTTGTTACTTAGAGAATTAATCTATATATATAAAGAAGAGCCTGGGTATGTGTGTGTGTGTGTGTGTGTGTGTGTGTGTATGTATGTCTCGCATAGGCTCCGCAACGCCTGGAGCGATCGGCACGAAACTCGGCACGCATACACCTTGCGGCCGGGTGACAAACACTGCGGGGGTCGGGGCCCCCTAGCGCCCCCAGGGGTGGGGGTACGCGGGGGTCCCCGTGTGAAAACGGTCAAAAACGGCCAATATCGGTGTCAAATCCACAGTTTCCAGGGTCGCCGAGATGAGCGGTGCCGCTCCCGATGCCGTTGGAGTCCGGGATCTGACCCCCCTCAATGTGGGGGGCAAGAAGGGGTGCGAAAGAAAACGTCCGCCATGCCCTGCTGGAACTCCTGGACCGATTGGCGCCAAACTCGGCATGTGGACGCCTAGCGGCCTGGCCACAAACACTGCGGGGGTTGGGCCCCCTAGCGCCCCCAGGGGTGGGGGTGTGCAGGGGTCCCCGTGTGACAACGGCCAAAAACGG
>JAJKFI010011788.1:81829-92556 GCA_029204185.1 Lerista edwardsae
CTCTCTCTCTCTCTCTCTCTCTCTCTCTCTCTCTCTCTCTCTCTGTGTGTGTGTGTGTGTGTGTGTGTGTGTGTCTGTTCGACTGCAGTTGGGATCCTGTGCCTTTGAGAACCACACAAGAGGCAGTGGAGTGACAGGCACTGGCTCCACCATGAGGCCAACTCAGAAAACTGCCTAGGGCAGCACATAGGTAGGGGATGGCCACCCCCAACCACCCCGTGGCTTCCTTTGTGCCTCCTCCCACCCTCCACCTTGCGAAAGGAAGCAGGGACTGAGCAGAAGACAACACGTGGAGGGAAGGAACGTTGCAGGCCAGAGCATCAGCCACTCAGATCATGCAGGCATTTTCGGTCTACAGCTCAGCCAAGGTGCTGCTGTGGCTTTGCCAGGGAAGGGATCAGAACAGCAGGGAGATTCTTTGCTGACTCAGCCTCACCAACCCCAACTTGCCCCAGAAGGGAGGAGAGTCTCTATTGGGGCAAAGGGTCGCCACTCACCCCAGCACCCTTCTGGTCCCACCCACCCAGCACCCTCCGAAGCCTCTGCTGTGTGAGGCACGATTGTTACCTTCCAATTTCATTTCTTGCCGGAGATCCTGGGAAGAAAAACCACTCCCTTCCTTCCATCTGGGAAAAGGCAGCAGGTCTGGAAAATTCCTCTGAGAAGGAAACAAGAACATGTGATACATTTCTGACTATAAAATATCGAGTTTCCAAAGTTGCATACAGTTTTGGTCTCCGCATCTCAAAAAGGACATAGTGGAATTAGAAAAAGTACAGAAGAGAGCAACCAAATGATTAAGGGGTTGGGGCACCTCCCTTACAAGGAAAGGTTACAGCATATGGGGCTCTTCAGTCTAGAAGGAAGGTGCCTGTGGGGGGACATGATTGAGGCATACAAAATTATGCAGGGAATTAATAGATTAGAGGGAATCTCTTTTCCCTCTCACACAATATTAGAACCAGGGGACATCCACTAAAGCTGTGTGTTAGGAGAGTTAGAACAAACAAAAGAAAGTATTTCTTTTCCCAGCATATAGTTAGTATGTGGAACTCCTTGCCACAAGATGTGGTGATGGCATTGGGCCTGGATGCCTTTCAAAGGGGATTGGACAGATTTATGGAGGAAAACTCCATCACAGGTTACAAGCTATGATGGGTATGTCCAGTCTGAGATTAGCTGGTTGCTCATCATGAGCGCGGAGTTAGAATTTTTTTGTCATCCAAATTGGCCATGGATGGTAGTTCTTTTGCCTACCCCAGACTGCAGAAAGAGGGATTGGTGTTCAGTTGGTTACATGATTTGCATTTAATAAAGTCAAACCCCAACCTCATGTCTTCCTTGGAGAGGGGGTGCAAGGGTAATAGGCAACCTTAGCATGCCACATGCAGGGGAGCGGCAGCGAGAGGCAAGTATCTGGTTGTCTTGCCTGCTCCCTGAGGCACCTGGTGGGCCACCGTGAGATCCAGGAAGCTGGACTAGGTGGGCCTTTGGCCTGATGCAGCAAGGCTTTTCTTCTGTTATGTTGGTTATCTGCTATATAATGTGGGCCCCTCCTCACCTTCAGAGTCATTTGCGGCTCAAAGACCTGGCTCGGATCTGATTCTGACAGAGAGGGGCTCAGGCTCCTGCAAAACCTAGTGTCTCCCCCTCAGGAACATCATTTGGGATTTGTACTTTTCACCATTGACCTTCTTCCCCCAGACATTTGTATCCAGCTGTTTCATTCCCAAAGAGCATCACTCGAGCCAAGCTCCATGGGGTGAGCCCCACACATCCTGATTCACTGCCCTGCACTTCTTCCTGGTGCAACCTTGGCCCTTCCCCTCTCTGCCTGTCGAGGCCCCTCCCTTCTGTCCTTGAAGACTCCTTGCAAAACCTGCTTCTCCAAAGCCTTTCCAGGCCCCCCAAAACGGTTCAGTTGTCCAGGGGCATAGCGTGCCTTGCCCGTGCCCGGGGCAAGGCACTTGCTGCCCCTCCATGCTGTGATGTCAGCGACAGTGGCGGGGCCTCACCGCATCTCCCCCGGCTTTAACTGAAGGTGCGCCAAAGCCAGTAGAGCCCTGCTTGCAAGGAGAACACCTGTGTTCAGTATGGCTCCTCCCACTTCAATTGAACACTTCCAATGTTTGTGCCTCTAAGAATTTTGCGCCCGGGGCAACGGCCCCCAATGCCCTCCCATGCTACGCCACTACAGTCGTCCACCTGCCATTCCTGCATTCCTCTGGTGGAAACTTCCCTGTATTGATTCCAGGCCAGTTTCTGCAGCTTGGACCAGGAGAGCCGATGTGGGGAAAATCCCTCATTTGGAGGGGAGTTGTATGGAATGGAGGTGCCCACTTCTCTCGGGCACTGCCAAGACCCCCCCCCCTGCTTCCCCCCGAGCCCCACACCTGGCAAGACGCAGATGCTCCAAGGCAGGCTGTGCTGGGACGTCCCTCTGGGGCTGGACCTTCCCCGCTTCGTGGCCGAGATGCTCCCCCTGCTCCAACCTCCGCAGCTCCTCCTGGGAGCCTCAACTCTCAGCCGGTCCTCCTCGCTCAGGCACGGAGGCTTCTCAGCCAGGGGGTCTGAGCACCAAGAACACCCTCCCCCTCCTGCATCTCCACAGCAAGACTGGAAACAATCAAAGCAATCAACAGAAAACGTGTGTCGTCACTGAGTGGAATTTAGGCATGTTCAGGGTAGATGGGCTGAGGCTAAGGGCACAATCCCAAGCGACTTTCCAGCACTGACATAGCCGGGCCAGTGGGGCATGTGCTGCACCCTGCAGTGGAACACAAGTGACAGAGGCCTCCTCACGGTCAGGGAGTGTTTGTTCCCTTCCCTTGGAGCTGCATTGCCCTTACCCCAGTGCTGGAAACAGAGGCGTATCTAGAGTATGGCGAGGGGGGGCAAGAGCCCTGGGGCGCCATGTGCCTGGGGGGGCCCATGGCCCTTAGCCCCCCCTCGCAACACCCAAGGCACGCCTCGCGCCGCAGCTCGCCGGCTTCTCCTGGTACTTTAAGGCCAGCGGCAGCAAGGAAAAGCCGGCAACGGCAAGCCGCAGCGCGCTCTCCCCGGCTCTGCAAATCAGAGGGAAGGGAAAGCTTCACCTTCCCCCCGCCTCTGATTCCCTGCCCGCCAGGAGGAACTTCGTGCGCCCCTTGCCAACGTTTCCTGCCGGCAAGAGGCGCGCAGGGATCCTCCCGACAGGCGTCTTTCCCCCGCCGAATTCCCCGCTCACCGGGAGGAACTGTGCCTGTGCGCGCCCCTTGCCGACATTTCCCGCCGGCAAGGGGCACGCGAGGTTCTGACGGGCCAAAAATCAGGCGAGGGAAAGCTCCCCTCGCCTGATTCCCGCTTGCTGGGTGGATAGGAACTGCGCGCGCACGCGCGTGATTCTTCCCGGCAACGTCGTGACGTCACGACGTCGTGACGTCATGACGTTGCGTGCCCCTGGGCGCAGTTGCACCCAGGTAAGCGCCTGGCTGGAAAGCTGGTTAAGATTGCACCCTAAAATGATAACCAAAGAGATCTGTGATTTTCTTTTTACTCCTTTTCCTCCACTTTCATCACAGCAGAGGTCGTTCAATGGAATTGGCTGAGAGGGGCTTTAGAATGGGCAAAAGAAGGGACCCTGTCTGTGGTTTCACTTGTCTGCAGATGTGCCCCCCCACCCTCTGCAGGCTCCTCTGAGCCCAGGACTGGCCCTGTCCTGTGTCCTGTGTCCTCAGAATGCCTTCTAGTGGCCAAAAAACAGCCATTTCCATTTTTCGGACAAAAAACAGAAGTCATGTTTTTATGCCTTTCAAAGGCCTTAGAAGGGCCAGGGAATGGTCTACAGTGTGGGGGTGGGGGAATTGGGACCCCCGCAGCTACAGGGACACCGCTGTCCATCTTCATGCAGCAGGCTCTTTAGTCTGTGGAATTCATTGCCACAAGGCATGGGGCTGGTCACCAGCTCAATGACCCGATGGTGTATTAGGCCAGTAGAGAACGGTTTTGGCTGGCATAACCAGCTTTCTGGCTGTTGGAAATGCGACTCCACTGGCAGCCTGTCGGCCATCGGAAGGAGCCAGCGGCCAGGTCCACATGGCAATGGACTACGGACGCCTGCTGCTTTGGGGGGGCTGTGCAGGAACAGGGCGGGAGGGGTGGAATGAGGCAGGGAGCGTGGAGAGACCCAGAAAGGAGGGTAGACAGACCCAGAAGGTTCGGCCTCGGTGGCACGCACTGAATCCGGACTCCCTCCTTGGGCCTTATCCCGTCAAGGTGGCTTCAGGGGTCAACCCAGTTTTGGGCCAGCCGTATCACTGGTGCAGGTCTGAACTGGGCCCCCTGGGGCAGGGGGTGTTACCCGGGGGAGGCCACCCAAGGCTGAACCTCCCCTGTGGGGCTTGTTCCTGCTGCTGCCCAGGGAGTTGCAGTGGATTTGGCTCCCAACAGCATCCAAAGAGGTGTTGCCTAGAGAGCCCTGGCAGGCTGGGGCAGCGCAGAGCAGTGGGGATGGCACGGAGTGGGGATGGCGACAGGTGGCAATGATGGCATTGCTGGGGGTCCACGGCTCTGCTGAGCTGGGGGGGGCAGCACACGTGTTGGGATGAGGGCAGAGCACTGGATCCAGGTTGTGGGAAGGGGTGGCTTCTCTAGTGAGAGATAGGAGAGAACAGGAAGGGGTGGCAGAGAAAGGAAGAAACAGGAGGAGGAAGACCAGTGGGGAAGAGGTGGGGTGTAAAAGTGGGGGAAGAGGCAGGGGTGCCTGGTGAGGGGGTGGAGGGAGAGAAGGGGGGATGCGGGGAAGGGAAGGAAGGGCTGGTGGGGGCAGAAGCCTTGAAAGCCAAGAGCCAGGAAATAAGGCCCCAGCCCAGGAGAGGGGAGGAGTTGGGCAGTCAGGAGGAAGGACTGCCCTCCCCTGACAGCCTCAGCGCTGGAGGATTGGACAGGAGGGGCCCCCCAGCTTCAGAAGAGGCCACTCCCCCTGGTGGAGGCTTTGGAGGGTGCAGCGGCTGCTGCCCAGACGGGGTAGGGGCAGGAGGGGGTGAGGGCGAAGTCGTGCACCTCAGGCTGCATGGACAAGGCTCCACTGACACCCAGTCCCCTCCCCACGGGCAAGGACAGAGCCGGAAGCCCCCTAACCCCCAGCGCAGACACCGGTTCAGGGGCCCCCGTTAAACCCCTCCCCAACCTGAGAAGCCCGATCCCCATCAGAGCCACCCTGCTGGCACTCAGCTAGCTCTACAAGGCTCAACACCTGCTGTACCCGCAAGACACCTGGACAGGTGAGGCTATCTGTGCAGGGGCTGTTTGCTCGCTGAGGACAGGTGTTATGTATGTAGTGATTTCATCTGTGGGAGAAGCAATTAGTTACCCAGGATTGGTGGACCAATCACTGGAGATCTAGGCTTGGGCGTGGTTGAGTGGTTAAGTATTTTAGTGTGTGTGTGTGGGTTGTTTTTAACCTGGTATGTTGTGTCGGAATTAAACCGTTCTAAAAGGACTTATGCTTTGTCTGGTTATGTTGGACCCACAAACATAACAGTGGCGGCGAGGATGGGATTTCAAGCCTGAGCCTGGATTACGACAAAAAGAAAAGTTATGGCTGTTCAAGGACAAATAGAGGCGTTTGACCCGGCATTCCCGGAGTTGTGGGAGACGTACGCCGAACGCATGGAGTTTTTTTTGGAAGCTAAGGGAATTTCAGATGCTGTATTGAAAAGAGCAACCTTGCTTAGCATTTGTGGAGCTGCAACGTTTGAAATTGCTCAAAGTTTGGTGGCCCCGAATGAATTGAGAACTACACCTTATAAGGATATTATGGGCCTTCTAAAGAGTCATTTTGCACCACAACCTTCTCGGATTGCACGACGGTATGCCTTTTATAAAAGGGACCAGGCTGTTGGAGAATCCATTTCAGGTTTTGTGGCTGCCCTTCGCCAATTGGCAAGGAGGTGCGAGTTTAGCAACCTGGAGGAAATGCTCTTAGATCGAGTGATTTGTGGGTTGGAAAATCAGAAATTACAACAGAAAATGTTTGCTAAGGAGACATTGACTTTCCAAGAAGCAATTAAAGAATGCTTATCATTTGAAAGGGCAGAGGGTGCCATAAAGCAGTTGCCTTCCTCCTTAAAACCGGAGGTAAATCATTGTAAAAGGACGGATAGGAATGGTGAAGATCGGGGAGAAGTGTTACAAATCCATAGAAGAGGCCGGGGAATGAGTAATCCACGGATAGCACCAGCCCTTCAATCAAGGGACCGGCAAGAGACTGAGAGTCAGGGTCAGCGTTCGTGTGCAAGTTGTGGGGGAGCACATGAACGCCAGAATTGTCATTATAGGAATTTTAAATGCAAAAAGTGTTTGAAATTAGGCCATTTAGCACGAGTTTGTAGAAGCAAGTTTATAAGGGGGTCCATTCAGGAAATTGGCAGTAATAGTGATAATGAAAGTCATCAAGAATTTATCCTTCAGGAAGAACTTTACACTACTTCAGTATACCCGGTACAGAGCTTGAGGTTAACAACTAAGGAGAAGATATATGTGAAGGTAGAGATTCAAGGGTCTCCTTGTAAAATGGAGGTAGATTCAGGTTCAGCATTATCAATTATTTCTATGGATACTTATAAGCGTCTTTGTCCAAATGAGAGTCCCAAACTAGAATCAGCAGGGCTATTGCTAACAGATTATCAAGGTAATAGGGTCCCTCTTCGGGGTGTGGGTAAGTTTAGAGTCCAGTATAAAGATTTTGATGGATTTCTGGAATTGGTTGTTGTAGAGGGACGTCGTACCAGTCTTTTGGGACTAGCATGGTTTGGGCCTTTAGGAATTCAAATAACGGGTGTTCGGAACATGGACCAACAGGATTCTGAGGCAGTTTGTAAAGAATTTGCACAGGTCTTTGAAAAAACTTTGGGGTGTTATAAAGGTCCAGCAGTGTCTTTACAGTTAAATCCAGCTATTATGCCCATACGCCTGAAGGCTCGACAAGTTCCATTTGCATTAAAATCTAAGATTGAAGAAGAGCTTGATCGTCTAGTTAAGCAGGGGTTTTTAGAACCAGTATCGCATGCACGTTGGGAAACACCTATTGTGACCCCACTTAAGCCCAACGGGGATGTAAGAATTTGTGCTGATTATAAGTGTACAATCAATAAGGCATTGCAGCAACATGCATATCCAGTGCCAATGATTAGTCAGCTATTGACCTCTCTTGCAGGTTCTAAGGTTTTTGGAAAGTTAGATTTAGCTCAAGCATATCAGCAGTTACCTGTTACTGAGGAGACGGCAGAAGCCCAGACTATTGTGACGCATAAGGGCGCATTTAAGGTGAAGCGCCTGCAATTTGGGGTTTCTGTAGCACCTGGGATTTTTCAAAATCTGATGGATACACTCCTTAAGGGAATCCCAGGGGTTATTCCTTTTTTTGACGATGTTTTGATTGCGGGGGCATCAGAAAGTGAATTTAATAGTCGTCTTCGGGAAGTCCTCCAGCGTTTTCACGCAGCAGGCTTAAAGGTAAAGAGAGAGAAGTGTATTTTGGGGGCTTCAAATGTAGAGTTTTTGGGGTATCTTATAGATGCAGATGGGGTACATCCAGCCCCGGGAAAGGTACAGGCTATTGTAAATGCTCCCCCTCCTAGATCAAAGCAGGAATTGCAAGCATTTTTAGGATTGCTAAATTTTTACCATTCTTTTTTGCCACATAAGGCAGCAGTGGCAGAACCATTGCACCGGCTTTTGGATAATGGGGCTCCGTGGAAGTGGGGCCAATTACAAGAGGTTGCCTTTCAGGAAGTAAAAAAATTGCTTACTTCTAATTCTTTATTGGCTCATTTTGATGAGTCATTACCAGTCGTTCTAACATGTGATGCTTCCCCTTATGGTATAGGGGCGGTTTTAAGTCATAGACTGCAGGATGGCCGAGAAGTACCAGTAGCTTATTATTCACGGACTTTATCGTCAACAGAGCGCAATTACGCTCAAATAGACAAAGAAGCCCTGGCCATAGTAGCGGGGGTTAAAAAGTTTCATGATTATTTATATGGGCGTTGTTTTTCAATCATAACAGATCACAAACCCTTGCTGGGTCTTTTTGCTCCAGATAGGCAAACACCTCAAATTTTGTCTCCTCGTATGTTGCGCTGGTCTATTTTTTTGTCAGCATATCAGTATTCCTTAGAGTATCGATCAGGCAAGGCGATCGGGCATGCAGACGCTCTTAGCCGTTTACCATTGCCGAGTTTAGGGCCAGATCCGGCTCCAGCATATGGTATTATGCTTCTAGAATCTCTCCCAGAGCCACCATTGCATGCTTCCATGGTAGCTTCTTATTCAGCTAAAGATCGTGTTCTTTCCCGTGTTTTGAATTGGGTTTGGCGAGGGTGGCCAGGAGGCCAAGTAGAGGCTGAGTTTAAACCATACAAAACTCGCCAAAATGAGCTTTCAGCACACAAGGGCTGCCTTCTTTGGGGGAGTCGAGTGGTGATCCCTCCAAAATTAAGAAATCAAGTTTTAGAAGCTTTACATGAAAATCATCCAGGGATTGTGCGAATGAAGGCATTGGCAAGGAGTTATGTTTGGTGGCCAGGAATAGATGCTGCCATAGAGGAGTGGGTACATCGTTGTAGACTATGTCAGGAGTCCCGGCCAGAAGTGCCAAGAGCTCCTGTTCAACAATGGGAGACTGCTCGCACTCCATGGTCGAGGGTACATATAGATTTTGCAGGGCCCTTTCAAGGTCAGAATTTCTTTTTATTGGTAGACTCATATACAAAATGGTTGGAAGTAGTACCAGTTACTGTGATGACTTCAAGAACAGTTGTTAGGGCCCTTCGTAGGATTTTTGCTACTCATGGTCTACCTGATGTTATTGTATCCAATAATGCTTCACAGTTTACATCTGTAGAATTTAAAGATTTTATAGGCAGGTATTTGATTCGGCATGTAACATCAGCCCCGTTTCATCCATCTACAAACGGCCAGGTAGAACGAATGGTGAGAACTACTAAAGATTCTTTGAAGCGAATTGTTCAGGGGGATTGGGATCATCGGTTGGCAGCATTTTTGTTTAGCCACCGAGTGACCCCTTGTACAACTACGGGCCGTAGCCCTGCAGAGATGTTAATGGGGCGGCGATTAACAACTCGTTTGGACAGATTACATCCAGATCGTACTACGGACAAATTGCCAATGGCAGAGACACAAGAAGCAGTTCGTAGTTTCAGTCAGGACGACTTAGTTTATATACGAAACTATGCCAATGGCCCAATGTGGATTCCAGCAACAGTTTGTCGGGCTACAGGTCCAGTTTCATATGAAGTGGCTGGTACTGATGGGAGGATTTTTCGACGTCATTTGGATCAAATGCGCCGCCGTGTACCAGATTCAGGGCCAGTGTCGTTTCCCCCTGTACTCCGAGACCAACAACAGGAGATGCTGGGTGCAGGAGCCAGTCAAGATTCAACATCACAGGAAGAGGAATCTTTTTTGGCTCCACCGGGATCCACTGATGTGGGAGTGTCTCGGGAGAGTCCTACAGTAGGGGTATCGGCCCCAGCGAGTATTCCAGAGAACCCATTAGAGCAAACTAGAACAGTAGAGACTCCTGTGCCAGTGCCACGTCGTTCTGTACGAGAACGGATACGGCCGCGTTACTTGGAAGATTATGTGTGTGGACCCTGAACAATTCTTGGGGGAAAGGGGTGTTATGTATGTAGTGATTTCATCTGTGGGAGAAGCAATTAGTTACCCAGGATTGGTGGACCAATCACTGGAGATCTAGGCTTGGGCGTGGTTGAGTGGTTAAGTATTTTAGTGTGTGTGTGTGGGTTGTTTTTAACCTGGTATGTTGTGTCGGAATTAAACCGTTCTAAAAGGACTTATGCTTTGTCTGGTTATGTTGGACCCACAAACATAACAACAGGGGTGGAGAGCAGTCTGGGGTGGCCACTGACCTGAATGTGTGCCTTGGGGGGGGGGGCTGCTGGGGGAGGGGACGGGGGCTGGCGGGGGAGGGGATCCAGGCACTTCAGGTGTGGTGAGAAGCTGCTGGAGCCCAGGAGGGGTGAACCTTGGTCGGAAATGGGGGTGATGTGAAACCAGGCATCCACTGGGATGTGAAACCTCCTGGGCCTCACGTGGCCAAGCAGTGGTGTCCCTGAGGGGGGGCACTGTGCTGGGGGAGGGTGACACGGCCAGCCCCCACTGCGGAGGTCTGGGTCACTCAGCCACACCTCAGAGGGACCAAGCACGGTCCGATGGGCCATGCGGGGGAGGGGGGAGGACCTCAGGCATCGAGCTCAGTAGTGTCAAGGCTGGCCGGCCACAACTCTCTCAGCCCTGCCTGGAGGTGCCAGAGACTGAATTTGGGGCCTTCTGCCTGCAAACGCTGGAACTCTTCAGCTGGAACTAAGAACTGTGGCAATCTGGATTCTGACATGAAATATCCAAAAGATAAAATTTAAGTTTCATTTCATTACTAAACATTGATCACTACAGCAGAAAATGAACCACATTTAATTTCTACCTTCTACGTCTAACCCGGATAACATCTAATGAGGCGATCTCTGACTGAAGCTCTTTCCACACTCTAAGCATTTTTATGGTTTCTCCCGTGTGTGTGTGTTCTTAGATGCCGCGACAGGTGTGAGCTCCGACCGAAGCTCTTTCCACACTCCAAACAATTATATGGTTTCTCCCCTCTGTGTGTTCTTAGATGCAGTGACAGGTTGGAGCTCTGACTGAAGCTC
>JAJKFI010011788.1:117556-151595 GCA_029204185.1 Lerista edwardsae
AAGCTCTTTCCACACTCCAAACAGTTATATGGTTTCTCCCGTGTGTGTGTTTTTAGATGCCGTGACAGGCTGGAGCTCTGAGTAAAGCTCTTTCCACACTCCAAGCATTTGTATGGCTTCTCCCCTGTGTGGGTTCTTTGATGAACAGTCAAGTGTACCCTCTGACTGAAGCTCTTTCCACACTCCAGGCATTGATATGGTTTCTCCCCCATGTGAGGGCGTTTTTCCTTCCTCTTTCCAGTTTCTTTTTTGGGATCATTTGCGAGGAGCTCAAAGTCCTCCCCCTGACAAACTTCAGATTTATTTCTCCATTGCTCTGCCTGGTTTCCTGGTCGCTTCTTTGATCCGTCTTGATGTGCAGCTTTCTCCCTTGTGTGGGTCTGTTCAGGGGAAGGGGTCTGTGTGCTGTCCCTGAAGCTCTTTCTCCACTCAGAGCTCTGAACGGATTTCTTCCCTGTGTTAGTTCTGTTGTGTTTCTCCATCTTCAGTTCACAGGTGAGTCCTTCTCCGTGTAATGGATGCCTTTTCCATCTCTTCTTTTTGAGATTGTCCTCGTCAATTTGGATTTTAGGGAGAACAAGAGGTTTAGTCCTCGGCACTGGTGCTGGGCGCCCCTCCTGCCTCCCTGATCTGTCTTCATCCTCCTGGCCTTGGCTGCTGCTTCCTGGAACACAGAGAGAGAAGGTGGATTATCAGGGCAAGTTAGTGATGGGACCTCTAGTGCCTTCCTAGACAGGTATACTCAGAAGGAAACTCCAATGGATTCAGCAGCACTGACTCCCAGGAAAGGGTGCATAGAATCGCAGCCCTGCTCAGCTACTGACTCTCAATTGCCTGTTGTGGAGAAGGAGCACAATTGTGGCTGCCACTTGGCCTATTGCATCTGGACTTCATCCTCGGAAGGGGGCAGCCGTGAGAGCAGCGGTGGACCACCTGTCTCCGGAGAATCACAAGAGGGGGGGGCCTCCCTCTGGATTCCCTCAGGCCTCACAGCTTTATCTTCTCATCTTCTGATCAAGCTCAAAATGTTATTTTGTACAGTGGACCTTTCTGTGAGCAGATTCATTCATCTCCCTCCGGCCTCCCTGATCTGTCTTCATCCTCATGGCCTTGGCTGCTGCTTCCTGGAACAGATGGAGAAGGTGGATTACCAGGGCAAGAGAGCACCCCAAGTTCTCTCTTCTGATCTGTCATAGACAACTCAGAACGCATTAGCTTATATGGGAAGTTGTGATTTTTTTGCCCCAATGTGCATCACTTTACACTTGTCTACATTGAAATGTGTCTCCCATTTGGCTGCCCATTCCCCCAGCTTGGAGAGATCCTTCTGGAGCAATTCACAATCCCTTCTGGTTTTCACCATCCAGAAAAGTTTCACGTCATCCACAGACTTGGCCACCTCGCTGCTTATGCCTGTCTCCAGCTCATTTAGGAACAAGTTGATAAGCACCAGTCCCAGGACAAATCCTTGGGGCACTTTGCCTTTCACCTCTCTCCGCTGTGAAAATGGCCCATTGACCCTCACTCTCTGCTTCCGGCTCCCCAACCAATTCTTAACCCAGAAGCAGGCCTGCCCTCTTATTCTCTGACTGTGGAGTCTTCCCAGCAGCCGTTGGTGAGGCCTCCTCAAACTCCGGATAGACAACATCCATCTATGGGTTTACCTACATCCACATGGAGCACTCAGACACACCAGAGAGGGCCCCGCTCCACCCCTGAACTGCGCTGACTTGTCAGCAGCAGGTAACTTTTGGAAGCTAGCAGAGACGTGGAAAGTCCACCTTGACGTCAGGAAATGAGGTGCTGAGGGGTGAAGCAACAATAACGTTGATACACAAGCCTCAAACAGAAAATAATGATATTAAAAATTACAGACCAATATCCCTTCTTAATGTAGATTATAAAATTTTTGTAACAAGCCTAGCTGCCAGAATGAAAAAAATTCTAAATATTTTAATACATCAAGATCAAGCAGGTTTTCTACCAAGGAGACAATTAAGGAAAAATTTGAGAACAATTATTAATGTTTTAGAATATTATGAAAAACACTCTACAAGAACATTGGGTTTAGTATTCCTGGACGCACAGAAAGCATTTGACAATGTTGACTGGAATTTTATGATCAAACAATTAAAAGCGATTGGTTTTGGACAACACTTCTTAACAGTAGTTAGCGGAATCTACTCCAAACAAACAGCTAGAGTGAAATTAAATGGAGATTTAACTCAAGAGATACAGATTCAACAAGGTACAAGACAAGGTTGCCCATTATCACCTTTATTATTTATATTATCTTTGGAGATTTTGAATACAAAAATCAGAGAAGATATAAGAATAAAAGGACTGAAAATTCAAACAGAAGAATTTAAGCTACAGGCATATGCTGATGGTCTAGTTTTTATTTTAGAAGATCCAAAAGAATCTCTAGAATATCTAATGGAAGATTTGAAAGAATATGGAGACGTAGCTGGTATGAAGATTAATTATCAAAAAACAAAGATATTATTGAAAAACGTGAAAGAATCTGACATGCAAGAAATAAGAAAATGGAACCTGCAAGTGACACATAAAGTAAAATATTTGGGTATTATAATTACTAGTAAGAATAGTACGTTAATGGGAGAAAATTATTATAAGTTATTAAAAGAAATACAAAAAGACTGTGAAAATTGGAAGAAATTACAACTCTCATTGATGGAAAGAATTGCTGCAGTAAAGATGAATATATTACCGAAATTATTATTTTTATTTCAGACCATTCCAATAATTTTAAAGAAAATTTTTTTTATTGAGATAGATCAAACAATATCAAAATTTATTTGGCAAGGAAAGAAGCCCAGAATACAATTAAAACTACTACAAGAGGCAAGAGAAAGAGCAGGATTTGGACTTCCAGATTGGTTCTTATATTATCAAGCAGCAGCATTAAATTAGATACGAGAATGGGCTCAACCAACAGATACCAGATCAATTAAATTAGAAACATATGATTTACAGATTGGTTTACATGCATTTTTAATATATGATAAAGCAAAATTTTATAGCAACTTTAAACATTGTCTGAGAAGAGCTCTCTTATGGATATGGGAACAAATAAGATATAAAATATTTGCAAAAATCCCAAACTGGATCAGACCTTTAGAGATTGGTTCAAAACCAGAATGGTTTAGAGAAGATCAAAATAGAAAATATGCAGAGATTTTAGATAAAGATAATAATTTATTAACTAAGGAACAATTAGAGGAAAAAATATTTTTTTCGATTGGTGGTCAGAAAATCAAATAAGATCAAGATTGAAAGAAGATCGAAAAATAGGAATATACCAGGACATTACGGAATTTGATAGATATTTTCTAGAAGAAAAAGAAAAATATATAAAAAGAATATATACATTTCTTCTAAAAAGGAGAATGGAAGATGAAGTAATAAAAGAAGCAATGATTAAATGGGCTAAAAATGTTGGACATGATATTTTGTTGGAAGATTGGGAAAAAGTATGGAAAATGAACATTAAAATGACCAAAGCAACATCATTTAAAGAGAATATATACAAGATGTTTTATAGGTGGCATATAACTCCTCAAAAAATTTAAAAAATGTATAAGAATCTATATATATAAAGAAGAGCCTGGGTATGTGTGTGTGTGTGTGTGTATGTATGTATGTATGTCTCGCATAGGCTCCGCAACGCCTGGAGCGATTGGCACGAAACTTGGCACGCATACAACTTGCAGCCTGGCGACAAACACTGCGGGGGTCGGGGCCCCCTAGCGCCCCTGGGGGTGGGGGTACGCGGGGGTCCCCGCGGGAAGATGGCCGAAAACGGCCGAAAACGGCGTCGAGTCCATAGTTTCCGGGGTCACCAAGACGACCGGCAATGCTCCCGATGCCGTTGGAGTCTGGGTTCGGCCCCCCCTCAATGTGGGGGGAAGAAGGGGTGCAAAACACAACGTCCGCCATGCCCTGCTGGAACGCCTGGACCGATTGGCGCCAAACTCGGCGTGCGGAAGCCTAGCGGCCTGGCCACAAACACTGCGGGGGTTGGGGCCCCCTAGCACCCCAAGGGGCAGGGGTGCGCAGGGGGCCCCACATGAAGACGGTCAAAAACGGCCGAAATCGAGAGAAGCGGGGCTTGCCAACATGGACGGTCATGCTTCTTCCACTGGGGAAGAAGGGACCATACTCTTGCCTTTTATCTGAAGCCCGATGGGGCATTCAGCCTGTGGTTTTCAGGAAAGGAAACCCAGGGCATAGGCATTTTCCAGCTAAATCCTGGGAATGGCAATCTCAGGAGGAACGCTGGGAGCCTGGAGCATAAGGGTGAGAAGATCCTGCACCATCAACGTGGACTGCAGGCTAATGTTGTTTGCCTCGTTAGAAAAGATCACGGACGGCGTCGAGAATGTTTCCATCTGGATTTGTAATCAAGCCTCTGTTTCAAATCTTGGCGCAGAGAAAGCAGAGAGCAGGAGGAGGAGAAGAATGGATGATAATTTGGACAAATAAATAATAGACTGAGAGATTGGAGTCGTTTTAATTGCTTTTGGCGAGAGAGATGGCCGCCAGAATCTCAGAGGGGTGAAGGAGGAAAAAGCCTGAAAAACATCAAAGACCCCAGCTGGAGTGCAAAAAGAAAGTGCAAAAGTATTTGACAAGATAAATTTAAATTAATACAAAACCAACCGACTTTCATCTATATGTGATTTAAAAAAAGAAAAGGAAAGTATGTTATATTTTTTTTATCCCCTTTAAAATGGAGTCTGTGGAATGCAGCTTGAAGAACAAAGCATTGGAACTCATTGCCAAAGTATTTGTATTGAATTTTCAGATGGAAGTTTATGGCTATGAGAATTTTTTAAGAAGATAACTCCCTCTTCACAATGAACTTAAGATTATGATGAAACAATTAGAAGATCAGAAGGAAAAGAAAACTTAAAAGGTTTAAATTGGACTATTTTATATCACTGAAACTTATTTGGATTTATAATTTACAATCTCTTTGGACTAACCAGTAATTATTTGTGATGAAAAAAAGAAGAGGAAACTATT
Organism: Lerista edwardsae; assembly: GCA_029204185.1. NCBI lineage: Eukaryota > Metazoa > Chordata > Lepidosauria > Squamata > Scincidae > Lerista > Lerista edwardsae. Next base: position 122,606 of record JAJKFI010011788.1, read on the forward strand.
TTATTTTATTTTTACCCCCCCCCCCTTAAAGTGGAGTCTGTGGAATGCAGCTTGAAGAATACAGTATCGGACTTCACTGCCAAAAAAATTGTATTGAACTTTGAGAGGGAAGATTACGGCTGTGAGAAAATAACCCTCTCTTCACAATGAACTTAAGATTTATGATGAAAGAATTAGAAGACCAGAAGGAAAAGAAAACTTAAAACTTTAAATTGGACTATTTTAAATTATTGAAATGTATGTGGATTTTTAAGAAAAATGTTTAATGTGAAGGTGAGGAATCTGAATTATAGGGGTAAAACATATACTGATAAAATATAATGGACGGTTTTTAGAATAGGGGTAACAGAATTAATAGTAAGAAATTAGAATTATTTGATACTTAAGATACTATAAGAAAGTAAGATCAGATGTTTAAAATGAGGATCAGTTGGTGGAAGAGATGAAATATCAAATAGATTAATCTTTTTTTTAGCATAAAGTTTTAATTCTTTTCAGTTTTGAGTTTTAAAGTTAGTTTAATGCTTGGTTAGAAATGTGTGCACCCTATGGAAAGAGAATGTTAGAACTTCAACTGGGACAAGATTAATTATGCAGTTTGAATGTTTGAATCGAAGAATGTTTAAAGGGGCTATTTAGATTATTTGAGTGAGGGGGGATGTTCTAATTACAGATAGATAAAGTTAAGATTTATAACTAAGCGATATGTTAGGACCCCCTACGACCTTGGACTAATTTGAATGCCCAGACATACTTATAAGGTATAGGCTGATGGAATGTATGAATTTAAGATCATATAAATGTGATATTTGGATCGATTTAATGAAGGGAGGGGTGTCTATCTATATCTATATCTATAATAAAGTTAAGATTTATAACAAAGCGATATTTAAAGACTACCCTTCAATTTAAATGATAAGATATTATAACCAAGTGATTGATACTAGTGATTGACCAGTGATTGATAACCCAAGGAGAAGATTCTGCATTTTTACCTATCTTTTATTTTTCCTCTTTTTTTCTTTGGAATGTTGAAGTTTAGAACAGGGGTGTTACACTAATAGCATGTATTAGGTTTGAAAGTAAAAGATAGATAGTAGTTTTCTCCTCTGCTGCATTTTATATCACTTATTATAATAGCAAATGCAATCCTTTCCTTCTTGTTTTTTTTCTTTTCTCTAGTGGTAATATTTGCTATGCTTTGCCTGCTCAGTGAGAAAGAATGTACTATGATAATATTTAGTCAAAACAAGGGAGAAAAAAAAAAGGGGCCAATGAGAATCAGGAATAGCGTAGATAAGAATTGACGTCAATAATAATATTTTTTTGCTGAAACTTTTTGGCTCCAAATAATTTTAAAGATTGAATTACACTGACAGATTATTAAGACTACTAATATAGATTAATAAATTAATTTTGATGGATACATTTGTTTAACGATACATGAGGCTTGGCTTAACAGTATTATATTATTAATAATTGTTGAAGAAATGTATTGTAGGTAAAGTAGATTTCAATATATGCATGTAATCTCTCCATGACCTTATGTGTATACCTGTGTTACTATCCCCTCCCCCTTCGTATTAATATTTTCCTTTTCCCATTACTGTATAGTAGAAAATAAAATCATTTTGGGGAAAAAAAATGGCCGAAATCGGCGTCAAATCCACAGTTTCCGGGGTCGCCAAGATGAGTGGCGACACTCCCGACGCCGGTGGAGTCCGGGTTTGGGCCCCCCGGGGCCAGAAGGGGTGCGAAAAAAAATATCCGCCATGCCGTGCTGGAACACCAGAACCGATCGACACGAAACTAGGCACGCATACAACTTGCGGCCTGGCGACAAACACTGCGGAGGGCAGACCCCCCTAGCACCCCTGGGGGTGGGGGTGCACGGGGTCCCCATGTGAAAATGGTCAAAAACGGTCAAAATCAGCGTTGAATCCAGTTTCCGGGTCGCTGGGTTGAGCGGCGATGCTCCCGAAACAGTTGGAGTCTGGGTTTGGGGCCCCCTCGGCATGGGGGGTGAGAAGGGGTACAAAACAAAAGGTCCACCATGCCATACTGGAACGCTTGGAGCGATGCGCACCAAACCTGGTACGCGTGTGCCTTGCGGCCTGGTGACAAACACTGTGGGGGTCAGGCCCCCCTGGTGCTCCCGGGGGTGGGGGTACAGGGGTTCCCGTGTGAGAACGGTAGAAAACGGACGAAATCGGCATCGGATCTGTAGTTTCCGGGGTCGCTGAGGCGAGTGGGGACGCTCCCGACGCTGTGGGAGTTCGGGCTCGGCCCCCCCTCAACATGCAGGGTGGGAAGGGGTGCGAAACAAGATGCCCGCCATGCCATGCTGGAACGCCTGGAGCAATTGGCGCCAGACTCGGCAAGCATGTGCCTTGCGGCCTGGCGACAAACACTGCAGGGGTCAGGCCCCCCCCAGTGCCCCCGGGGGTGGGGTGCACAGGGGGCCCTATGTGAAAATGGTCAATAACGGCCAAAATCGGCATCAGAACCGTAGTTTCCGGGGTCACCGAGGTGAGTGGCGACGCTCCTGTCACGGTTGGAGTCTGGGTTCGGCCCCCGTCAGCATGGGGGGGGGGAGAAGGGGTGCGAAACTCATAAACTCTGGAAGATCATTTTATTACCCGGGCAACGCCGGGTAACAAAAAGCTAGTACTTCTAATAAATGTTGGAAATGCGGAGCAGCTGAAGGAAGCTATTACCACATGTGGTGGACTTGTCAGAAAGCTAAGAAATTTTGGCCGAGAATACAAGGAATGCTGCAAGAAATATTAAATTTCAATATTCCACTCAAACAAGAAATATTTTTATTAAATATTTTAACAGAAATTCAAGATATAAATATGAAACATATTGTTATTCATGTAACAACGGCGGCTAGATTATTATTTGCACAGAAATGGAAAGATGACGAAACCCCAAATATGGAACAAATAATAGGGAAAATTTATGAAGTGGCAGCGATGGACATTTTAACAGAAAGATTAAGAGAGGGCAAGATTAGTAAGATTAAATAATAGTTGAAAATGTTTTATGATTGGATAGATATGCAACGTTGAATGGTAAAGTAATAAAAGATTAGTACTGATTACATAGTTCAACGTTGGATATTAAGATATTTTATAATTTATAAGTAAAGAAGATTTTGGATATATTGAGTATGAAATAGATAACCTTAGAAATGATATTTTTAATTGGATTGATGATATTTTTAAGATATTATGATGCATTGCAAGGTACTTACCTAATGTGTTTGCCTTTGTTTAACCCATTCCTTTGTTTTCTGTAACCCTATCCCATCTCTTTTCTTAAAAATTTAATAAAAACAATTAAAAAAACAAAAAAGGAAATGAGGTGCTGCACCTGGCCCCCAACGTGGACTCTGAGCGTCATTGCGATTGCAACCCGGATAAGACACTCCTCTGCTCCAGCGGCTCCACTCTGAGCAGCCCAGATCTGGCAGGTGGTCCTAGTGCAAAGCGCTCCCTCCCTGCCCATCCCCCACTCTTCCCCTTTGGTTTGGACATGCAGCTCAGCGGGAACAGACGTGGCGGTTCTGATCCGCTGCCACCATTGCGTGGCAATGGTGAAGAGGGCCAAAAGATTGAGTTCCCAGAGGGGTCCCGCTGGGCAGTGGCGTTTCTACAAGGAGGGTAAAGTTCTAAGTTTTTCAAGGAGCCTTACCCTGTCATGTGAATCCCTCCTCCCCCTTGCTGCTGTAGCCAGTAAGCAATGCCAAGGTGTTGCTTTTCCCTGTGAGGATTGGCTAAAACAGTGCAGGAGAGGAGTGATTTCCACTGCAAGGTAAGGCTTCTTGCAACACTTAGAGCTCTGCCCTCCCTGTAGAAACGCCTCTGCCGCTGGGCAAAAACCCACCCCCAGAACAGCTGCCAGGGTTTTTATTGCACTCCCTGTGAAAGTGGGGCCTGCAGTGCCGGGAGGCCGACTCATCCCTGAACAAGGCAGAAAAAGTGTCTTCCTTTTCCTTCATCCCTTGTTATGAAAAACCTTCTTTGCCCCAGTCCAACAGGGAAAAACAGCACAGGCAGGCTTGGATCTCCCTAGAATCAGCCACGAGATGGTGCCGTAGAAAAACCTCACGTTCTGCTGCCCTCTCGGCCTGGAGCTCGGCTTGTGGGGCTCAGCCTAGAGGGAGCCGAGGGTCAAAGCGCTTGAAACGTTTTCAGGAGAAGACCTGAGGGTTTGACTCGGGAGGCCCACTCCTTCCGCAGCTCCAGTGGCTGCCCATTCACTTCCCATCTCCACTTCAGAGGATGGTCCTGACCTTCAAGGCCCTGCATGACTCAGGCCCAGCCTCCCTAAAGGACCGCCTTCTCCCATACATACCAGTTTGCCCTCTTAGACCATCTAAAGGGGCTCTCCTTCCAGTTCCCTCTCAGTCCCAAGTGAAAGGGATGGCAGCTTGGGAACGAGCCTTCTCTTTGGCGGCTCCACAAATAGGAAATTCCCTTCCAGAAGAATAAAGAACTACACACTCCCTCACGGCCTGCCGAGTTAAACCGTCTAGCCCGTTACCACTGGCGCAGCTGCATTTTATCCTAACTGTAACTGGCCGGTCCATGAGGCCAACTGAGACAACTGCCTAGGGCAGAAGATGGGTAGAGGATGGCCACTCTCAATCACCCCGTGGCTTCCTTTGTGCCTCCTCCCATCCTCTGGCTTGGGAACGGAAGCAGGGACTGAGCAGAAGATGACATGTGGAGGGAAGGAACGTGGCCGGCCAGAGCATCAGCCACTCAGATCACACAGGCAGTTTCGGTCTACGGCTCGGCCAAGGGGCTGCTGTGGCTTTGCCAGGGAAGGGATCAGAACGGGAGGGAGGCCCTTTGCTGACTCAGCCTCACCAACCCCAACTTGACCCAGAAGGGAGGAGAGTCTCTGTTGGGATGTTAATTTGCACCTAGCATGAATTTACAAGCTGGAATGAACTAGCAACTAAGCTTTTTGGCGGGAACCTGATCATGTGATGTGTGTAGGTAAATGTTGCTATTCTGTACGGGCTTTAACTGCTCTGTGTGTCAGTTAGTCTGTGTTAGTGTGTTGAGAGCTGTCTGTGGAGAGAGATGTGTGGAGAGAGAGAGAGCTAGATATGATTTCTGAGAGCTGTTATCTGTAAATATGTTCTAAAATACAAAGTTCTGTTTAGAACCAAGTCTCTGCATCTTTCTTCGGATGAACCAAAAGGTCAACAAAACGGTTAAGTCCGCTTACGCCACTTTCCTTCAGTCTCTATTGGGGCAAAGGGTCGCCACTCACCACAGCACCCTTCTGGTCCCACCCACCCAGCACCCTCCAAAGCCTCTGCTGTGTGATGCAAGATTTTTACCTTCCGAATTCTCTTCTTCCTGGAGATCCTGGGAAGACTCACACTTCCCTCCATCCATCTGGGAAAAGGCAGCAGGTTTGGAAACTTCCTCTGAGAAGGAAACAAAAACATGCGATTCATTTCTGACCACAAAATATCCAGTTTCCCTAGTTCTGCAAGGAGCCTCACCCTGTCATGTAAATCCCTCCTCTCCCTTGCCGCTGTAGCCAATAAGCAACGCCAAGATGTTGATGTTCCCTGTGAGGATTGGCTAAAATGGTGCAGGAGGAGAGGAGTGATTTCCACTGCAAGGTAAGGCTTCTTGCAAGACTTAGAGCTTTGCCCTCCCTGTAGAAACGCCACTGGATGAGCCCCACACATCCTGATTCACTGCCCTGCACTTCTTCCTTTGGCAACTTTGGCCCCTCCCCTCACTGTTTATTTAGGCCCCTCCCTTCTGCCCTTGAAGACTCCTTGCAAAACATGCTTCTCCAAAGCCTTTCCAGGCCCACCAAACAGTCACCCCCCTGCCATTCCTGCCTGGAGCCCAGGCCCTGGGATGGGATTTTCCCTGCACTGCTTTCAGGCCAGTGTCTGTAACCTGGACCAGGACAGCCCGTGTGGGGGAAATCCCTGACTGGGAGATGCAGGGGGTGGAGGGGGTTGCATGGAATGGGGGTGCCCAGTTCTCTCTGCCCCTCCTCACCAAGCCACTCACCTGGCAAGATGCAGATGCTTCAAGGCAGGCTGTGCAGGGACCTCCCTCTGGGGCTGGACCTTCCCCGCTTCGTGGCCGAGATGCTCCCCCTGCTCCAACCTCGACAGTTCCTTCCAGGAGCCTCAACTCTCAGCCGGTCCTCCTCGCTCAGGCAGGGAGGCTTCTCAGCTGCCAAGTCCAGCTCTCCTCCTGAGGATGTTCGGCCCCACCTGCTTCTGGAGGAGCAAAGAAATTTACGAGAATTAAAAAGACAAAGCAGAATATTGTGGATATCATACAAGTGAAAAGCACAGCGCAGTGAAGAAGCCCCCAGCCCCTCCGAATCAGGAACTGTGGCAGCCTTTCGGGCTGGAGGGCTGCTCTCTGCTGCCTCCACCGCCTCTCTCTGTGTCTTGCATCGGCCCCTCCTGGCCCCCTCCGGTCCGGCTTCAACACAGTCCCTGCCAACCCCCCACCAGCGAGGCAGAGCCATCTGGGCTGCCTTCCTTCTCCGCCTTCCAGCACTGGGCGTTTCCCTTTCCAGCCTGCCTGGGCCGCGTTCCTTTGTGCAGCTCCCGGCCATAGAGGTAGAATGACTGGAGTCGGCATGACGTCATTTTCTTGAAGCTTCCAGGGCACACAAATATGGCTGACTCAGATCTTTCCCGCCAATGAGGATTGCCGCGAATTCTCGAATAAAAATCTCCCTGCACGTGTGTAAAAGTTAATCTCAACGTCTTTAAGCATGCCTCTGTGTTCTGCATACGGGTGTGCGAATCGCTGTACAAAAAATGGGATTACTTTGCACAGGTAATTAAAATCATTGCATCTGGTCTTGCTGTCTTTAGGAGGGGATTGGACCGATTTCTGGAATCTAATCCCCCGATTGGACTCCAAAAATCCCCTGATTGGAGTCCAAAAGTCCGACCGATTTTTCAAAAGTCTGAACATTAACAAAATTGTTTTATGGGGGGGGGTGAGTGTAGAAGTTTAAAAAAATACTCTTAATAGTCTAGAAGTAAAAAAGAATTACTCTCATATTGACAACTACTTGTGTTATGAAGATATTTTAATGAAGTTTTCCTATATATTTATCTAATTTTTGCCCACCCTCCCCTTTTATTCTTTCCTTCCCGTTCACACTTTATTTTTGGTTGTGTAGATTTCAATAAAGTCTGTCAAAATAGCGCGATCTGTGTTTAAATAGACAGCATTTCGTCAGGTATGTTCAGTAATATAATTACACAGAATTAAGCCTTGTAATTGCATATTAACTCATAATAAGGTTACCAATGATGTTTCTACACGATCACACGTTGTTATTTTCGTAAGTTTTTATTTCAGGAGTAAACTATTCAGTCCCAAAAACTACCAGAAAAGCAATCTGAAATGCTTGGAATACAGATTGTTTGGGGCACACAAACATGGCCGCTAAGCCCGCCCCCTGGCTTCAAACTTCTCGTATACATTCTTAAGGGATGCCGACTCCAGTCATTCTACCTCCATGCTCCCGGCAGGCTCCCCCCACCCCCACCCCCAGGGCTGCCTTCTTTGCGAAGCTGCGAGGACTGGCGGAGGTGCTGCTTCCAGCCGGCTTCTTGCGCGATCCACGTCCAAATGGAAGGAGAGGGAAGCGGAGAGGAGCCCTGAAGTGGCCCCGCTGCCTCCTCCGCCCTCGGGACAGGCCTGGCTGGGGCGGAACTGGAGGTCTCTCTCTCTCTCTCTCCCCCACACACACAACACACACACAGCCCTTCCAGGGAGCCAGGAGCAGGCCAGCGATCGGAGGAGGGCAGGCAGGCAAAGCGGGAAGGGGGGGGGGCTTTCAGCGCCGGCTGCCTCCCTCCTCCCCTCCCTGATAGTAAGAGGGGGGAGGCTCGGACTTCAGGACTCGGAGTTCCCTCTTCTCCCCTGCGGTGGCTGGCGAGGTCCCTTTCTCCTCCGATCCTGAATGGGGCGGGATTCCCCCATCCTCCTTTTCGGCCCCCTGCGCAGCCCAGCCCTCCCCACCGGGGCTCGGTTCCTTCCCACCCACCGCAGGACGCCCCGCCCCTTCCCCCCAACAGGCTGGGGGCTCACCACCGCGAGACTGCTGCTGGCGGGAGAGAGGAGGGGGCGGCGCAGGACGGGACTTCCCCCCTCCAGCCCTTCCCCCCCCCATGCAGACTGGAAACAGGAGTCTCCCAGACTGTCAGACACCCTCCTGGATTTCAAAACCAACATGGATCGAGATTCTGCAGCGTTGGCAGGAATCTGCGCAGGTCCAACTAACGGCCCTGCTTTGAGAAAGGGTCCACGGGCACACGGGTCACTGTTTCGCTCTTTCAGATCCAGCCGGGAGGGGCCGGCCAGGGCGTGGGGACCGGAGAAGAGGGCTGCCAGCCTGGGCAAGATCCGCTCTCTCCTTCCGCGCCTGCAGGGCTGTCAAGGGAGCGGCTTGCACTAAAAAGGCTCCGCAGTCAAAGGGCACAGATCGAATGTCAGGATAAAAGGGGGGGGAGACGTGGGAGGGAACAGCCTGAACTCAGCCCCAGACTCTCCGCGAGACGCTGCAAGGAGCCTCCTGCCCACGCCCCTCCCCCACATTTTCTCCCTCTCTCTCTCTCTCCCCTGAACCTGGGGGCGGGGAATGGGTCCCGCTTCCTCCTCTGGCCAGGACAGGCGGCCAGGAACGAGGGGCCACCGCGAGGGAGGAGGCGGCCCCCAGGAAGGACCCCGGGCGAGAATGTCCGCGCCCTCCCCAGACCCGCACTCGGAATCCCGGGGAGGGGGGGAGCAGCCGCGGCCAGACCCTCCACCCGGCCCTTCGCCTGGCCGCCCCCCCCCCGCTGCTCGCGGGAGAGCCTCGCACGCGGGAACTTCCAGGCCCCCAGACCCGTCCCGAGGAGGAAGGAGGCAGAAGCGGGACTCCGCCGGTCGAAGGAGCGCGCTGGGAACGCCGCTGCCCCCGGCCAGAGAAGCGCGCAGCCCCCGGAGCAGGACCCACGAAGGAGCATCGTCAGACCCCCCCCCGCGGGCCCCCCTCGGCTCCCACCCACTCACCGTACCCCCAATACTGGCTGCGGGCTCACCACACCGGCTGCTGACCCCTAGAACGAGAGCGGGGCTGGAGGGAGAGAGGAGCAGGAGGAGGCGGGGCAGGACTAGACGGGACTTCCCCACTCCAGCCCTCCCCCCCCCTTCGCCGCTCTAGGAATCGGGAATCGCTCCGTTTAACCCTCGGAGTGCCGGCCAGCCGAGAAAAGTCCCTTTGCAGAGGAGCCGAGTCTCCCCCTGCGACTCCCGGGCTGAAAGTGGGGCGCGTCTCCCCTGCCGTGCATCCCCCCTCCCCAGGCAGCCCCCAATCCTCCCCCGTGCGCTTACCGGGGAGTAACACACTGAAGACAGCTGGACTTTTAAAGATTGGGAGCCCTTTGGGGACAGGGAGCCTTTTAAGCTTCATGTTTTGCCTGTAAACCATTTTGTGAACCTTTGGTGGGAAAGCGGGGTAGCAAGACGGTTTGCTTGGACTTCCTTCCTTCCGAGTAAGCATGCAGGGGACTGTACTGTTGGGCCATTCAGGAAGCTGAGCAATTCTCCTCGGGGTCATGGGCTGAATGTGTGAAGCAGCCCCAGTTGACCTGCGCTTGAGGAGGCACCTTCAGGTGTGGGTCTTTGACGCGGCAAAAGGCGACAGGGCCCGATCCTACCCAATGCAGCCCCAAACCTGCCCTTGCCTTGATGTGGAGGCCTCCACGACTGCGCCCCCCGCCTGCATCAGCGCTGGAGGGTTGGACAGGATTGGGCCCGCAGTGGGGGTTTTGGTGCCGGCAGAGAGAAGCAGAGCTCAGGCTCCCTCTGCAAGAGGAAAGGAGCTTCACCCACGGCCTGGAGCCTCACTAAGGGGCTGGTACTGTGGGGGGCAGAGGGGAGGGTGTCTTGGGGGCTGCTCTGTAACTACAGCCTGCTGGGCCCACCTGCCGTTGAGGGCCTGATCCCTGGGATGCTCTGATTGTAGATCTGCCACCTCCCCCCTTTCCAGGGGGTTCCCTCAACCAGGAAGAAACCCAGAGACCCACTTAGTCAGGGGGAGGGGATACCTCTGAGCACATGGCTGGCCTGGCCTTGTGGCCTCCGGCAGGGGGGCTCTAACCTGACCCCTTGCGTAACAGGATCCCCTGGCCGGACGCTCTTCACCCTCAGGACCCCTCCAAGGATGTGCTGGCCCAGACGGCCACTGGAGCGCACTGCGCATCTCTGGAGAGCAGCAGGACCTGATTCCCCTCTCCCAGGGCCAACCCCCCTGAATTGCCCCCAGGGCCATATCAACCCATGGCTGGGCCCCTCGGCTTTCAGGCATTCGGGGCACTCCCGAGGAGTATACCTGAGCTCCTGGCGTCTGCAGCTCAGCTCAGGCTTCCCTTTTCCCCATCTATTGCCTTGTTACAAAACTCTCAGAGACTCTCTCTCTCTCTCACACACACACACACACACACACACACACACACACGCACACACCCCTACCTTTGCGGCCAATCCCCCCAACCTCAGGCAATCCAGCCACAGGGGGGCTTCTTCTCACAAACAGGTCCAGACTTGCATGGAAAAAGCTCCCCACCCCCGCCCCGCCCCGCCCCGCCCCTAAAGCAGCAGAAAGGCAAGCGGAAATCTCAGGCCAGGCCAGGCCCCTCTGTCAGGTTTTTCTCCCTTTTGGCTTCTCCGCCCACCCCTCCCCGTTTCTCCTGTTTGAGGAGTGGGTGGGGGTGGGGAGCTTCCATGCATGTCTGGATCCCTTTGTGAGGAGAGGCCCACCTGGGGCTGGATGGCCTGAGGGGGAGGGGCTTGTGTGTGTGTGTGTGTGTTGGGATCAGGGCCCAGCCCTGCTTGTTATATGTATAGGGACGAAGTGAAGCCAGGGGGCGGGCTTAGCGGCGACGTCATTATACTCAAAACAATGCTGATTCCAAGCATTTCAAATGGGTTTTCGGGTGATGTTGAGGACTTAATAGTTTACTCCTGAAGTAAAAACTTACCAAAATAACAACGTGTGATCGTGGAGAAACATCATTGGTAACCTAATTATGAGTTAATATGCAATTCCAAGGTTTAATTCCGCATAATTATATTACTGAACATACCGGACGAAATGCCACTTGCTGTCTATTTAAACTCGGATTGCACTGTTTTGACAGACTTATTTTTTGAAATCTACACAAGCAGGAATAAAGTGTGAATGGGAAGGAAAGAAAAAAAGGGGAGGGTGGGCAAAAATCAGATAAATATGTAGGAAAATTACATTAAAATCTCTCAATGTATAACACAAGTAGTTGTCAATATGAGAGTAATTCTTTTTTACTTCTAGGCTATTAAGAGTATTTTTTTAAACTTCTACACTCAAACCCCCCCCCCCCCATAAAACAAATTCTGTTAATATTCGGAATTTCAAAAATATTACCGTAGAAAATGGAAGGCGGGGGAAAAAAGTGTAAACGGGAAGGGGGGAAAAAGGAGGGGGGAAATATTTTTTTTTTTACCTTCTAGACCATTAACAGTGGGTGTCAGAAAATGGTGAATGAGACTGCTAGAAACAACAAGAAATTACACAGCTTCAAAAAATAATGCACTCACTGTTTCAGTTATTGAACCGATGTAATGAATCTTTCCGTGGAAATTAAATCCCATTTTTCGCCCAGCGATTTGCACACCCGTATGCAGAACACGCAGGCATGATTAAAGAGATTGAGATTAACTTTTACACAAGGGCAGGGAGATTTTTATTTGTGACTCCGCGGCGGCAATCCTCCTTCGCGGCAATGATCTGAGATTATACCCATGGCTTCAAGAATGTGACATCATGTTCCCTCCAGTCAATATAATACCTCTATGGTTGGGATGCACTGAGTGAGCTGCAGAGGCCTTGTTTGTAAAGGGGAGGAGAACCTGGCCCATCCCTGAGGGGCCGCTGTTTCATGTGGCCGGAGCATTCCTGATAAGTTCCGCTGGAAAGACCCAAAAGCCTCTGGGCCCAGGGGCAGGGGAAGACGTCCCTGCTCAGCCCCGAAGCTTCCTGGGCAGCCGTGGGGCACAGGCCGTCGCTCAGCCTCACCCACCTCGCGGGGCTGCTGAGGACCAGAGGAAGGAGGGAACGTTGGGCCCCACTCTGGGCGCCTGGGAGGAAGGGAGGGCGGCGTAAGATGTGGGGAAGAGCCCTGCGTCACCCCAGCCGCGGCTCTCCTGCTCCCCCACATGGACCAGCTTCGGGCGGAGGCTTGTCTTTGCCCCCCCCAGGAAAGGACAGCCAGGGGGTCTGAGCACCAAGAACAGCCTGTTGAGAAATGTTAGCAGAGTCAGACCTCGCACAACAAAGGCAGCTTTCCACTGCGCAGCTGGCTGCATCAAACGCAGAGTGTTCTGGCTGGTGCGGCAGATAACAGACTCCCACCTCAGGAATGTGTGGGCGGCAGAACAGAGGCCAGAGACACAGAGAGGTTTTGCAGGAAAGAGATTTGTATTGCAGCAAAGCAACTTGAGGCAATTACAGAAATGAAATAGCAGGCAAAACGTTCCATACAGGAAAAAAGGAAAACAGGACACTTCACTTTGTCAGTGTCATTAGCCAGTCCAGCAAAGTGCTTCGCAGAGCACCTGGTTTCTCAGGGAGCTAGGACAGCATGTGTCTTGGTTGCCTTTATATAAATCTGCAGCCAGTGGCAGCAGTGAGGCTGAGGGTGTGGCAGTAGGGGCCCTGCCCCTTTGCACACAGCCCTCCTCAACAGGTGTTGGCACTTAGCAGTCATGAGTTACATGACTGTGCTGATTTGTGAGCCTTGAGGCCTGTGTGCCATGTGGGCACAAACTCTGGTTCAGGCCTAAACAAGTTGCCGAACACCTTCCTATGGCATGACCAGAAGCTCCACTTGCTTCAACACTTGACACAGCCTCCCCCTCCTGCATCTCCAAAGCAAGACTGAAAACAATCGAAGCAATCAACAGAAAACCTGTGTCCTCACTGAGTGGAATTTAGGCATGTTCAGGGTAGATGGGCTGAGGCTAAGGGCACAACCCCAAGCGACTTTCCAGCACTGACATAGCTGCACCAGTGGGGCATGTGCTGCACCCTGCAGTGGAACACAAGTGACAGAAGCCGCCTCACGGTCAGGGAGTGTCTGTTCCCTTCCCTTGGAGCTGCATTGCCCTTACCCCAGTGCTGGAAACAGAGGCGTATCTAGAGTATGGCGAGGGGGGGCAAGAGCCCTGGGGCGCCATGTGCCTGGGGGGGCCCATGGCCCTTAGCCCCCCCTCGCAACACCCAAGGCACGCCTCGCGCCGCAGCTCGCCGGCTTCTCCTGGCTGCCGTTGGCACTTTAAGGCCAGCGGCAGTGAGGAAAAGCCGACAACAGCAAGCTTCACCTTCCCCCTGCCTCTGATTCCCTGCCTGCCAGGAGGAACTTCACACGCCCCTTGCCGACGTTTCCCGCCAGCAAGGGGCACGCGGTGTTCTGACGGGCGGAGAATCAGGCGAGGGAAAGCTGCGTCACCCCCTCCCTGCCCGATTCCTGCTTGCCGGGTGGAACTGCGCGCAACATTATGACGTCACAACATCTTGACGTCATGACGTTGGGTGCCCCTGGGTGCAGTTGCACCCAGGAAAGCGCCTGGCTGGAAAGCTGGTCAGGATTGCACCCTAAAATGATGACCAAAGAGATCTGTGATCTTCCTTGTACTCCTTTTCCTCCACTATCATCCCACCAGAGGTCGGTCAATGGAATTGGCTGAGGGGGGCTCTAGAATGGCAAAAGAAGGGACCCTGTCTGTGGTTTCACTTGTCTGCAGATGTGCCCCCCCACACCCCACCCTCTGCAGGCTCCTCTGAGCCCAGGACTGGCCGTGTGTGTCTGCCTGTGGCCTCAGGATGCCTTCTAGCGGCCAAAAAACAGCCATCTCCATTTTTTCAGACAAAAACCAGAAGTCCTGTTTTTATGCCTTTCAAAGGCCTTAGGAGGGCCAGGGAATGGTCCACAGTGTGGGGGTGGGGAAATTGGGACCCCCGCAGCTACAGGGACACCGCTGTCCATCTTCATGCAGCGGGCACTTTAGCCTGTGGAATTCATTGCCACAAGGCATGGGGCTGGTCACCGGCTCAATGACCCAATGGTGTATTAGGCCAGTAGAGAACGGTTTTGGCTGACATAACCAGCTTTCCGGCTGTTGGAAATGCGATTCCACTGGCAGCCTGTCGGCCACTGGAAGGAGCCAGTGGCCAGGTCCACATGGCAATGGACTACGGACGCCTGCTGCTTGGGGGGGGGCTGTGCAGGAACCGGGCGGGAGGGGTGGAATGAGGCAGGGAGCGTGGAGAGACCCAGAAAGGAGGGTAGACAGACCCAGAAGGTTCGGCCTCTGTGGCACGCACTGAATCCGGACTCCCTTCTTGGGTCTTATCCCGTCAAGGGGGCTTCAGGGGTCAGCACAGTTTTGGGCCAGCCATATCACTGGTGCAGGTCTGAACTGACCCCCCAGACCTGCAGGGACTTACCCTGGGGCAGGGGGACGAGTGTTCCCCTGGGGAGGCCTCCCAAGGCTGAAACTCCCCTGTGGGGCTTGTTCCCGCTGCTGCCCAGGGAGTTGCCCTGGATTTGGCTCCCAATGGCTTCCAAAGAGGTGTTGCCCAGAGAGCCCTGGCAGGCTGGGTCACCGCAGAGAAGTGATCGTGGCACTGAGTGGGGTTGGCGACAGGTGGCAATGATGGCATTGCTGGGGGTCCACGGCCTTGCTGAGCTGGTGGGGGGGTAGCACACGTGTTGGGATGAGGGCAGGGCACTGGATCCAGGCTGTGGGAAGGGGTGGCTTCTCCAGTGAGAAGGGAGATCGGAGAGAACAGGAAGGGGTAGCAGAGAAAGGAAGAAACAGGAGGAGGAAGACCAGTGGGGAAGAGGCAGGGGTGCCTGGTGAGGGGGTGGAGGGAGAGAAGGGGGGATGCGGGGAAGGGAAGGAAGGGCTGTTGGGGGCAGAAGCACGTGAAAGGCAAGAGCCATGAAATAAGGCCCCAGCCAAGGAGAGGGGAGGAGTTGGGCAGTCAGGAGGAAGGACTGCCCTCCTGACAGCCTCAGCGCCGGAGGATTGGCCAGGATGGGCCCCCCAGCTTCAGAAGAGGCCACTCCCCCTGGTGGAGGCTTTGGAGGGTGTAGTGGCTGCTGCCCGGATGTGGTACAGGCAGGAGGGGGTGAGGGCGAAGTCGGGCACCTCAGGCCGCAGGGACAAGGCTCCACTGACACCCAGTCCCCTCCCCACGGGCAAGGACAGAGCCGGAAGCCCCCTAACCCCCAGCACAGACACCGGTTCAGTGCCCCCCATTCAACTCCCACCTCCACCTGAGAAGCCCAACCCCCATCAGAGCCACCCTGCTGGCACTCAGCTGGCTGAAGAAGGCCCAACACCTGCTGTACCCGCAAGACACCTGGACAGGTGAGGCTGTCTGTGCCGGGGCTGATTGCCCGCCAAGGACAGGGGTGGAGAGCAGACTGGGGAGGCCACTGACCTGAATGTGTGCTTTGGGGGGTGACTGCTGGGGGAGGGGACAGGGGCTGGTGGGGGAGGGGACCCAGGCACTCCAGGTGTGGTGAGAACCTATGAAGACGAGGAGGGGTGAACCTTGGTCGGAAATGGCGGTGAGAAGAGGCACCCACCGGGATGTGAAACCTCCTGGGCCTCATGTGGCCAAGCAGTGATTTCCCTGAGGGGGGGCACTGGGCTGGGGGAGGGCGGGGGATGACACCGCCAGCCCCCCTCTGCGGAGGTTTGGGTCACTCAGCCGCACCTCAGAGGGACCAAGCGCGGTCTGAAGGGCCATGCGGGGGAGGGGGGAGGACCTCAGGCATCGAGCTCAGTAGTGTCAAGGCTGGCCGGCTGCTACTCTCTCAGCCCTGCCTGGAGGTACCAGAGACT
Organism: Lerista edwardsae; assembly: GCA_029204185.1. NCBI lineage: Eukaryota > Metazoa > Chordata > Lepidosauria > Squamata > Scincidae > Lerista > Lerista edwardsae. Next base: position 138,568 of record JAJKFI010011788.1, read on the forward strand.
GAATGTGGGGCCTTCTGCCTGCAAACGCAGGGCCTCTTTGTTGGGATATTAATTTGAGCCTAGCATAAATTTGCAAGTTAGAATGTGCTAGAAACTGTCCTAAAAACTGTGCTTGTTGCAAGGGACCCGGTCATGTGATTTGTGCGGGAAAATGTTGCTATTATGTTCAGGTCTTAACTGAACTGTGTGTCTGTGTCGGTTGGTTGGTTGGTTAGTGAGTGTTCAAGTGCTGCACTAAGATAGAGAGCTGTGTGAGAGAGAGCTGAAAGCTAGACATGATTTCTAAGAGCTGTTATCTGTAAATATATTCTGAAATACAAAGTTCTGTTTGGAACCAGTCTCTGCATCTTTCTTCGATGAACCACATGGTCAACCGAACGGGTATCTCCACTAACGCCTCTTTCCTTCAGGTTATGGGCCCAGACGGCTGTTAGAAGGACCCTGAGTTGACCAGCACAGACCAGTTCCAGGTTGGAGAAGCTCAGACGAGGAAGAAGCATCTTGAGAGGCCATCATGCAGACCAACGTCAGCATGGCAAGTTTTCCCTTGACCCGTCTGTCAGGGAACAACTACATGGCTTGGAGCACCAAGATGTTCCTGCGTCGTGAGCAGCTGTGGACCATCGTCCAAGAACCTCCACTTGAGTATGACGAGGCAAAGTCCCGAGAGCGCTCTGGCCACGTTGATACTGTCCCTGGAAGATGACCAACTGGTATACGTGCGAGAGATAGAGACTGCCCACGAGTGTTGGAGAACTTTGAGAAGTATGTACGTAAGGGACACTATGAGCTCAAGAATAATGCTGTCCAGAAAATTATATAGAGCACGACTTCAACCAGGAGGCAGCATGAAAGAGCACCTACAATTTTTTTTTATAAGATGATTTTATTAATTTTATAATTATAAAGATACAGGAAAAGGATAGTCAATTACATAGGATGGGTATACATGGGGTTAAACAATAGGAAATTTGAGGCAGTACGAGAGTAACATCTAAAAGCAAAATTAGTAATTTCCGTTATAATATACTAGCTCTTTGTTACCCGGCGTTGCCCGGGTAACAAAATGATCTTCCAGAGTTTATGGGTTTTGCACCTCTTCTCGCCCCTCACAACAACGGGGGCCGAACCTGGACTTCAATTGCGTCGGGAGTGTCACTGGTCGTCTCAGCGACCCCAGAAACTATGGACTTGATGCCAATTTTGCCCATTTTTGGCCATTTTCTCTTCCGTGCCCCTGCACACCCCCACCCCCAGGGGTGCTGGGGGGTGCTGCCCCCTGCAGTGTTTGTCGCCAGGCCGCAAGGTACGCGCATGCTGAGTCTGGCGCCAATCGCTCCAGGCATCGCAGCGGGACATGGCAGTCATCTTGTTTCGCACTACTTCCCGCCCTGCACGCCGAGGGGGGAACCGAACCCAGACTCCCACGATATCGGGAGCGTCGCCACTCGGCTCGGTGACCCCGGAAACTACAGATTCATTACTGATTATGGTTGTTTTTGAACAATGTATGCAGGGCCCCTGCGTACCCCCACCCCCAGGGCGCTGGGGGCCTGACCCTGCAGTGTTTGTTGCCAGGTCGCAAGGCACGCGTGTGCCAGGTTTGGTGCACATCGCTCCAGGCGTTCCAGCATGGCATGGCAGATGTCTCCTTTCGCACCCCTTCTCAACCCCAACGCCAAGGGGGGCCCGAACCCGGACTCCAACTGTGTCGGGAGCGTCGCCGCTCATCTCAGCGACACCAGAAACTATGGAGTCGACACCGATTTTGGCTGTTTATGGCCATCTTCAAGTGGGGCCCCCTGCACACACCCACACCCCGGGGGTGCTGGAGGGGCCCTGACCCCCACAGTGTTTGTCGCCAGGCCGTAAGGTATGCGCGTGCCCAGTCTGGTGCCAATTGCTCCAGGCGTTGCAGCGGGGCATGGCGGACGTTGTGTCTTGCACCCCTTCCCGCCCCCCACACCGAGGGGGGCCAAACCTGGACTCCAACTGTGTCGGGAGCGTCGCCACACGCCTCAGCGATCCCGGAAACTACAGATTCAATGCCGATCACAGCTGTTTTCAACTGATTTATTTATTTATTTATTTATTTATTTATTTATTTATTATTAGATTTGTACCCCGCCTTATTGTGCCCGAAGGCACCCAAGGCGGCATTACAATATAGATATAAAAACAATATAACAATTCACAATTAAAAACAATTAAAACAGAATTAAACAATACAATCAAAAATTAAGAACACAATTAAAAACAAATTTAAAAACAATATAAAAACAAAAAGCCCCGTGGGTTATAATAACCAGCCAGCCTGTCAACAGTTAAAAGCTTTTTGGAATAAAAAGGTCTTCAGCCCCCGCCGAAATATAAACAAAGAGGGAGCAGTTCTCAATTCTAAGGGGAGGGTGTTCCAGAGTTGGGGGGCCACCACCGAAAAGGCCCTCTTCCTGGCCGCCACCCCTCTCACTTCTCCTGGTGGCGGCACAGTCAGGAGGGCCCCCCCAGATGATCTAAGAGTACGGGTTGGATTATATGGAAGAAGGCGGTCCCTCAAATACCCCGGACCCGAGCCGTAAAGGGCTTTAAAAGTCAAAACTAGCACTTTGAATTGGGCCCGGAACAGAACCGGCAGCCAGTGTAGTCGCCGAAGCAGCGGCTCGACAGAGTCAAACCGACGTGCCCCAGCAACCACCCGAGCCGCCGCGTTCTGTACTAGTTGTAATTTCCGGACCGTCTTCAAAGGCAGCCCCACGTAGAGCGCATTGCAATAATCTAATCTAGATGTCACTAGGGCATGGGTCACAGTGGCCAGGTCCGCACAGCTCAGGTACGGCCGCAGCTGGCGGATCAGCCGAAGCTGAGCAAAGGCTCCCCTGGCCACAGCCGCCACCTGGGAGTCCAGGTGTAGCTGTGGATCCAGGAGAACCCCCAAGCTGCGAACCTGCTCCTTCAGAGGAAGTGCAACCCCATTCAGAGCAGGACGATAGTCCAATAACCGAGCTGTGGATTTCCGAACCAAAAGCACCTCTGTCTTATCCGGATTTAATTTCAGCTTGTTCGCCCGCATCCAGCCCCCAACTGCCTCCAGACAGCGATCCAGGACCTCAACCGCCTCCTCAGAATCAGGGGGAAAGGAGAGATAAAGTTGGGTGTCATCAGCATATTGATGGCACCCCACTCCAAACCCCCGGATGACCTCTCCCAGCGGTTTCATGTAGATGTTAAAGAGCATGGGGGATAAGATGGAACCTTGTGGCACCCCAAACCTGAGAGGTCGGGGTGCCGAACAAGCCTCCCCCAGCACCACCTTCTGGGATCTGTCAGCCAGGAAGGAGCGGAACCACTTCAAAACAGTGCCTCCAAGCCCCAACCCGGCCAGCCGACCCAGAAGGACACCATGGTCGATGGTGTCGAAAGCCGCCGAGAGGTCCAGCAGGACTAACAGGGTCGCACTTCCCCCGTCCATCCCCCGGCGCAGGTCATCCACCAAGGCGACCAAGGCAGTCTCCGTCCCGAACCCCGGCCTGAAGCCAGATTGGAATGGGTCCAGATAATCCGTTTCCTCCAGAACCCTCTGAAGCTGGGACGCCACCACCCGCTCAATCACCTTACCCAGAAATGGGATATTGGAGACTGGCCGAAAGTTGTTTAAATTTGTGGGATCCAGGGAGGGCTTCTTCAGGAGGGGGCGAACCATCGCCTGCTTCAAAGCAGGCGGGAGCACCCCCTCCCTCAGAGATGAATTCACCACCCTCCCTGTCCACTCGGCCAGCCCTCCCCGGGCAGCTCTAATTAGCCATGCCGGGCAAGGGTTGAGCGGGCAAGCAGCAGGTCTCACACTCCAGAGAATCCTGTCCACATCCTCAGGCTCTACAAGCTGAAAAGAATCCCAAATGGTAGGATAGACAGGTTCCCCAGGGACATCACTAGATATGCCCACAGTGGCGTCCAAGTCATGCCGGATCTGATCGACCTTCTCTGCAAAGTGTTTTGCGAACTCGTCACAGCGAGCCTCCGTGTGCTCCTCCCTACCAGTAAGAGGGGCAAGATGTAAAAACCTGCGGACCACACGGAAGAGCTCAGCCGGACGGTTCTCTGCAGATGCAATGGTGGCAGAGAGGTGTGCCCTCTTAGCTGCCACCACTGCTCTGGAATAAGCTTTTAATTGGGCCCTAGCCCGTGTCCGGTCAGATTCGGCACGAGTCTTTCGCCACCGACGCTCTAGTCGTCTGCTCTGCCGCTTCATCGTTCGCAGCTCCTCAGAAAACCAAGGAGCCGCTCCGATTCTGCGACTGGGCAAAGGACGCTCAGGAGCAATCTCATCCAGGGCCCTGGCCATCTCCGTATTCCAGAGGTCGACTAGGGCACCGGGACAGAACTCTGGCAACAGGAAAATCCCCCGGAGCCCTCAGGAATCTGTCTGGATCCATCAGCCTCCGAGGGCGGATCATAAAATGTGATCCCCCGCCATTGCAGAGGTGAGAAGCCGCAACGAGCCTAAATCCCACCAGACAGTGATCTGTCCATGACAAAGGAGTGATCTTAATCTCCTCCACCTCCAGATCACTATCAACCTGCCCCGCAGTAAACACCAGGTCCAGCGTGTGTCCCGCCTCATGCGTCGGGGCAGATATTCTTTGAGACAGACCCATGGTTGCCATGGAGGCCATGAAATCCTGAGCCGCAGGTGTTCCCGGGGCCTCGGCATGGACATTAAAGTCCCCCAACACCAGAAGGCGGGGGGACTCCAACACCACGCTCGAGACCAGCTCCATCAGCTCAGGCAGGGAGACTGCTGGGCAGCAAGGCGGGCGGTACACCAACAGAATCCCTGTTCTGTCTCGCCCCTCCAACACAACGCGAAGGCACTCAAACCCGGTGGACTGCTGAACAGGGTATCTGGTGAGACAGATGGAATCCCGATAGACCATCGCAACCCCACCTCCCCGCCCCTGTAGTCGTGGCTGCTGAAGTACCTGGAAACCCGGCGGACAAATCTGGGAAAGATTAACCCCTCCCAGCTCATCCAACCAGGTCTCCGTGATACATACCAGGTCGGCTTTCTCCTCCAAGATTAAATCATGGATAAGAGAGGTCTTATTATTCACCGACCTGGCATTCAGAAGCAGCAGCTTCAGACTCAGGGGACTGTTGCCAGAAGAACCAGGGGTCAGAGGGATGAGGGAAGGGCCAGAAAGAGGGACAGTCTGTCTATGACTGACCCTCCTTCTCCTGTACTGTCCGGCCCTGCCCCCACCGCCATATCTTCCGTAACCCGTAACTCTGCTGATGGTGGCCTCCCTGCCCTCCCCTGAGCTCCCTCGAGGTGTCAAGCACATAATTCCGGCGGGAGCGACCTGCAAGCCAACCACCAGCGCAGATACAAAGACTAAAAAACACAGACACGCACACACACACACTCCCCACCAACAAACCAGTGCAGCAGCCCTCACCCCCCTCACACTGAGGCTTGGGCTGCTGCAGGCCTCTGCCTCTCTCTCACAGAGGCAGAGGTCCTCGCTCCTTCCCTCCCTGCCCCCCTCTCACAGAGGCAGGGATAGCCTTCCACTCTCCTGGCCAGACTCTCACTCCGGCCAGGAAGTCACAATCATACTATCACTCACTCAGTTAAAATGGCTGGTGGTGGCTTGTTGACAGGTGACTCGGCTCCAAAAGTAAAAACGTGGTTGGAGCCTGATGGTCCACGGGAGATGAACACTGAGGGAAGCAGGCACAGCAGCAGATGTTCTTGGCTCCAGTCTCAGCTCCCCAGGCGAAGAGCCACGGGCAAAGAGCCCTTTGGCTCTTGCCCTTCGGCTCTTGCCCTTTGGCTCGCGCCTCCGGCAAGCCAAAGGCTTAAGATGGTACTTTCCTGGAGGGAAAAGCCAAATGGTGCTGTGAGTTGCAAGCTCAGCCTCAGCACAGGTGTTCCAAATCAGGCCTCTCTCCACCCCCAGCAGCCCAGAAGCCCAGAAAGGCCTCCGGCAAGCCAAAGGCTTAAGATGGTACTTGCCTGGAGGGAAAAGCCAAATGGTGCTGTGAGTTGCAAGCTCAGCCTCAGCACAGGTGTTCCAAATCAGGCCTCTCTCCACCCCCAGCAGCCCAGAAGCCCAGGCTTCTCTCCCAAGCTATCTGGTCACCCCTTCCACCGTAGCATGCAGTGTACGCTCCATGAGGGGATAGCATTTGGCAATAAGTTGTCTTCACAATAACTCTAGCTTCACCAGTAAATAGATGTCAATCAAAAGTGGACCAGAAAGCAGTACATCTGATGCTGACGTCAGGGCATTATCAGTTTCATAAAAGAGGAGGCAGTCCCTGAGCAGGAGACAAGGTGGAATGGCTCCTGCATTCCTCTCTCTTTATGCAGGGCCCCCTATGCACCCCCACCCCCAGGGGCGTTGGGGAACCCCTGACCCCCGCAGTGTTTGTCGCCAGGCCGCAAGCTGTATGTGTGCCAATTTTCGTGTTGATCGGTCCAGGTGTGCCAGCAGGGCATGGCGGACATTGTGTTTCGCACCCCTTCTCGCCCCCCACGCTGGGGGGGGGCTGAACCCGGACTTCAACGGCATCAGGCGTGTCGCCGCTCGCCCTGGCGACCCCAAAAACTATGGATTCGATGCCGATTTTGGCCGTTTTCGACCATTTTCACACGGAGACCCCCGCGTACCCCCACCCCCAGGAGTGCTAAGGGGGTCTGACCCCCGCAGTATTTGTCGCCAGGCCGCAAGGTGTATGCGTGTCAAGTTTCATGTCGATCGGTACAGGCGTGCCAGCAGGGCCTGGTGGAACTTTTGTTTTGCACCCCTTCTCACCCCCCATGCCAAGGGGGGCCCAAACCCGGACTCCAACTGTGTCGGGAGCATCGCTGCTCATCTCGGCAACCCCGAAAACTACAGAGTCGATGCCAATTTTGGCCATTTTCAGCCATCTTCACGTGGGGCCCCCTGTGCACCCCCACCCCGAGGGCGCTAGGGGGGCCTGATCCTCGCAGTGTTTGTTGCCAGGCCGCAAGGCACGCGCGCACTGGGGTTGGTGGACGTTGCTCCAGGCGTTCCAGCATGGCATGGCAGACTTTTTGTTTTGCACCCCTTCTGGCCCCCCATGCTGAGGGGGCCCCAAAACCGGACTCCAGCGGCATCGGGAGTGTCGCCACTCGTCCCGGCGACCCCGGAAACTACGGCTCGATGCTTCTGCATGCCACATGTGGTGCCAATCGGTCCAGGTGTCACAGCGGGGCATGGTGGACGTTGTGTTTTGCACCCCTTCTCACCCCCCACCTCAAGCGGGGGCTGAACCCGGACTCCGATGGCATCGGGAGCCTTGCCGCTCATCTCGGCAACCCTGGAAACTGCGGATTTGACGCCGATATTGGCCGTTTTTGACTGTTTTCACTTGGGGACCCCCATGTACCCCCACCCCAGGGGGCTCTAGGGGGTCCCGACCCCCGCAGTGTTTGTGGCCAGGCCGCTAGGCTTCCGCATGCCGCGTTTGGTGCCACTCGGTCCGGGAGTTGCAGCAGGGCATGGCGGACATTTTCTTTCACACCCCTTCTTGCCCCCCATGTCGAGGGGGGGCTGATCCCGGACTTCAATGGCATCGGGAGCAGCACCGCTCATCTCGGCGACCCCGGAAACTGTGGATTCGACGCCGATATTGGCCAGTTTTGACTGTTTTCACGCGGGGACCCCCGTGTACCCCCACCCCCGGGGGCACTAGGAGCCCCCAACCCCCGCAGTGTTTGTCGCCAGGCCGCTAGGTGTATGCGTGCCAAATGTCGTGCTGATCGGTCCAGGCGTCACAGCGGGGCATGCCGGACGTTTTGTCTCGCACCCCTTCTTGCCCCCCACGTCGAGGGGGGGCTGATCCCGGACTCCAACGGCATCGGGAGCGGCACCGCTCATCTCGGCGGCCCCGGAAACTGGGGATTCGACGCCGATTTTGGCCGTTTTTGAGCGTTTTCTCGCGGGGACCCCCGCATACCCCACCCCCGGGGGCGCTAGGGGCCCCCGACCCCCGCAGTGTTTGTCGCCAGGCCGCAAGGTGTATGCGTGCCGAGTTTTGTGCCGATCGCTCCAGGCGTTGAGGAGCCTATGCGAGACATACATACATACATACATACACACATACATAGGCTCTTTTTTATATATATAGATTCCATCTGAAAGGACATAATCATTATGATTTCACAAAACTACATCAATTTTCATTATTCATTCAGATATTCAATAATTTCCGTACTTTCACGATTACTTAGCAAACTCAAGCAAGAAAAGTTAGTAATACCTATAATTGTCTATTTCTAATTTATAGTAAAAGTCAATAAAATAGTAAACTAAAAGGGAAGAACCTTCTACATAAAACACAGAAATAGAATAAACATAAGTGAAGTTGGGAAGTCAAACTATTTAAACCAGCACTCTGTTCACCTCTTCATCTCTATTCATATTGCTTATATTATTTTTCAATCTTAATCTTTAATTATTCTTTGTTACAAAACTCATACTACTAAAATTAAGACAGCCCATCTCAGAAAAAAAAAAAACGCCATAAAAATAAAGAGCATAAGAATTAAAGATATAACATGACATCCATCACTTATAATCACCATTAGGCCTTAATAACATTTTTTTTCTCTAAAGTCATATCTTAGTGTAAGCTTGAGTTATCACATACCTTTGTTAAAAAAAAAAGATATAATCGCTTAGTAATATAATCTGACGTAAAATTACAAGCCTACAATTATCGCTTTTCAAATCAAGGCTCAATGCTAACTATTTCTTTCTATCACAAATCTCACAGGAAGGAATGAACTTTGTCATCTTTTAATCCTCATTTCTACTTGTACCATTTATTCAATTTTTAAATCATAAATTTCATTAATCAAATTTCCCCCGCCCATTTATTATAAAAAGCCAAAGATAATACAAATCATTAAAAATTAACATCTGGTCAAAACTTTCCCCTCTACTGCCACCAGAGGGAGTCTGCTGACAAAAAAACACTCTCACTGTATTTGTCAGCCGACTATAAGAATATCTTGTTCATAGTCTCTTTCTCTTAAATCTTCTTAGTTTGCAGGCAGGGCTGTCCATCTTCAAAAAAAAAAAAAAAAAAGCTTGCCTTCTTAGGCCGTCCAGTTCCATTTCTTATTACACATTCCTCTTGTCCTTCCACAAAGTTCATTCCTCCAAGTCCTTAAGCATGCTTCAAACATCTTTCAACTCTGATTGTAGGTCTTTCAGTTTCCTTCTCATTAACGCCATGTTAAATCAGTTGCGCAGTAAAAAATTCAGACTTTCTTTAAACATACAAATCAAAATACTCCCTATTTTCGTGTTCTCTTATCTCATTAATAAATCCTTTTGATCTGCAAATAGGACTGTCCATTTTTGAGTAATTGAGCTCCAATTATAAATCTTCTGCTTCGCTTCTCATATACCGCCATGTTTAATCTGCTACGCAGCAAAAAATTCAGCGTCAAACACATAGAACAGAGTACTTTTTGTTTCATATTTCAGCTTCCCACGCCACATCAAAGCATTTAAAAAAGAAAATAGAAACAGAAGCAAAAAAGAAAGCAGCGATGCACTTCAGTGGATATCTTGTATTGTAGATTAAGCAGGTTTAATTCCACTGCCAACTCTCCAGTGCACTTCACGCCAAGATGTTAAACATTTACGTCTGCACAGCACTTCTTCCCACACATCTGTCTTCATTTAGGAGCCTTCCAGGAAATCTGATCCTTCCTTCTCTCTCTCGGTGTTGTCCCTCTCCAAGCCAGAGACCGTCTGCCTGGTCTGCAAGCAGAGATTTCTTCTGTTCTTCGGTTCCAAGAGAACATCATGCACCCCGAAGTTGGCCACTCTTCAGGGCTAGATGTTAATGCTTACCCCCATCCAGCTCTTCTGCTGGGATTGGGCCCGGATCTCTTACAGAGATTCAGGAAAGAACGAAGCTCCAGCAGCTCTTGGAAAAAGCTGCTGCCAAGCTCGAGTCTTTGGCCACTCCCCCAAAGAGCACCTACAATTTATGAGACTAATGTTTCAAGAGCTAGAGGAGAAGGGAATGAGCTTTCCAGAGTCTCAAAAGGCTTGTATCTTGCTGAGCTCACTGGACTCTACCTATGACACGTTTGTGCTTACTCTGGAGGCGATGCCAGAGGATGAACTGACCTTAGCATTCCTGACTGGGCGGCGATTAGAGGAAGAAGAGAAGAGGTCTGAGAATTCAAAAATTAGAGGCGGCAGCAGCAACACAGCACCAAGCAGGATCCAGAACACAGAGAAGAAGAGTTCCAGTGTGCACTTCATAAGAAAATGCTACAGGTGTGGATCCGAGAATCATCTACAACGTGATTGCACACAAGTGAGACCCTCAAGGAAGAAAGGATCAACCTCATGGAGCAAAGAAGAAGCAACAGTCTCCGTGATCAAGATGACTCAAGACAGTGACCAGCAGACTTGGCTAGTGGACTCTGGTGCTAGCCAGCATGTTGCAACAGATCCAGCCTTGTTCACTGAGTTGGTGCCTACACCAAAAGCCCATGTCAGTTTGGCTAATGGTGTATGCATCTCAGTGAAAGGACAAGGAGATGTTTTTATGCCTTGCTTGGGTGAGTCCATCAAAGGAGTTCTTTGTGTTCCAGAGCTGCAACACAATCTACTCAGTGTGTCATGCCTTTGTAAACAGGGGTACAGGGTAGAATTTGAAAACAATGTATGCAATATAATGAGGGGCAATGACGTATGTGTGCAGGGTACGGAAGAAGATAATCTATATATGCTACAAGCTGTTCCAAAGAGCAATGCAACTCAGAAATGTATGAATGTGTTTGCAAACACCCCTGAGCACCAGAATTGTATCCATTTGTGGCATAGACGTTTTGGGCACTCTGGGTTTGCAGCACTGAAGAAAACTATTGAAAGTGCACAGGGTTTAAAGCTGAAAAAGTGCAACAATTATTTGGACTTGCAACTTGCAAAATCTGTTGCATGCCCTGTAAGTAAAAGGAGTGACAGGAACTCAGGAAGATGCTTCCAACTGGTCCACGCAGACCTGATTGGACCATTAAGCAAAACTATGCGGGGTGCAAAATACATTTTGACTATAGTGGATGACTTTTCTAGATATGGTTTTGTTTATTTGATGAAAAGTAAAGATGAGACCTTTGTCAAATTTAAACAATGGTTTAATTTTGCTGAAAGAAGGTACAACCAAAAGGTTGGTGCTTTGCAAACAGACAGGGGAACAGAATTTCTGTCTGGTTCTTTTCAAGGTTGGCTAAAGCAGAAGGGCATTCAGCATCGTAAGACCAACCCATATACGCCTGCTGAGAATGGGGTAGCAGAAAGAAGGAACAGAACCCTACAAGTTATGCAAAGTTCCCTGCTAGCTGACTCAGGGCTGAGCAGGATGTACTGGGGAGAAGCAACCTTAACTGCTAATTAGCTGGTTAACAGATTGTGGACTTCAGCTTTGGGCAAAATACCCTACTCTGTTTTGTATGGGCAACAGCCTTCGTTAGCCCATCTCAGAATCCTTGGCTCTTGTGCTTGGGTTCACATTCCTAAGGCAATTCGGCATAAAGGCCAAGCTAAAGCAAAAAAGATTATTTTTCTGGGCTATGAAGCTGGTGGAAAGAGTTACCGCTTCACTGAACCTGGGTCAGGGAGAATCACGTTCTCTAGGTCTGCAAATTTCATAGAGCAGAACTGGGAAAGGGTGAAAGACGCTCCTGTATATTTGCCTGTAGGTTCTGGTGGCCAGTCACAGCAGCCAGCGTTGCCACTGCAACAAGCTGAGCTTAGCAGTAAGACACAGAACCTGAGAGATGAGAAGGACAATTTAAATCTTCCACTGGTTGTAAATAGTCAGGAAAATGGAGGTGAGCAACCAGAAGGACCTGAAACTCCCAGGAGGTCTGAAAGATCTAATAAAGGTGTGCCACCCGAGCGCTACTCACCTGCATCTGTGTGCAATGTAACCTGTGAGCCACAGAGTTATAATGAAGTGTTAAAACAACCACAAGCAGAGCAGCTAAGATGGAGGGCTGCTATGGACAGGGAAATGCAGTCCATGTTGGATAACAAAGTGTTTACTAGATGCCAGTTACCACCTGGGAAGAAGGTAATTGATTGCAGGTGGGTGTATAAGCAGAAAGCCTTGTGTGATGGCAACTTGCAGCACAAGACAGGACAAGGCTGACATGACTAAAGCACTAGGAACAGTTAAACACTGTGTTATGTGTGATTTGCTAGGTATGTCTAATGATGTGAAAAGTTAAGGTATAACAAATTATGTATATACTGTGTGTAATGTACATGAATAACATTCCAACTTGAAATTTGGAGGGGTGTTGGGATATTAATTTGAGCCTAGCATAAATTTGCAAGTTGGAATGTGCTAGAAACTGTCCTAAAAACTGTGCTTGTTGCAAGGGACCCGGTAATGTGATTTGTGCAGGAAAATGTTGCTATTATGTTCAGGTCTTAACTGAACTGTGTGTCTGTGTCGGTTGGTTGGTTGGTTAGTGAGTGTTCAGGTGCTGCACTAAGATAGAGAGCTGTGTGTGAGAGAGCTGAAAGCTAGACATGATTTCTAAGAGCTGTTATCTGTAAATATATTCTGAAATACAAAGTTCTGTTTGGAACCAAGTCTCTGCATCTTTCTTCGATGAATCACATGGTCAACCAAACGGGTATCTCCGCTAACGCCTCTTTCCTTCACTCTTCAGCTGGAACCAAGAACTGTGGCAATCTGGATTCTGACATGAAATATCCAAAAGATAACATTTAAGTTTCATTTCATTATTAAACGTTGATCACTACAGCAGAAAATGAACCACATATAATTTCTACCTTCTACGTCTAACCTGGATAACATCTAATGAGGCGATCTCTGACTGAAGCTCTTTCCACACTCTAAGCATTTTTATGGTTTCTCCCCTGTGTGTGTTCTTAGATGCCGTGACAGGCTGGAGCTCACACTGAAGCTCTTTCCACACTCCAAACAGTTATATGGTT
>JAJKFI010011788.1:151605-168526 GCA_029204185.1 Lerista edwardsae
TGCAGTGACAGGTGGGAGCTCACACTGAAGCTCTTTCCACACTCCAAGCATTTATATGGTTTCTCCCCTGTGTGGGTTCTTAGATGCAGTGACAGGCTGGAGCTCACACTGAAGCTCTTTCCACACTCCAAGCATTTATATGGTTTCTCCCCTGTGTGGGTTCTTAGATGCAGTGACAGGCTGGAGCTCCCACTAAAGTTCTTTCCGCACTCCAAGCATTTATATGGTTTCTTTCTTGTGTGGGTTATTTGATGCAATGACAGGTGTGAGCTCTGACTGAAGCTCTTTCCATATTCCAAGCATTTATATGGTTTCTCCCCTGTGTGGGTTCTTCTATGGCTAGTCAGGTTTGCACTCAGTGTGAAGTTCTTTCCACAGTCCAAGCATTGATAAGGTTTCTCCCCTGTGTGGGATCTGTGATGCTTAGTCAGGCTTTCACTCTTACTGAAGCTCTTTCCACACTCCAAGCATTGGTACGGTCTCTTCCCCTTGTGTGGGTGTTTTTCCTTCCTCTTTCCAGCTTCTTTTTTGGGATCACTTTCAAGGAGCTCAAAATCCTCCCCCTGACAAACTTCAGATTTATTTCTCCATTGCTCTGCCTGGTTTCCTTGCCGCTTCTTTGATCCGTTTTGATGTGCAGCTTTCTCCCTTGTGTGGGTCTGTTTAGGGGAAGGGGTGTGTGTGCTTTCCCTGAAGCTCTTTCTCCACTCAGAGCACTGAACGGATTTCTTCCCTGTGTCAGTTCTGTTGTATTTCTCCATCTTCGGTTCACAGGGGAGCCCTTCTCCATGCAAAGGATGCCTTTTCCATCTCTGCTTTTTGAGATAGTTCTCGTCAATTTGGATTTTATGGAGAAGAACAACAGGATTAGTCCTCCGCACCGGTGCTGGGCTCCCCTCCTGCCTCCCTGGTCTGTCTTCATCCTCATGGCCTTGGCTGCTGCTTCCTGGAACAGAGAGAGAAGCCAGATTACCAGGGCAAGAGAGCACCCCAAGATCTCTCTTCTGGTCTGTTGCAGACGTCTCAGAACCCATTAGCTTATATATGAAGTTGTGATTTTTTGCCCCAATGTGCATCACTTTACACTTGTCTACATTGAAATGCATCTGCCATTTGGCTGCCCATTGCCCCAGCTTGGAGAGATCCTTCTGGAGCAATTCAGAATCCCTTCTGGTTTTCACCATCCAGAAAAGTTTCACGTCATCCACAGACTTGGCCACCTCGCTGCTTATGCCTGTCTCCAGCTCATTTAGGAACAAGTTGATAAGCACCAGTCCCAGGACAAATCCTTGGGGCACTCTGCCTTTCACCTCTCGCCACCGTGAAAATGGCCCATTGACCCCCACTCTCTGCTTTTTCCTCCCCAACCAATTCTTAACCCAGAAGCAGGCCTGCCCTCTTATTCTCTGACTGTGGAGTCTTCCCAGCAGCCGTTGGTGAGACTCCTGAAACTCCAGATAGACAGCATCCATCTATGGGTTTGCCCACATCCACATGGGGCACTCAGACACACCAGATAGGGCCCCGCTCCACCCCTGAACTGCGCTGACTGGTCAGAAGCAGGCAACTTTGGGAAGCTAGCAGAGACGTGGAAGGTCCACTTTGACATCAGCAAATGAGGTGCTGCTCCTGTCCCGCAACGTGGACTCTGAGCGTCATTCCCGCAACCCGGATAAGAAGCTCCTCTGCTCCAGCGGCTCCAGTCTGAGCAGCCCAGATCTGGCAGGTGGTCCTAGTGCAAAGCGCTCCCTCCCTGCCCATCCCCCACTCTTCACCTTTGGTTTGGACATGCAGCTCAGCGCAAACAGACGTGGCGGTTCTGATCCGCTGCCACCATGGCGCGGCAATGGTGAAGAGGGCCAAAAGATTGAGTTCCCAGAGGGGTCCCGCTGGGCAGTGGCATTTCTACAGGGAGGGCAAAGCTCTAAGTTTTGCAAGGAGCCTTACCCTGTCATGTAAATCCCTCCTCTCCCTTGCTGCTGTAGCCAGTAAGCAACGCCAAGGTGTTGCTTTTCCCTGTGAGGATTGGCTAAAACGGTGCAGGAGAGGAGTGATTTCCACTGCAGGGTAAGGCTTCTTGCAAAACTTAGAGCTTTGCCCTCCCTGTAGAAACGCCTCTGCTGCTGGGCAAAAACCCTCCCCCAGAACAGCGTCCAGGGTTTTCATTGCACTCCCTGTGAAAGTGGGGCCTGCAGTGCTGGGAGGCCGACTCATCCCTGAACAAGGCAAAAAAAGTGTCTTCCTTTTCCTTCATCCCTTGTTACGAAAACCCTTCTTTGCCCAAGTCCAACAGGGAAAAACAGGCTTGGATCTCCCCATAATCAGCCATGACATGGTGCCATAGAAGAACCTCACGTTCTGCTGCCCTCTCGGCCTGGAGCTCGGCTTGTGGGGCTCAGCCTAGAGGGAGCCGAGGGTCAAAGCCCTTGAAACGTTTGCAGGAGAGGATCTGAGGGTTTGACTCGGGAGGCCCACTCCTTCCGCAGCTGCAGTGGCTGCCCATTCACTTCCCATCTCCACCTCAGAGGATGGTCCTGACCTTCAAGGCCCTGCATGACTCAGGCCCAGCCTGCCTAAAGGACCGCCTTCTCCCATACATACCAGTTCGTCCTCTTAAACCATTTAAAGGGGCTCTCCTTCCAGTTCCCCCCAGTCCCAAGTGAAAGGGATGGCAGCTTGGGAACGAGCCTTCTCTGTAGCGGCCCCCAAAATAGGAAATTCCCTTCCAGAAGAATAAAGAACTACACACTCCCTCATGGCCTGCCGAGTCAAACCGTCTAGCCCGTTACCACTCGCGCAGCTGCATTTTGTACTAACTGTAACTGGCCCGTCCATGAGGCCAACTGAGACAACTGCCTAGGGCAGAAGATGGGTAGAGGATGGCCACTCTCAACCATCGCGCGGCTTCCTTTGTGCCTCCTCCCATCCTCTGGGTTGGGAAAGGAAGCAGGGACTGAGCAGAAGACGATACGTGGAGGGAAGGAACGTGGTGGGCCAGAGCATCAGCCACTCAGATCGCACAGGCAGTTTCGGTCTAAGGCTCGGCCAAGGGGCTGCTGTGGCTTTGCCAGGGAAGGGATCAGAACGGGAGGGAGGCCCTTTGCTGACTCAGCCTCACCAACCCCAACTTGCCCCAGAAGGGAGGAGAGTCTCTATTGGGGCAAAGGGTCACCACTCACCACAGCACCCTTCTGGTCCCACCCACCCAGCACCCTCCGAAGCCTCTGCTGTGTGAGGCACGATTATTACCTTCCTGTTTCTCTCCTTCCTGGAGATCCTGGGAAGACGCACACTTCCCTCCGTCCATCTGGGAAAAGGCAGCAGATTTGGAAACTTCCTCTGAGAAGGAAACAAGAACATGTGATACATTTCTGACTACAAAATATCCAGTTTCCCAAGTTTTTGTGATGTAAGGCAGTTGTGGATGGAACGTGGGCCCCCTCCCTTGCCTTCAGAGTCACCTGTGGCTCAAAGACCTGACTCGGATCTTTGGTTCTGACGGCGAGAGGCTCAGGCTCCTGCAAAACTTAGAGTTCCTCCCTAGGAACACCATTTGGTTATTGTACTTTTCACCATTAATATTCTTTCCCTAGACATTTGTATCTAGCCGTTTCATGTGGAAAGAGCATCAGTCGTGCTAAGCTTTGTGGGGTGAGCCCAGAGGCATTTCTACAGGGAGGGCAAAGCTCTAGGTTTTGCAAGAAGTCTTACCCTGTCGTGTAAATCCCTCCTCTCCCTTGCTGCTGTAGCCAATAAGCAACGCCAAGATGTTGATGTTCCCTGTGAGGATTGGCTAAAACAGTGCAGGAGAGGCAGTGGCGGATCTGGGGGGGGGCATGAGCCCTGGGTGCCGACTTGGGGCTGTCTAGGGGGGCGCCAGTGGCCCCCACAACATTGTGCGGGTAGACCTGGGCTCTGGAGCCCAGGTCTACCCATTGCAACCAGCCACGGGTAGACCTGGGCTCTCTCGAGGGGGACCCAGGTCTACCCACGGTCGTTTCTAATGGGTAGATTTGGGTTCCATGGAGCCCAGGTCTACCTGGGGCTGCTTCTGGTGGGTAGACCTGGGCTCCCATGGAGGCGCACTTCTATTGGGTGCCCCGGGTGACATTTTGACTAGGTCTGCCCCTGAGGAGAGGAGTGATTTCCACTGCAAGGTAAGGTTTCTTGCAAGAGTTAGAGCTTTGCCCTCCCTGTAGAAATGCCACTGGGTGAGCCCCATCTTGATTCACTGCCCTGCACTTCTTCCTTTGGCAACTCTGGCCCTTCCCCTCTCTGCCTATCGACGCCCCTCCCTTCTGCCCTTGAAGATTCCTGGCAAAACCTGCTTCTCCAAAGCCTTTCCAGGCCCACCAAAAACAGTTCAGTCTTCCGCCTGCCATTCCTGCCTGGAGCCCAGGCCCTGGGATGGGATTTTCCCTGCACTGATTTCAGGCCAGTTCCTGTCACTTGGACCAGGAGAGCCAATGTGGGGGAAATCCCTGACTGGGAGATGCAGGGGGTGGAGGGGGTTGTATGGATCGGAGGTGCCCAATTCTCTCTGCCCCCCCTCACTTAGCCACACACCTGGCAAGACGCAGATGCTTCAAGGCAGGCTGTGCAGGGACGTCCCTCTGGGGCTAGACCTTCCCCGCTTCGTGGCCGAGATGCTCCCCCTGCTCCAACCTCCGCAGTTCCTTCCGGGAGCCTCAACTCTCAGCCGGTCCCCCTCGATCAGGCACGGAGGCTTCTCAGCTGCCAAGTCCAGCTCTCCCCCTGATGATGTTTGACCCCACCTGCTTCTGTAGGAGCAAAGAAATTTAGGAGAATTAAAAAGACAAAGCAGAATACTGCGGATATTATACAACTGAAAAGCACAGCGCAGTGAAAAAGCCCCCAGCCCCTCCGAATCAGGAACTGTGGCAGCGTTTCGGGCTAGAAGGATGCTCCCTGCTGCCTCCACCGCCTCCCTCTGTGTCTTGCATTGGCCCCTCCTGGCCTCCTCCGGTCCGGCTTCGACACAGTCCCTGCAACCCCCCACCAGCGAGGCAGAGCCATCTAGCACATCTAGTTCCTTCTCCGCCTTCCAGCGCTAGAGAGCTGGGCGTTTCCCTTTCCAGCCTTTGTGCAGCTCCCAGCAGGCTCCCCCCCCTTCTTTGCGAAGCTGCGAGGACTGGCGGAGGTGCTGCTTCCAGCCTGCTTCTTGCGCAGTCCACGTCCAAATGGAAGGAAAGGGAGACGGAGAGGAGCCCTGAAGCGGCCCTGCCGCCTCCTCCGCCCTCGGGACAGGCCTGGCTGGGTCGGAACTGGAGGCCTCTCTCTCTCTCTCTCTCTCTCTCACACACACACACACACACACACACACAATCACACACACAGCCCTTCCAGGGAGCCAGGAGCAGGCGAGTGATCAGAGGAGGACCCACCAAGAGGGCAGGCAGGCAAAGCGGGAACCAGTGGGGGGGGGCTCTCAGCGCCGGCTGCCTCCCTCCTCCCCTCCCTGGTATTAAGAGGTGGGGAGGCCCGGACTATAGGACTCGGAGTTCCCTCTTCTCCCCCTTTTCGGCCCCCTGCCTAGCCCTCCCCAACCGGCTGCGAATCTCACGAACGTGGCTGGAGGAAGAGAGGAGGGGGCGGCGCAGGACGGGACCTCCCTCCTCCAGCCCTGCCCCCCTTCGCCACTCTAGGCATCCGGAGTCGCTCCTTTTAACCCTTGGAGTGCCGGCCAGCCGAGAGGAACGACCCTTTGCAGAGGCTCTGCTTCTCCAGGCTGAAAGTGGGACGCGTCTCCCTGGCCTGGCATCCCCCCCTCCCCAGGCAGCCCCCGATCCTGCCACCGGCACCTGTCAGGCGCAGACTCGGCGGCTTCTCCGGGGCAGATCAGCTTCCCTCCGCCCCGGGCTGCAATTGGCCAGCGAGGACCGCAGCGCTTCCCGTCGGGGGTCTCTTTTCCCCGCAGCCAAAAACGTTAGATTGACAGGAGAGGACATGCCTTAACAAGAGATAGCAGCCGAATGAGGCCAGGGGGCGAGCTTAGCGGCCATGTTGTCTGACTCAAAACATTGCTCATTCCAAGCATTTCAGACTGCTTTTCTGGTACTGTTTAGGGCTGAGTAGTTTACTCCTGAAGTAAAAACTTACCAAAATAACAACGTGTGATCGTGGAGAAACATCACTGGTAACCTGATTATGATTTAATATGCACTTACAAGGTTTAATTCCGCATAATTATATTACTGAACACACCGGACGAAATGCTACTTGCTGTCTATTTAAACTCGGATTGCACTGTTTTGACAGACTTATTTTTTGAAATCTACACAAGCAAAAATAAAGTGAACGGGAAGGAAAGAAAAAAAAGGGGAGGTGGGCAAAAATTAGATAAATATATAGGAAAATTACATTAAAATCTCTCAATGTATAACACAAGTAGTTGTCAATATGAGAGTAATTCTTTTTTACTTCTAGACTATTAAGAGTATTTTTTTAAACTTCTACACTCACCCCCCCATAAAACAAATTCTGTTAATGTTCAGAATTTCGAACATATTACAATAGAAAATGGAAGGCCAGGGGCGAATCTATTTGAAAGGGCGCCCATGGCGCCCAATGAAAATGCGCCCCTAGGGGCACGCAACGTCATGACGTCACATCGTGACGTCATGACATAGCGCCCCGCCCTTCTAAGAGGCATGTTCTGTTCGCTGCCGTCGGCCCTTTAAGGCCAGCGGCAGCGAACAGAACGTGGTGGGGGCGCCGTTCTAACGTGCCGTTCTAACGCGGTGCCCCGGCCACGTTCTTTCTGTTCGCTCGTGCCGGCCTTAAAGAGCCGGCACGAGCAAATAGAACGCGGCGGCGCCCAGCACCCTGTCCCCCTTGAGAAGCGGGAGGGGTCGCCGGGTGGCAGCGCGTTCTCCTCGCTCCGGCTGGCTCTTTAAGGCCAGCCGGAGCAAGGAGAATGCTGCGCAGGGAGCGGGAGGGCCATGGGCGCCATTTTGGGGGTGCGGGCGCCATGCGAACGGCGCCCCCTGGAAGATGGCGCCCATGGCTCATGCCATCCCCTGCCACCCCCTAGTTACGCCCCTGTGGAAGGCGGGGGGGGGGGAAGTGTAAACAGGAAGGGGGGAAAAGGGAGGGGGGAAATATATATTTTTTCCTTCTAGACCATTAACAGTGGGTGTCAGAAAATGGTGAATAAGACTGCTAGGAACAACAAGAAATTACACAGCTTCAAAAAATAATGCACTCACTGTTAACGGTTGTTTTATTGAACCGATGTAATGTGAATACATGAATCTTTCCGTGGAAATTAAATCCCATTTTTCGTGCAGCAATTCGCACACCCGTATGCAGAACACGCAGGCATTATTAACAAGGTAGATATTAACTTCTACAGACGTGGAGGGAGAGTTTTATTAGAGAATTCACGGCAACCCTCCTCCTGGCGGGAAAGATCTGAGTCAGCCATATTGGCTGACTCAGAAGCTTCAAGATACTGATGTCATGTCCTCTCCTGTCATTTAACCTGCTTGCCCGCAGCCCATTGCCGAGTCCAGGAGGCTGGAAGAGCGTTGCGGGGATCTCGCAAGCAGCGCCCGAAGGGGACACGGAGGCAAAGAAACTCGGGGAGGGGCGCGATGGAGTGGGGTGGGGGAGACAGGCAGCGGCCGCGCTTACCAGGGAGTCACACACTGAAGCCCGTTGGCCGTTCTGGGATTGGGAGCCCTTTGGGGACAGGGAGCCTTTTGGCTTTGCGTTTTGCCTGTAACCCGCTTTGTGAGCCTTTTGTGGAAAAGCGGTACATAAAGACTGTTAAAGAAAAGATTGCTCTGACTTCCTTCCAAGTAAGCATGAAAGGAACTATACTGTTGGGTGCATTCAAGAAGCTGAGCAGTTCTCCTCCGGGTCAGGGGCTGAGCATGTGAAGCAGCCCCAGTTGACCCGCACTTGTGGAGGCACCTTCACCTTCAGGTGTGCGTCTTCCCTGAAGCCAAAGGTAGACCCTGCAGAAGGCGACAGGGCCCGATCCCAGCCAATGCAGCCCCAAACCTTCCCTGGCCTTGATGTGGAGGCCTCCGCGACTGCCCTCCCCTGCCTGCATCAGCACTGGAGGGTTGGACAGGATTGGGCCCGCAGTGGGGGTTCTGGAGAGACCGCAGAGAGAAGCAGAGCTCAGGCTCCCTCTGCAGGAGTAGAGGAAAGGAGCTTCACCCAGTGCCTGGAGCGCCACTAAGCGGTTGGTGCTGTGGGGGGCAGGGGGGAGGGTGTCTTGGGGGCTGCCCTGTAACTACAACCTGCTGGGCTCACCTGCCTGCCCACACACACCCACACACCCACCCACACACACACCCACACACACACACACCCACACACACACACACACACACACACACCCCTTTGCGGCCAATCCCCCCAACCTTAGGCAATCCAGCCACAGGTGGGCTTCTCCTCACAAACAGATCCAGACTTGCATGGAAGCTCCCCACCCCCACCCCCACCCCCACCCCCACCCCACCCCTAAAACAGCAGAAACGCAGGCGGAAATCTCAGGCCAGGCCAGGCCCCTCTGTCAGGTGTTTCTCCCTTTTGGCTTTTCCATTTCTTTCCCCTCAGATGTCCGCCTGTGTTTCTGCTGTTTTGGGAGTGGGGGTGGGTGGGGAGCTCCCATGCAAGGCTGGATCCCTTTGTGAGGAGAAGCCCACCTGGGGTGGATTGCCTAAGAGGGGCTTGTGTGTGTGTGTGTTGCGATGCAAGGAGTGAGCTGCGGAGGCCCCGTTTGTAAAGGGGAGGAGAACCTGGCCCATCCCCCAGGGGCCTCCGTTTCGTGTGGCCAGAGCTTTCCTGAGGAGTTCCGCCGGTGGCCCAAAAGACCCATAAGCCTCTGGGCCCAGGGGCAGGGGAAGACGTCCCTGCTCAGCCCCGAAGCTTCCTGGGCAGCCGTGGGGCACAGACTGTCGCTCAGCCTCACCCACCTCACGGGGCTGCTGAGGACCAGAGGAGGGAAGGAACTTCGGGCCCCACTCTGAGCGCCTGGGAGGACGGAAGGGCGGCGTAAGATGTGGGGAAGAAGCCCTGCGTCACTCCGGCCGCGGCTCTCCTGCTCCCCCACATGGACCAGCTTCGGGCGGAGGCTTGTCTTCGCCCCCCCTCCCGCAGGAAAGGACAGCCAGGGGGTCTGAGCACCAAGAACACCCTCCCCCTCCTGCATCTCCACAGCAAGACTGAAAACAATCAAAGCAATCAACAGAAAATGTGTGTCGTCACTGAGTGGAATTTAGGCATGTTCAGGGTAGATGGGCTGAGGCTAAGGGCACAACCCCAAGCGACTTTCCAGCACTGACATAGCTGCGCCAGTGGGGCATGTGCTGCACCCTGCAGTGGAACACAAGTGACAGAGGCCTCCTCACGGTCAGGGAGTGTTTGTTCCCTTCCTTTGCAGCTGCATTGCCCTTACCCCAGTGTTGGAAGGCTGGTCAGGATTGCACTCTAAAAGGATGACCCAAGAGATGCGTGACCTTCCTTGTACTCCTTTTCCTCCACTTTCATCCCACCAGAGGTCGGTCAATGGAATTGGCTGAGGGGGGCTTTAGAATGGGCAAAAGAAGGGACCCTGTCTGTGGTTTCACTTGTCTGCAGATGTGCCCCCCCCACACCCCACCCTCTGCAGGCTCCTCTGAGCCCAGGACTGGCCGTGTGTGTCTGCCTGTGGCCTCAGGATGCCTTCTAGTGGCCAAAAAACAGCCATTTCCATTTTTCGGACAAAAAACAGAAGTCATGTTTTTATGCCTTTCAAAGGCCTTAGAAGGGCCAGGGAATGGTCTACAGTGTGGGGGTGGGGGAATTGGGACCCCCGCAGCTACAGGGACACCGCTATCCATCTTCATGCAGCAGGCACTTTAGCCTGTGGAATTCATTGCCACAAGGCATGGGGCTGGTCACCAGCTCAATGACCCAATGGTGTATTAGGCCAGTAGAGAACGGTTTTGGCTGGCATAACTAGCGTTCTGGCTGTTGGAAATGCGACTCCACTGGCAGCCTGTCGGCCATCGGAAGGAGCCAGCGGCCAGGTCCACATGGCAATGGACTACGGACGCCTGCTGCTTTGGGGGGGCTGTGCAGGAACTGGGCGGGAGGGGTGGAATGAGGCAGGGAGCGTGGAGAGACCCAGAAAGGAGGGTAGACAGACCCAGAAGGTTCGGCCTCGGTGGCACGCACTGAATCCGGACTCCCTCCTTGGGCCTTATCCCGTCAAGGTGGCTTCAGGGGTCAATCCAGTTTTGGGCCAGCCGTATCACTGGTGCAGGTCTGAACTGACCCCCCAGACCTGCAGGGACTTACCCTGGGGCAGGGGGACGAGTGTTCCCCTGGGGAGGCCTCCCAAGGCTGAAACTCCCCTGTGGGGCTTGTTCCTGCTGCTGCCCACGGAGTTGCAGTGGATTTGGCTCCCAATGCCTTCCAAAGAGGTGTTGCCCAGAGAGCCCTGGCAGGCTGGGGCAGCGCAGAGCAGTGGTGATGGCACGGAGGGGGGTTGGCGACAGGGGGCAAATGATGGCATTGCTGGGGGTCCAGGGCTTTGCAGAGCTGGAAGGGGCAGCACAAGTGTTGGGATGAGGGCAGAGCACTGGATCCAGGCTGTGGGAAGGGGCGGCTTCTCCAGTGAGAAGGGAGATCGGAGAGAACAGGAAGGGGTAGCAGAGAAAGGAAGAAACAGGAGGAGGAAGACCAGTGGGGAAGAGGTGGGGTGCAAAAGTGGGGGAAGAGGCAGGGGTACCTGGTGAGGGGGTAGAGGGAGAGAAGGGGTGATGTGGGGAAGGGAAGGAAGGGCTGGTGGGGGCAGAAGCCTGTGAAAGCCAAGAACCATGAAATAAGGCCCCAGCCCAGGAGAGGGGAGGAGTTGGGCAGTCAGGAGGAAGGACTGCCCTCCCCTGACAGCCTCAGCGCTGGAGGATTGGACAGGAGGGGCCCCCCAGCTTCAGAAGAGGCCACTCCCCCTGGTGGAGGCTTTGGAGGGTGCAGCGGCTGCTGCCCAGACGTGGTACGGGCAGGAGGGGGTGAGGGCGAAGTCATGCACCTCAGGCTGCATGGACAAGGCCAGTGGTGTCATCTAAATGATTTAAGAACAGGTACTCACTTTTGATTGACATGTGTTGGGACCCGCCCACCGGAAGTGACGTCATAAGCCGGAAGTGAGGTCGTGGCAGGAAGGGACATAAAAAAGCCCTTTTTGAGGCCTCAGACCATTTTAAACTGACCCAACAGTTGAAACAGTATTCCACAGCACCCCCAGAACATGTTAAAGTGGCCTGGCATCATGTTAAAGTGACCCAACAGTTCGAAAACCCCAGAGCAGCTCCTTTTTCAGTGGCAAGGCAAGGCAAGGCTCCGCTCGCTGCCTGCCTGGCTCTGAGAATGTGCAGGCAACTCAAACATGCAGGAAATTCAAATGTTGCAGGGGGCGGAGTCGACGAGTGGGCGGGTGAATGGGCGGGGCCAGCCGTAATCCTAGAAACCGGTACTCGCGTACCCCCACGTACCCCCTGCATGACATCACTGGACAAGGCTCCACTGACACCCAGTCCCTTCCCCACGGACAAGGACAGAGCCGGAAATCCCCTAACCCCCAGCGCAGACACCGGTTCAGGGGCCCCTGTGCAACCCCCCCGCCTGAGAAGCCCAACCCCCATCAGAGCCACCCTGCTGGCACTCAGCTGGCTGAACAAGGCCCAACACCTGCTGTACCTGCGAGACACCTGGACAGGTGAGGCTGTCTGGGCAGGGGCTGTTTGCCGGCCAAGGACAGGGGTGGAGAGCAGTCTGGGGAGGCCACTGACCTGAATGTGTGCCTGGGGGGGGGCTGTTGGTGGAGGGGACGGGGGCTGGCGGGGGAGGGGATCCAGGCACTCCAGGTGTGGTGAGAAGCTGCTGGAGCCCAGGAGGGGTGAACCTTGGTCGGAAATGGGGGTGAGAAGAGGCACCTACCGGGACGTGAAACCTCCTGGGCCTCATGTGGCCAAGCAGTGGGGTACCTGAGGGGGGGCGCTGGGCTGGGGGAGGGCAGGGGACGACACCGCCAGCCCCCCACTGCAGAGGTCTGGGTCACTCAGCTGTACCTCAGAGGGACCAATCGTGGTCTGAAGGGCCATGTGGGGGCGGCAGGACCTGGTCCCAACCCCCCTGTATCGCCCCCCCAGGGCTGTATTAATCCATGGCTGGGCCCCTCCCTCGGCTTTCAGGGATTTGGGGCATTCTTCAGGAAAGCTCCTGGCACACTGAGGGGAAACCGCTGGTTCATTGGGTGTGTGTGAGGTTTTCCTGCCCCTTTTCAAATAAGGCCTCTGCAGCTCTGTCATTGCATCACTTTTCCCCCCATCTATTGCCTGGTTACAAAACTCTCTCTCTCTCACACACACACACACACACAAAGAGGCCTATCTTTGCTGCCAACCCCCAACCTTAGGCAATCCGGCCCCAGGTGGGCCTCTCCTTGCAAATGGATCCAGGCTTGCATGGAAGCTCCCTTACGGAGTTTTTACATCCTTATTGGTAATGGGGAAAGCAGAGTCTTTTGTACAGCGAATTCCCCTCACAAATTACCTCAGGATGTTTCCCACTGAGGCTGATCGCTAGTGAAAGAAAGACACAGGCAAAAATAAAGCTTTTGTTTCAATCTGCAACAGTTTACTCACAATGTTTCGTTTTGTAACTTATTTAGAGCTTCTCACAACAGGTCAGAGGTATGTCTGAAACTTAATAAGATCATGCCCTAAGTAGCTGCATAATCCTGTATGCTAGTGTGTGGTTTTTAAAATGGCGCTCTCCCTCAGAGCTTCATGGTAGTGTGATTAAGATGGCCGCTCTGCTTCAGACAGGCGGTGGCCCTGCCCATGCAGTTAGATAGGAACAAAGTGAGGCCAGAGGGGGCGGGCTTAGCGGCCATGTTTTTATTCTCAAAATGCTGATTCCAATACTCCCCCCCCCCATAAAACAAATTCTGTTAATGTTCGGAATTTCAAAAATATTACAGTAGAAAATGGAAGGCGGGAAAAAAATGTGTAAACAGGAAGGGGGGAAAAAGGAGGGGGGATTTTTTTTTATTTTTATTTTATTTCCTCATATCTACTTCAGTTTGTGAAGGGCTGCATACTTTATGAAGTAATATTTTTCTGTAGCAACGAATCACAATGATTTTAATTACCTGTGCAAAGTAATCCCATTTTTTGTCCAGCGATTCGCACACCCGTATGCAGAACACGCAGGCATGCTTAAAGACATTGAGATTAACTTTTACACACGGGCAGGGAGATTTTTATTCGAGAATCCGCAGCAATCCTCCTTCGCGGCGATGATCTGCGTCAGCCATATTGTTAGACCCATGGTTAGACCCAGCCCAGCCCAGCCCCATGCGTCGGCCATATTGTTTGACCGGTTTGACCAGACCATGGACCAGAACCATTGCATCGGCCATATTGTTTGACCAGACCGGAAGTTTCAAGAAGATGACGTCATTTCTTCTCCATGTTTATTATTCCTCCAAGGCTTCAGAGCTCTGGTGGGCACATCCCAAGGTGGTTTAATTCACTGGAGGCGGCATTCCTTAAGAACTAATGCTGGTGAAGGGAAGCCAGTGGGCGGGCTTAGCCGCCATGTTGGTTGACTCAAAACAATCCTCATTCCAAGCATTTCAGATTGCTTTGCTCGTACTGTTTAGGATTTAATAGTTTATTCCTTAAATAAAAACTTACGCAAATAAAAACGTGATTGTGTAGACACATTATTGGTAACCTTATTATGATTTATAACCTTATTAAGGGACGTGGTGGCGCAGCGAGTTAATCCGCTGTCACTGGGCTTTCAACCGCAAGGTTGGGAGTTCGAGACTGCGTGACGGAGTGAGCTCCCATTGCTTGTCCCAGCTCCTGCCAACCTAGCAGTTCGAAAGCACCTAAAATGCAAGTAGATAAATAGGGACCACTTTGGTGGGAAGGTAATGGCGTTCCGTGCGCTACGGCGTAGAATCATGCTGGCCACCATGATCGGACAAAAACGCCGGCTCACAGGCTTTGAAACGGAGATGAGCACCACCCCCTACAGTCGGTCACGACTAGACCATTCGGTCGTGGGGAAACCTTTACCTTTACCTTATTATGATTTAATATGCAATTACAAGGTTAAATTCCGCATAATTATATTACTGAACATACCTGATGAAATGCTACTTGCTGTCTATTTAAACTCAGATTGCACTATTTTGACAGATTTTATTGAAATCTACACAAGCAAAAATAAAACGGTCATGCCCCATACAAAAAATTTCTGTTAATGTTCAGGAACATTAGGAACAACAAGAAATTACACAGCTTCAAAAATAATGCACTCACTGTCTCTGTGAACTGTAGTTTTATTGAACCGATGTAATGTGAATACATGAATCTTTCAGTGGAAACTAAATATTCAAAAATGCCAGTCTCTGACAACTTAAAAAATAAATGAAGATAGAGTTCTTTAATGTAATAACTTGATAAAAACCTAATCTGCTAAGTCCTTACATGTGATCATGTAGACACATTATTGGTAACCTTATTATGATTTATAAGCAATTACAAGGTTAAATTCCTCATAATTATATTACTGAACATACCTGACGAAATGCTACTTGCTGTCTATTTAAACTCAGATTGCACTATTGTGACAGACTTTACTGAAATCTACACAAGCAAAAATAAAACGGTCATGCCCCATAAAAAAAATTCTGATAATGTTCAGAATTTCGTAAATATTACAGTAGAAAATGAAAGGTGGAAAAATAAAGTGTGAACGGGAAGGAAAGAAAAAAAGGGGAGGGTGGGCAAAAATTAGATAAATATATAGGAAAATTACATTAAAATCTCTTCATAACACAAGTAGTTGTCAATATGAGAGTAATTCTTTTTTACTTCTAGACTATTAAGAGTATTTTTTAAAACTTCTACACTCCCCCCCCCCAATAAAACAAATTCTGTTAACGTTCAGAATTTCGAAAATTTACAGTAGAAAATGGAAGGTGGGGAAAAAGTGTAAATGGGAAGGGGGGAAATATTTTTTTTTACCTTTCAGACCATTAACAGTAGTATAGGTGTCAGAAAATGGTGAATAAGATTGCTAGGAACAACAAGAAATTACACAGCTTCAAAAATAATGCACTATTTCAGTGAACTGTAGTTTTATTGAACCAATGTAATGTGAATATTTAAATCTTCCCATGGAAATTAAATCCCATTTTTCTGACAGCAATTCGCACACCCGTATGCAGAACACACAGGCATGATTAAAGAGGTTGATATTAACTTTTACACACATGTAGGGAGATTTTCATTCGTGAATTCGCGGCAATCCTCCTTGGCGGCAACAATCTGACAGGGTATACAAATATGGCCGCAGGTGCCCAATGTGGCTTCAAGAAAATGACATCATGCCACCTCCTGTGATTAAACCTCCTTGGAAAAAAACACATAGGTTACACATTTCCTTATTAGTGCTATAGACTGCCCCTTCTGGACAGCAGATGGAATTGCCCATATCCCAACACTCCCCACCCACCCCCACTCCCAAAACAGCAGAAACACAGGCGGAAATCTGAGGAGCAAAAAGAGAAGCCAAAAGGGAGAAATGTCAGGGTTTCTGGGTGATTCTGGCAATCCAGAGAGCAGGAGCGGCTGGCCAACAGCTACAGCCACGAGCCCCTTGCGGCCCTGCGGAAGGACAGAGGGCATTTGGCGACTTCCAGAAAGCTCACCTCAGCTGGGCTGGGGCCGGGAGGCTTTGAGCTCACGTTTCCCCCTGGGCTTCTTCTGCCTTTGAAGATCCTGGCCTTGCACTGCTGGGAAGAGTTCAGCCAGCCAAAGCTTGGACATGGTTGTATCTCCTCTGGCCTGAGAACCGGCGATCACCAGTTTTATTTCAATAAGGATGCATTTGCTAAACACAGATTCAAAAACTATAAAAAAATTTTAAAAAGCATGCTAAACATCGAGCCGTTCTAAGCATCCGTATGACAGCATGTCAGAAAAATAAAACAAACCCAACCCATCATTACATGGCTTATAGCCCACGATGGACTTTTCCTCCAGAAATCCGTCCAGTCCCCTTTTAAAGGCATCTAGGCCAGACGCCATCACCACCTCCTGTGGCAAGGAGTTCCATAGCTTAATTACCCGCTGGGTAAAGAAGTATTTCCCTTTATCTGTTTTACATCCCTCTATCGACTCTATCCCTCCCGTGTATAATTTTGTATATCTCAGGTGCCTTTTTTCCAGACTGAAGAGCCCCAAATGCTGCAGTAATCATTTTTGTCCCTCTATTCTGAACCTTTTCCAGCTCCACTATGTCCTTTTGGAGATGTGGTGACCAGAGCTGTACGCAATACTCTAGATGTGGCCTTACTATCGATTTGTACAATGGCATGATAATATTGGCTGTTTTATTCTCAACCCCTTTTTTAATTACCCCAAGCATGGAATTGGCCTTCTTAACTGCTGCTGCACACTGGGTCGACCCCTTCATCGAGTTATCCACCAGCACCCCACAATCTCTGCTCTCATCTGTCACAGACAACTCAGAACTCATCAGCCTAGAGGTGAAGTTTTGATTTTTGGCCCCAATGTGCATCACTTTACACTTGTCTATATTGAAACGCATCTGTCATTTGGCTGCCCATTCCCCCAGCTTGGAGAGATCCTTCTGGAGCTCTTCAAAATCCTTTCTGGTTTTCACCACCCGGAAAAGTTTTATGTTCTTATGGTTTCTCCCGAGTGGGTTCTTAGATGCGATAACATATAATGAGGCGATCTCTGACTGAAGCTCTTTCCACACTCCAAGCATTTTTATGCTTTCTCCCCTGTGTGTGTTCTTAGATGCAGTGACAGGTGTGAACTCTGACTGAAGCTCTTTCCACACTCCAAACACT
>JAJKFI010011792.1:0-20887 GCA_029204185.1 Lerista edwardsae
TGTGCTGAACGTGTCTGGAGAGCCAGGACGTGTCTGAGATTGGTCAGCCAGGCCCAGTTTCCTTCTAATCAGGCCTCCAAATGGCATCAGATGTGAAGGTTTTGTGAGAAATTTATGTTTAGTGCTGTTTTAGGGGAAGTGATTATTTTCTCAGGTGCGGGGGGGGGAAGGCTCTGTGATTCCATCCTGCTGCCCTTCTCCCCCCACTCCCCTAAACCCTGCCTGCCTCCCTTCTCTGTTCATGCACAGAGGTTCTCTGCTTGCCATCCTGATGGATTCTCAGGCCCTGGCTAGAGACGGGGTAAAACAGCGGGACACAGGACTGTTCTTTGCTCTTGGTGCCTGATACCCTTCGAGGGGCCCAGTCCACTGGCATCCCTGGGGTGGTCGAGGGAACCCTCCGCCTTGCCCCTTTCCCTGGGGGTGCCACCGGGGCTGTCAGTTTCACCTGCCCCCTGTGAGGAATGCCAGGGGTGCTCTCGGTTGGAATACCTCTGCATAGTCTGGCCTGGCCTGGCTGCTGGAGGCAGGAGCGAGAGCAGGGAGGGGGGCTTGCTGCCCCGCCTGTCAGCGTGGCTGGGGGGTGCTGGCAGCAGAGGAAGGTCTACTCTCCTCCCTCCTCACGCGGCCCCTTAAAGAGCAGCAGGCTCAAAGATCTGATCTGATCTGGAAAGGAGGCCAGGCTGGTGGATTGGGGGGGCACATTTGTGGCCTAGAGATGAGGCCTTGTCTAGTGCGGTTCCCACGATAGGCTGTGCTCAAGAGTGTGTGATGCCAGCCAGGTGCTGTGGATTGCCCAGGCCTGTTCGGTTCCAGATGCCCGCCCTGCCTCCCTGGCCTGGCTGCCCAATTGGCTCCTGGCACTTCCCTGAGAGGGCCAGAATGTGGGTTCCGAGCGTTGCCCTCCACAGACGCAGAGATCCAGCAGGTGGTGCTTCTCCCCCCCCCCGAAGACCATTGTCACTGCGAGAGGGATGCAGGGATGCTGTCTTCAGGGCAGGGGCCTCTACTCCGGGGCTGAAATGGGGAGGACCGCGTGGGCCCACCTCCCTCGGAGAAGTTGTCCCTTGAGTTGTCAAGCAAGTTTAAGTTCATTTAAGACGGGGAGTGAAGAGGCTGTGCCTTGGGATGAGCTGAGGACCGCCCCTGCCAGCTGGGCCCTTTGAGAAGGTGACGCTCCTCCTGGACCAGGCAGGGGAGAACAACTGGCACTGCCCAGCCCAGCCTCTTCTCCAGTGGTCAGTTGATGGGATGTCATAGCTGGAAGGTCCCTTTGAAGGCCGCCTAGTCTGACCCTCTCCTAGACGCGTTCCTCCTTGCCTCTGTTTAGATCAGGAGCCCCACTGGGACGGGGGAACTGCTTGTTGACTCTTGCTTTCTGGTCTGCTTTGTCTTTTCCAGTGTTTCTGTTGGAAAGCAGCAGATAAATGTTTATTCGCAGGAATGCTTCCCGTAACGCTGCTTCCCATAGCGCATGATGACACACCTTTTCATCATGGCTGTGATTGACAGCCAATGGGAGCAGTGCATTCTGGGTAGAGTAAGGTTAACTGGCACCAGTTTCCTGCTACGGAGGGAGTAATGCCCAAATTTGGGGAATGTGTCCCTTATGCTATCTGAGATCATACTGTATTTGACTTCCCTAGTCCAAATCTCTCGCCTCAACCATGAACGTATGTCCAAGACAGCCTCTTACTTACTTCTCAAATACTTGTTATTTTTTAATCTCCTTATCTATGTTAACTGTCTAAGTCCATAGTGCATGATACCACTTTCCCCCTTCACACACAGGAAGTCAATGAGTGATTTCCAATTATTCATAAAAGGCTTTACTGACTTCTCTTTAGGTGAAGTTGTAAGCTTATCCATTTGTATTAAGTCCAATATCTTCATCCACTAATCTCTGACTGAAGCTACCACTATCACCAAAAATCCTTCTAAGCCGGGGGTCTCCAAACTTTTCAGTATGAGAGCCAGATTGTATATTTAACACATTTTCATGGGCTGAAAAAGTCAGCTTTATATAGGGCAGAGATGAGCGAAACATAATGCACACTGCCTCTCTGCTCCTGTGTTATGGTTTGTGTTCGCATGTGCAAAAATCACACCATTTCTTCACTGCGATTGTGTTAGGAATATAGATTTTTTATTTGAAAATTTTTCTTACTACTTCTTTGTTTTACATCCCCGAGCGCAAAAAACCGTCACATTTCGGATTTTCTTTACTCATCTGACTAATACAATGCGATTGTGTTAGGGCAGTGATGGTGAACCTTTTGGGCTTGGTGTGTTAAAAATTCAGAAAATGTCTAACTTGACTCTACTGGTGTGTCACCCACCCCCAAACCAAAGAGAAACTATTCTTTACATATTCATTTATTTCTTAAATAAGTTGTGTGTGTGATGCTATGTATTATATACAGAAATATCAAACATCAAATAATGTCATTACAAAAATGAAATACAAGTAGTATAGATTAAACTCGGTGGTTGTCAGGTGTTGGTGAATGCTGGTGTGCCAGCCGAAATGTCATGGTGTGTTGCCTTTGACACGCGTGTCCTGGGTTCGCCATCACTGTGTTAGGACGTGTTTGGAAAGTCAGCATGCAGCAACCTGGTTTGTTTTATCAGCTGGGGTGAGGTTAACGTTGAGTTATTGTGGTTGGAGGGGCTTCAGGCATCTGGCCCAGGCGACCACAACTGAGGGTTAGCCAGGCTGACTCCACTGTGACCAGATCGAAAGGAGTGCGCTGGATAGAGCTGCGCATGGTAACTATTCGACTGGGGGGTTGCAGAAAAAATGATTTAAGTTGCTGCAGGCTGGGTAAAACCTTGTGGCTGGCCAGATGTGGCCCTTGGGCCGTAGTGTGGAGACCCCTAGTCTAAGCCAGGGTTGCAATGGGTTGAACCAGAGAGATTTTGCAGAAGAGGCAATGTGCTGTTATGTGCCCAAACCTTTCACACATGAAACTCCGTTACGCTGAGTGGCGCCAGCTTTCTTGGCTGATGGAGAACTGCTCTCCAAAGCCTCTCGTGGGCGTCTTTTCTAGCCCTTCTTGGAGATGCGACCCCCTAACCTGGAAGCCAATTATGCACCTTGCAGCGGCCCTCCTGGGCTTTCCTGGGGACCTTGAAGGCCTCCCCTTGGAGGAGGATGTGGGGCGTGGCCAGTCGAGGCTCCCCCTGCTGAAATGTTGGCCACCAGGATCCCGGGGCGGCAGCGGGTGTTTGCTTGCTCGTTCGTTTTTGCACATCTTTTTATCCCGCCCTTCCCCCAAGAGGCTCAGGGTTGTGTACAGGGTTCCCCCCTCCTCCTGCCCTCACAACAACCCTGCGAGGGAGGTGAGGCTGACGGCTGGCCCAAGGTCACCTAGGAAGCTTCGTGGCTGCGAGCCTCGGCCAAGAGCATACAAACATCACCTCCAGTGTTTTTGGGCAAAAAGCAGGTGTTCTGAGGCCCGCAGAGGTTGCCTTCCTCAAGAGACTGTGCTGGGCACCTTCCGGAGGGTCCTGGTTGGCCCGTCTTCCCCTGTGGGTATGCTGAAGTCTGGGGGTCCTGACTTGGTGGATATCACAGGCTCACCTGTGGGTGTTTTTGTGGGGGTGCGCGCACGCGCATACTAGCTTTGTAAGTGTTGTATAGTCATATGTTTATATGTATGTTTTTTCTTTCAGTGAGGAGAGATATGTATTTATGTGGCTACTGTTGTTTTCCTTGTGTTCCACCCCCCTCTAGTGGCTTTCAGACCGGTTGTGGTTTGTTTCCTGCCCCTTTTCAATCAGAAGGCAGGCCCCCCCTCTCCTCCCCCCCGTATTGAATGCCCGGCAATTCATTCACAGTGATTCATGTCCCGTTCATGTGAAACTCCATGTGAACGGCTGTTGATGGGGTGGGTGGGTGGGTGGGTGGGAGGGGCCATGTATTTTTTTCCCTTTTCCTTTCTGTTTTTAAAGTCCTGAAAGTTTATTCGCACCTTGGTGAACTCCAGGTGTGCTGTAGCCGGGATTGTGGGCACCTCCTTCAGTCCAACAGGTTTGATGCTGAGGTTCCCCTTCTCCCACACGCTCTCCCGCCTATGAATACACCCGTCCAGACTGCAGGGAGCAAACCTCGGCAGCTTGGCTCTGGCCTCTTAGCAGAGTCTCCTGGCAGCATCTGGACAGGCCCTTCTGTGGGACGCAGCCGACAGCAGGCACCAAGGGGTCGCCTTGTGTCCTTTGCACAGCCGATGCTTTGGTACCCACAGCTGGCCTTTACGAGCCAAATAGCATCGGAGGTGCCTTCGTCTTGCCTTCCTTTTGTGTCATAGTCTCGGGGCGCAATCCCAGCCGCCTTTCGTCCCGCACTGATGCTGCTGTGCCCGTGGGGTCCGTGTGCAGTTGGGGGACAGACATGGGGGTCTCCTCGAGGCAAGGGCATATTTGCACCATCAGCTTGGAGCTGCGTCACCCTCGCCCCAGTGCTGGCAAATGGCTTAGGACTGGGGCCTCAGTGTGTTAAGCCCGTGGTCCCCAAACCACTTAGCGCTGGGACCCACTTTTAACAATGATGGAATATCAGGTCCCACCCAGGTGATCTAGAAAGAAACTTATTGATTTGCCCAAGAAGGAAAAATTGATCCCTTTCTCCTAATGACGCAGTCATCGTGCACAGCCTCAAGGCTGGAGGGGCTCAGTTTGGCAACCCGTCCTTCGCCCCACGACCTGTTGGTAATGGAGTTGAGAGAAACACCCCCCAGACACAACAGGCTGACTTGTCTCCCGAGATGTGCCCAGGCTTGCCAACTGCAGGCGCTCAGCTCCTTGCTCCCTGCAGCTCAGCTCCTTGCGGGTCAGTGAGCAGCTGTATTGGAACAGGCTCAGAGGCAACGAGTTGTCCGCTCTTTCCAGCATGTTTCCCATGTTTTCCTGGGCGGCTCTGCAAGACCCCCCAGGTGGTTGCCAAGGGATTGCTGGCCTTGGCCGCTCGGTGGCGAGCCCAGTCGGGAAGAGAGGTGTCAGTCTCCTGCTGGCTTCACTGGGTGTCAGATTCCACGCTTGCGTGCTTGTCCTTTCCAGGGTCCGAAAGGCTGCGGCAAGCAGGGGTCTTTCACCTGGGGGACAGGGTCTGTGTAGAGAATCTGGGCTCTCTGTTCCCTTTTATTTGGGAGGGGACCCAGGTGTCCTGTGCTCTTTGCTCAGCCGTTTTGATGGTGCCGTTCACGACTTTGCAGAAAACAGACGGTGATGAGGCTTCTGTTTGGACACGCCTTGAGTTTAGACTAGGGTTGCACCTTCTAGGCCATTCAAGGGAACGGCTGAATTTTTAGCATCAGGACCCACCTGAAAAATGTTTCACTTTACCAGCTGCTCAAGCCTCGGTGGCTATCATGGGCTCCCCATCCAATTGGAACCTCCTCCGGCGGGAGCAGAGCGCAGAATTCTGCAGGCCAGCAGCAGGCACCTCTGGGGTTTGGCCCCGAAGCAGGAGTGACTGTTTCTGGCCCTCAGGAGTCTGCACACCGCTTCCCTGGCTCTCCTGAGACCCTCCGGGGGCCGCCCTCCCCTCCTCCTCCTCCGGGCCGCTAATGGGCAGGGAGCTGGTGGGAGGCAGCAGGGCCAGGCCAGGCTGGGGGTCTGGGGAAGGGGGCGGAGCCTGCCCGTGCGGCTTGAGGCTGCCAGGGGCGATTCTAAGCAGAATCGCGCCCATGGCAGGGAATGACATCGCGCGCCCCCCAACGTCACGACGTCGTGACGTTGAGGGGTGTGGCTTCCCTCCCGGCTCGGAGGGTGGGGAGGGAAGCCACTGGGGCACACACTCGGGCCGGGGGTTTAAAGTGCACTTTAAACCCCCGGCTTGGACTGCACAGCGCCCGCTCCCCACCCTGTCTGCTGGTGTGCACGGGCACTTTAAAGTGCTTGCACGTCCCCGGCGGACAGGAGGGGAGCAAGCTGCCGAGCGTTCTGTTCGCTCCGGCCGGCATGAGCGAACAGAAAGAACGCGGTGGGGGCGCTGCATTCTGTTCGCTGCTGTTGGCCTTAAAGGGCCGGCGGCAGCGAACAGAACGCGGCGCCGCCCAGCACCCCGCCCCCCTTGAGAAGCGGGAGGGGGCGCCGGGCGGCAGCACGTTCTCCTCGATCCGGCTGGCTCTTTAAGACCAGCCGGAGCGAGGAGAATCCCGCGCAGGGTCTGGGCTGGAGCGGGCGGGCTGTGGGTGCCATTTTGGGGGGGAGGGCACCATGCGAATGGCGCCCATGGCTCGTGCCACCCCCTAGAAACGCCTCTGGAGGCTGCCCCCACGTGGCTGTCTGGAAGGCTTCCACACTCAGGACAGCAGGGGGGCGTCTTCACTGGCCGGCCCCTGCACAGCTGCCTGTCTCAGAGGGAGCCTGCTGGGCCAAAATGCCCTCAGGAGGCTTCACAGAGCCCCCCCGCCCACGGTGACCACTCGGGTGCCTTGTCAGTTGCAGCAGATGCTCACAGTGACGTGGGATGCCTTTGCCTGGGAGTCTCATTGCAGGTCTCCCGGAGGTGGGGGTGGAAACCTCCTCCAGTCCCACTGGCCAATGTGCCTTTCGAGTCTGCGCATCTCGAGGCGCATCCCCACTGCAGTCCGGTGCGTGGAGCAGAGCGTCAGGGGTGGGGGCGGCAGCAGCGGCAGCCCCCCCCCCAGCAGTCCCTTCCTTGCTGGAAGGGTCCCAAGAAGTGAGGGTTGGCCTGCTGGGTTAGCGGGGCACTCGTGGGACAGGCGCTGGGTTCCCTGGGAAGTGGTGCTGGGTCAGGTGTGCAGAACTGCTTGGCTCCAGCCAGGCCCGTGGAAGGTGGGGCTGCACAGTCGTAGCCGTGGACCTCGTGCCCCCCCCTCAGGGCGGTCCTGGTCCCCCGTGGCAGTGGCAGGTGGTGGTTGCAGGGCTGCCGGCTGTGCCCCCGGCCACCAGCCACACGACCTCCTTGTCAAGGCTGCCTGCTGTGCTTGCCTGTGCCACAGAATCAGTGTCCTGTGCCTGGTGTTCATGCCACCCGTGGCAGCAGCTCAACTGTGGTTCCTATACAAGGAAAAGAGCTGTTGGCCCCCTTCGAAGCTTCTCTTCTTCTTCTCCTCTTGACCTCTCTTGGAAAAGGGCTAACGTACTCCCACACATCAGGAAGTGCCACTGCTGCGGCTCAGGCTGGGGCTTTGCCCTTGGTGGGGCAGGGGTGCGCTGCTGTGGGACAGAAGCTTGCGGGCATCCCACGCCAGGCGGGCACTGGTGTCCCTCCACTCGGACTCTCGTCAGGGAGGGTCTGTTTTGGAGCGTGCTGCTCCTGGTTCTCCATGCAGACCACTTTCCCCCTTCCAGGTGCCCCCCTCCCTGGCCATGGCAAGGCTGGTCCTGCCCCTCCTGGTGAGGGCCCTGGTGTCGTGTCCCACCCGCTGCCTGTGCCAGAG
Organism: Lerista edwardsae; assembly: GCA_029204185.1. Lineage (NCBI taxonomy): Eukaryota > Metazoa > Chordata > Lepidosauria > Squamata > Scincidae > Lerista > Lerista edwardsae. The sequence continues at coordinate 7,410 of JAJKFI010011792.1, forward strand.
CCTCTCGCCGCCCTTCACCATCCTCTGCACGAGGACCGGCCTCCTCTTGTTACCAGATACCACATTAATGACAGACACAGGGTGATGGGAGGAGGGGATTTCCCAAATGTTTGTTCTTGTGCGCAGAGGACCGTTCCCCGTGTCTCTTGACCAAAAAACAGGGAGCCGGCCCCGAGAAACAGGGTGCACAGGTTTATACAGGTACTTCTACTGCATTGAGCAAGAGAAGCAACAGTATAGGTTAATGCAAAAGGGATAGGCGTCAACATTTGGCCTTATCAGAAAGGTATCCAGTTACAACAATTAATTATGTGTGTCAGCTTGCCCTGGTGCATCCTTGCTTTCCTAAGCTCATCTACAACTTATGTGCCGTACTGGTACATCTTGACGCTAAGAAGCATTCCTAACTGAAACAGGCCAGAGGTCATCAGTAACAGACACTGTTCAAACTACCTTTTAAACTTCACTGACATGTCTCACTCTCTGTCCCCCCCAGGACTGACCGGCGAACGGCAGAGCTCCGGCTGATGGACAACTTCATTACCACCCTCCGGCGGAAGGTTGTTGCCAACACGACCAGCCTGATTCGCTTGACGCTCTTCCGGAACACAGTCGGTCAGGTTGTGCCTTGCCCATCTTTTGACCTTGAAGGCCTTCATGCCTCACACCTGCGTAGCAACAGACTCACCTGCATCAACGAGGGTCACTTCAAAGGGTTAATCAATCTTCGCTGCTTAATTCCCAGCAACAACCAGTTAGACTACATTTCGTCTGGATCTTTGGATGACTTGATTGATGTTGGGGAGCATCTGGACCTCTACATCTCCTACAACGATCTCTTCGATGTTCCTTGGGAGACGACGCCAACACCGTCAGCCTGGGTCATAACCTCACAGCGTCTGTCCCTGAAGGGATTTTCTCCAACCTTCACAGACTGGCTCGGCTGGACGTGACCTCCAGCCAATGGAAGGAGATCCCCCCGGACCCCCTCTTCTCCCGCATGCCCGTCTGGGCCAAGCCGAAAGGCTCCCCTTTGTCCTCCCTGGGGCTGAGCTTTGGGGGAAGCCCCCTGCACCGTGACTGTGAGCTGGTGTGGCGGAGGCGGCTCACCAGGGAGGACGACCTGGAGACGTGCGCCTCCCCGCAGGAGCTGATGGGCAATTGCTTCCGGTCCGTGCGGTAGGAGGAGTTTGTCTGCGAGCCGCCAAGGAGCACTCACCGGATGCCAAAGCAGGTGGGCGTGGAAGGGCAGAGTGTCTCTTTGAAGTGCAGAGCAGCAGGTGACCCTGAGCCGTGTGTCCGCCGGATTTCACCTGGAGGAAAGCTGGTCTCCAACACCTCCCAGACCGTCGCCTATGAGAACGGCACCCTGGACAGCCTGGTGACCTGGGTGGGTGAGCAAGGCACCTTCACCTGCGTAGCCTCCAATGCGGAAGGAGAGTCCACTGCACCCCTTGGGCTCCTGGCGAATCCCTGCCCTCACCCTGCGGACAGCACCAGCTGTGACAAGAAGGCGGAGCCAGGCCCCTCGGACAGCCTCACCCCGGCCAAGTCTGGCTTCCCCAGCGAAACCAAGCCTCGCCCGGAGAGGAAGGTGGCCGTGGCTGAGCTGAGCTCCTCCCCTGTCCTCCCCCGGTGGCCTTCCCAGCGCTACGTCCCAGGGACACGGATGCTGCGGGTCCAGGACCACAGCTCTGCGGACGACGTTCTGGTGTGCAGGTGAGATGCTCTGGGCACCTGTTCGTCTCAGGTTGTTTTCGGAAGAGACTTAACGTGTGGCCTTTCCCCCAGAAGACTATGATGCTGGATGCAGCGTGCGATAGCAGGGGTGAGTGGTAGTAGGGAATTTTCTTCCAGCTGCAGAAATCCCACACAGTCATCCTTTTCCTGATGTTGCTGCCTGTTTTTCAGCCCAGACCTCTCCATCTGCCAAGTAGAGAGGTCTGTACGTCTTCAGTCACTGAGGAAAGGGCCTTGGGACTTCCCTTGGTGCTGCTGGGAAAAATAAAACTCACTATCAATTACCTTCATTTACAAAATCGTAGCTTTATCCCGTGTGATGAAGCCACAACAGCAGTCCTGGCCCTGACATGCGCTTGCACAAGCACATGCACCCTGCAGAGGCTGATGGGGAAGATCGCAGCACGTGGAAGGTGCCTGAGCGCATGTCCATAGTGCAGCCAGCCCCAGTGAGAGGGCCACTGCCCTCTTGCCAAGCCCTTTCAGGGCCCCGTGATTGGCCCCTTGCGCCTCCCGTCCGCTCTGCACACAGCTGTGGCCGCGAAGCACCCTTGGCCAGTGGGGAGGGGGGGCTGAGAGGGCTCTCACTGGGAGCCGGGGGTCGGGGGCTGTGTGTCGTGGACAGCCGGGAAGACGCGGGGCCTGCGTGCTGGACTCCACTGGGCCCCTCTGCCCAGACCTGCAGCCAGTCTGTGGTCACCAGGCAGGAGCCCCACACGCTCCCCACACGGGCTGGCTGGCTCCTCCTTGGGTGCCTGCGGAGAGTCCTGGCCCTCAGGCAGGCATGGGTTGCCCTTCCCAGACCCCCCCCCGAGAGCCCGTCCCTCCCCACGGAGCCAGGGCAGGCTTGGCACTGCAGAGCCTCTCGCTCCTGCTCGAGCGCGTCCATAATGGCCACGGCTGGGCATAGCGGGCCGTCCTTCCTTCCGTGGGCGCTTGGGGAGGAGAGACTGGCGAGGGGGAGCAGCCTGGGCGGGGCTCTGCCCACCCCCAGCAGAGCTCCCAAGGTCGGCAGGTGGAGAAGAGCAGACACGTGTGTGCATGGCAGGAGCCACTCCTTTCCGCCCCCCCCCTCTCCAGGCATGCTCTGTGGCAGGGCACAGGTCCAGCTCTGCCTTGAGGCGCAAGTTATTGGGCCGTGCGGGGGGGGGGGGGCTTGTGTGCTGGCCTTTGCAAAGCTGCTGCCAGCTGCTCTTGCGGAAACGGCCTCCATCTGTAGCCTATTGTATGGGCTGAACTCCTTGGTGCCATCTGGTGGCCAAGGCCGTGCCATGACCTCCACCTGCAGCCCGTCATGGGGACGGAACTCTCGTCTGCGTAGCCGGGCACAGCTGAGTGCCTGCTCCAGCCAGCACTGGGCCAGACTTCCCAGGAAGGGGGGTCCCACAGAGGGGCTGTAAGGGGGGGCAGGCAGTCTGCAAGGAATGGTGTATTCTCTCCACAGGCACCCTGGACCTGCACTACTGGGATGGCCCCGGGAGGGGGAGGGGTGATCAGCTTCGGGAGGAGCCAGTTGCTTAGATGGGTGCAGGGTGCCCCAGCTGCCAGCTTGCAAGGGACCGGTGAGTTTCGCACAGTTGTTGGAAGTAGGGGGTAAGTGTAAGAGGTTTTTTTGTCCTTGTGTGGTGGCTGCTGTTGTGGGAATGTGGGGTGGTCTTGGGGGGGGGGGGAGCCTGATGGGAGAGACTGGGCTCTTTCCTGTCCTTTTCTGCTTTTGACTTGCCTCTAACGGCCCCCAGCCCTGGCCAGGCTCCCGGCGGAACCAAAGAACTCTCAAAAGCGGCTGGAAATATTCTGTTGCCTGTATGAACTTGAAGAAGAGGAGTTTGTGGGAGGAGCAGTGATATTAATGCCACTAGTGCAGGAGTGGACAGTCTATGGGAGGTGTGCCACTAATGGCACACAAACACTTTCTCAGCGGCGCACACGCAGTCGCCATATATATTGTTGAGAACACCTAAATAACAGCAAAGCAAGCACCGCTGCAGTTCTGCAATGTGCGTGATTCCTTTAAGAACATAAGAAGAGCCCTGCTGGATCAGGCCAAAGGCCCATCTAGTCCAGCTTCCTGTATCTCACAGCGGCCCACCAGGTGCCCCAGGGAGGCATGAAACAACAAGATGCTTGCATCCTGTTGCCACTCCCTTGCACCCGATACCAGTAGCCCACCACCTTTGTAAGGAGGTTGCACAATCCATCATTGCCTATAGCCCACGATGGACCTTTCCTCCAGAAATCTGTCCAATCCCCTCTTAAAGGCATCTAGACCAGATGCCATCACCACCTCCTGTGGCAAGGAGTTCCACAGATTAACTACCCGCTGGGTAAAAAAAATACTTCCTTTTATCTGTTTTAACTCTCCCAACTCTCAGTTTTAGCGGATGCCCCCTGGTTCTGGTGTTTTGAGAGAGGGAAAAGAACATCCCTCTATCGACTTTCTCCCTTCCATGCATAATTTTGTATGTCTCAATCATGTTCCCCCTCAGGCGCCTTTTTTCTAGACTGAAGAGCCCCAAACGCTGCAGTCTTTCTTCATAAGGGAGGTGCCCCAGCCCCGTAATCATTTTAGTTGCTCTCTTCTGCACCTTTTCCAACTCCACTATGTCCTTTTTGAGATGCGGCGACCAGAACTGGACACAGTATTCCAGGTGTGGCCTTACCATCAATTTGTACAATGGCATGATAATATTGGCTGTTTTATTCTCAACCCCTTTTTTAATGACCCCAAGCATGGAACTGGCCTTCTTAATTGCTGACGCACACTGGGTCGATACCTTCATTGAATTGTCCACCAGCACCCCAAGATCTCTCTCCTGAGCTGTCACAGACAGCTCAGAACCCATTAGCCTATAGGTAAAGTTTTGGTTTTTTGCCCCAACGTGCATCACTTTACATTTGTCTATGTTGTAACGCATCTGCCATTTGGCTGCCCATTCCCCCAACTTGGAGAGATCCTTCTGGAGCTCTTCACAATCCTTTCTGGTTTTTACCACCCGGAAAAGTTTTGTGTCATCCGCAAACTTGGCCACCTCGCTGCTTATCCCTGTCTCCAGGTCATTTATGAATAAGTTGAAAAGCACGGGCCCCAAGACAGATCCCTGGGGCACTCCACTTTTCACCTCTCTCCATTCTGAAAATTGCCCATTGACCCCCACTCTCTGTTTCCTGGCCCTCCACCAATTCTGGATCCATAAGAGGACCTGCCCTCTTACTCCCTGACTGTGAAGTTTCTTCAGCAGTCTTTGGTGTCAAATGCCTTCTGAAAATCCAGGTATATGATATCCACAGGTTCACCCACATCCACGTGCCTGTTGACCTTTTCAAAGAATTCCAAAAGGTTTGTGAGGCAAGACTTACCCTTACAGAAGCCAAGCTGACTCCTTGTACTGCACGCCCCAAAGTTTCTCATGCTGCAGTGGACGCACTCAGGGAGTGAGAAAGGCTGGAAAAGGATGATTGATAGGAGAGAGAGCCAGTGCAGTAGATGCTAAAAAAAAAAAAAAAAATGTAAAGGTTTCCCCACGACCGGATGGTCTAGTCATGACCGACTGTAGGGGGTGGTGCTCATCTCCGTTTCTAAGCCGGTAGAGCCGGCGGTTTTGTCCGAGGACAAGCTTCCGTGGTCATGTGGCCAACAGCGCGCGGAACGCCGTGATCTTCCTACCAAAGTGGTCCCAAAGTGGTCTCCTTGCGTTTAGGTGCTTTCAAACTGCTAGGTTGGCAGGAGCTGGGACAAGCCACGGGAGCTCACTCCGTCGTGTGGTCTCGAACTGCCAACCTTCCGGTCAGCAAGCTCGACAGCGCAGTGGCTTAACCCCCAGCACCACCACGTCCCACTAGTGGGTGGGTGGTGGATGCTAGTGAGCTGCATTTTGCTAACTGGTGGGTCAGTCGCTTACCTGAGAAGGCAAGATTGGTGGAGCACTGCAGAGGGGAGGAAATGGGTTCCGCGTAGAAAGTGGTGGAAGCCAAGCAGGGCAGCGCAAAGATGCCGATGAGATCAGCCAAGGCCAGGTGCCCAGCCAGGCAGAGATCCCATCTCTGGGAAAATCACCCGCAAAAAGATCCTGGCTAAGATCATCTTTGAGGCAGTGGCGTCTCTACAGGGAGGGCAGAGCTCTAAGTCTTGCAAGAAGCCTTGCCTTGCAGTGGAAATCACTCCTCTCCTGCACTGTTCTAGCCAATCCTCACAGGGAACAGCAACATCTTGGCGTTGCTCACTGGCTACAGCAGCGAGGGAGAGGAGGAACTTACATGACAGGGGAAGGCTCCTTGCAACACTTAGAGCTCTGCCCTGCCTGTAGAGACGCCACTGCTTTGAGGGCAAGAAGGCAGGCTGTACAGAACGAATGCCCCTTCTATGCCTACTTCACGGAGAATGTCTCCATGTGGTAATTTGCTCTGGGGGTTTGTGCAGAAACATTCCACAGCAACACAGCTCAGACGGCGATTTATCTAATGCCGCTACTTATTCAGTTGTGTATCATACCCAACTCCCTGTCTTGTTTCATTTAGGTAATATTTTGACAGGCGGGTGGATAAAAACCTGCCTCTCCTCTTTGCAGGCCTGAAGGATCTGCAGTGCCATGGGCGAGAGCGCTGGCATGTCGCCGGCAATTATGCCTCGTCTGTGACACTGCCTTGCTCTTTCACAGCCTGGGGGGCCCTGCCTGAGGCCTTGTGAGGTGGGGCAGGAGAGGAGAGGGTGGACACCTCGGAGAGCCCCGGCGAAAGCAGCGTCTCCCAAGCTTAATGGTTAGCGCTCCGTCAACTGTCTTGTTATTGGGATTATAGATTCCAAATCATTAAATTCCAAGATGGAGGCGTGAACTTCACTTTATCAGTCATTATTAGGCTTCTGATAATGTTTATAAGCCTAAAAGTTCCTCCCAAGGAAGTGTCAAAGATTTGGCGATGGACTGGCTGTTCCCTAACAACTTGTTTCCTACAGGTGCAAGAGATGTCATCTCCGAGCGGCTTCCTCTGAAGTTCTGGCTTCTGTTCTGACCTCCAGTCAGCACTTCAAGGAGTTTGATGTGCGGCACAGTGATCTGGGAGAGGGTGGAAGGACAGAACTCTGCCAAGTACTTGCCAGTCCAAACTGCAAGTGGCAGAGACTCAGGTGAGTGTGCGCTGATGCATTTGTCAGAGGCTGTGGGCAAGAGCACGTGTGACCTTCGTCACAGGGACACAATTCACATGGCTTCCCTTTACTGCAGGGTGGCTTTCCCGGATGGGACTCCTCAGTGGTGTCACTGCGTGGCACTTTGAGACAGCCTTGTGGACGTTCACGCTGCTGACCCGCCTTTTCACCCAATACACGACTGCCACTTCAGTATAGGGAATTCTCGGAAAGGGATTAAAACAAAACACTACAGGCCAGTAGTGGGATCTAAATGATTTAGGAACAGGAACTCACTCTTGATTGGCACTTGTCGGGAACCCGGAACCAGCCACGGAGCCCGTTAGGCTCCGGAATGGCCGTTCTGGTCTGTTCCACCTGAATGACATCACTGCCTTCGCCCCCCTAGGAATCCGGAATCGCTCCCTTTAACCCTCTGAGTGCCGGCCAACCAAGAAGAAAAGCTCTTTGCAGAGGAATTGGGAGGGGGTAGGAGGGAGAGTGAAGTGGGCGGAGTCAGCCCCAATTTTAACTAGTGGAACTGAGTTCCCCCGCCTTCCCCCTCAATCCCACCACTGCTACAGGCCCCTGCCTATCCACAGTTCTGTTCAGCCATCTTGGAAAGAGTTCCAGGGAAATGGTGGACGAAGCATTCAAGGGACTGCAGCATCTTCTTTGTATGATTGGCAGAGCTGGGTGGAAACCAGTGGCGGTTCTGCCATTGGCCCGAGATGGGGGAGTAATGCCCCTGGGTGGCAGGCCTATGGGGCCAGGGCCCACCGCGAGCTGCCTCTGCAAGCTGCTGCCGCTGCTTACCCGCCCGAGCCTTCCGGAGGGTCAGGCAGGCCACGCGCAGTATCCCTGCCCCCCACGCCCCAAGGCCTCCTGCAGCCTCCAGGGGGTCAATGAGCAGTACTTCAATTTTTCTGAGACCAAAAAACCGAAGTGTGGTTTCAAGGCCAGGAGGCTCCAGGAGGCCTTGGGGGGGGGGCAGGGATGCCCCGGGCGGCTCCAGAGTGGGGGTGGGTGGCGGTCTGTGGTCTACTGTGGGGGCCCTTCCAGTGGTGAAGTTCAGCCAGTTCTCACCGGTTCTGCAGAACCGGTTGCTAATTTATTGATACACAAAAAGTAGTGCTATAGTAAGGAGCAGTACAAAGAAAGGACACAGAACCGGTTGTTAAGTTATTTGAATTCTGCCACTGGGCCTTTCCCACTTGGCCATCGCATACCTGCGGGACAGATTCAGGCAGATCCCAGCCATCTGGAATAGGAGACCTGGTTCCTGTGTGCATGTGGGAAGGGGCCACGATCCAGGCAGTTCAGGACAGGCGGGTTTCCTGTCTCCGTCATTTACTGGCACTTTAAAAGTAATTCCTCTGGCATGCTCCACCCCATCAGGTTGCGTTGCTATCGCCTCACGTCTAGGTCCTGTGAGAAGCCAGCCTCTTGCGTGCCTGGAAACCAGATTCTGAGAGAGCTGCGTTTGGACCACAGTGATATCGGAGAGGTTGGACTCGCAAAGCTCTGCCAAGCGCCCAAACTGCAGGTACCCGGGTGAGTGACCAATGGTTTAGCACCAACATTTACACTGCCTACGTGCCAAACTTTCTTTTATTTTTTTAAAGTACAGCATCCACAGAGCTGCTTCAGCCACCTCCTGTGGTTTGACGCTAATTTGTTAAAATGGTGGGCATCCACATTTTGGGTCAACAAACTAAACCAGCTGTTGGCATCCCTACCTGTCCTGCCTCACGTCTAAAGTCCTCTTTGCGGGGTCTGCAGCCGCTTGGGAAGCAAGATGTGCCCTCCTAGATTCCTTCTTCAAACGGCCCTTTTTTGTCCCATGCCTTTGGGGATGTACATGCACCATCCTAGCTTTCAAAAAGTGTCCTGACAGTGCAAAGGCTTGAGATTTCCAAAGCCCAGGCCAGTGTGCTGACCCGATCTTGCATGCAGGTGATATGCAACAGGGGGTTACACAGAAAACTGGTATAGGTAGGCAAACGTGGGGCCCAATCCTGTCCACCTTTCGAGCACAGATGCATCTGTGTCAATGGAGCATGCAGTGCATGCAGTGGTGTCATTCAAATGATTTAGGAACAGGAACTCCCTTTTGATTGGCACTTGTCGGGAACCCGGCACCAGCCATGGAGCCCGTTAGGATCCGGGACGCCCGTTCTGGTCCGTTCCCCCTGAATGACATCACTGAGTGCATCCTGCGGTGGGGGAGCAGTCACAGAGGCCTCCTCAAGGTGAGGGAATGTTTGTTCCCTTGCGGTGGGGCTGCATTGACACGGAAATGTTCGGATAGGGTCGGGCTCTGAGTTTCCTCTCTCTGGCATCTGTAAGGCTTTGATAAATTTGAATACTGTTGTACCCAAAGGAGGACTGTAGGAAACACCTCTGAAAACAGAACTGTTTTTCCCACTGCCATTTCTTCTCTGGCTTAAAGGGTACGGGCAGGCTTCCTCAGGCCCCTAGCTGAGCATGACATTTTACGGGGTCTGTTCTGTTAAGCAGCGTTTCTCAAATCGTGGGGCGGCAGCAGCTATCATGGAAGCTGCAGACCTTGTTCTTGTTATATTATTTTCATGAGTGTTAACAGTTTGAATTTTCAAGGGAGGGTTTTTTTTTTTAAGTTCAGTGCTTTTACATAATAGTTGGTCCTAATTTTGCTTTCTGTCAGGGATATTTCATGGTTGTGCAATTGCTGCCATCGAAGAATGCCAGTCTGCATTCTGGGAGTGTCATTTGATTATGTCACAATGATGGCACTTCCTTCTTGATGATGGCACTTCCAGATCAATGACATCCTTTGCGGTGGGTCCAAACATGTGCCACTCTAGAAAGTGGGCCCCAGTCTAAAACGTTGGAGCATCACTGCCGTACAGCTTATTGGCTATAATGTGAGCTTGCTTTAAAAGGGAAAAAAAGCAGCCATTTCAGCCTTTTGAATTAATGTGACATTAGCACCCAGAGGTGTCATCTTCCTAGTCCATACCAGCTTGGATGACAGAGCCTACCAGCACTCACCACTATGCACAGAGGTGCATCGTAGTGGGTAGAGGAATCGGAGTATGCATCTCCTCTTCCGCAGTGGGTTATGTAAAGTGGGAGCGGTTCAGTTGAAGCCTGCAATTCTGCAGTGAACTGACAACACACTGAGCAGGACAATGTGCACGCACATGTTCCTCTCCATCATTCCACGAGGTCATGTTCAAACCGGCTTAAGTTTGTAACGTAAGCACGTACTACCAAGATCTCATGTACTACAGCTGTTAGAAGACCACGTTAGGCAGTAAGTAGGGATGGCGCCAATTATAATGGATTCATTACATTTAATCAGTTTTTTTGGAATTTTATTTAAGGAACATAGAGAAAAAGAACTATGACATTGGATGGAAAGCTCAGATCTACTGCTCTTTCCCCTACTCAGCTTCCTACATCCCACCTGAAGCTGTGCAGCCCTATCACAAGACAATGGTATAACTTGGCTGTAATCAAACTGCTCCAAGACACAACATTCCCTTTAAAAGCCACATCTGTCAATGCAAGACAGTGGAGGACGTATTTACATCTGATAGCCTAACATAGGAAAGGCTGCAGTCCTGTCCACTCTTATCTAGGAGCAAGCCCCATAGACTATAGTGACCTTACTTCTGAGTAGACATGCATGGAATTGGGCTGTCAGTCTTCATTTAACTGGAGGAAGCTACAACAGCAGCGTTTCTATCTGAAAGACTGCCATTTTATTTTAGCATCTGTGTTAGCTGCCAAAACCTGGCTCTGAGAACTAAAGGCAATCACTCGTAAAAAAAATTATATCGCTGCACAAACGTTAGTTACGCCTTTTTGTGCAGATTGTTGCACCGGTAACAGGCCATTTCCTCTTGTTCCTTCGACAGCTTGTACAACTGTGAGCTCACTCGCAGTGGCTGTGTGGATCTTGCTTCAGTACTCTGCACAAACCAGTCCCTCAGAGCTAGCTCGGGGGCATAATGAGGAACTGGGAGTGGTTGGTGTGCAACTTTTATGCAAAGGCCCGCTCTGCCCAAGTTGTAAAATAAACACACTCGGGCAACTGCTTAATTAAATGTATAGTAGGCAGTTTGCAAGCCCACGTAGCTGCATTAGCCTTTTGATCAAGCATAGCTTTCTCTCAGGAATGTATTGAACACCAGCCATGATTTGTGAGGAAGAATATGGTTGCCCGAGGCTGTTTTGAAATTCTGATCAGTTTCAACATTCCCATCTCAGACCATATTTGACAGCCAGAGATCCACGTTCCATTTCATAATCGCCTCCATTTGATTCTGCTGTATGATTTGGTGAATAAACAATACCAAAACTAAACAGGAACTTCAGGGAGCCTCTTGTTTTGCCACTAAAGGTTAACAGATTTCTTATGGCATCATACAGTGGTTCCCAAACTGTGGGCTGGAACTCACCAGTGGGTCGCAAGGCAATTTCAGGTGGGTCGCAAAGCACCTAGAGCTGCCATATTGAAAATAGGGGAGATGGGATGCTGGAAAGCAGGAGAGCTGTGTGGTTGTTTTGCTTCTGTCAAGGTCGAAAATAGGCTTTTTTTCTTTCCGATTCACTTCGCTATTGGAGAAAGGTTGTTTCTCAGCCGAACTTATTGCTACGTCCTCCTGAAAGCAGCAGGCTCTAGCATCACGATGGCACTTCCAGCCATCGTATTACTTCTGGTGGGTCCTGGTGTTAAAACGTGTGAGAAGCTCTGGCATAATACCACGAGTGTTCATAGACCAGGGCCCATCCGATTAACACAGCTAGCCATGGAGCATTTTCAACAGGCTCCCGTAAATGTGTTCCATTTTGCTGTAAAGCAAGCATCGGACCAGTGCAATTCAGTTTTCGTTTATTTCTGCCAGGTTGGAATCGTGCGGACTGACTGAGGCATGTAGGAAAGGTCTTTGTGCAGCTCTCAGAATGAACCAGGCACTGCCCCAGCTCGACCTATACGAGGACGAGGCTCTGAAGAGGCGCTTGAAGGCGGAGAAATGGAGCCGGCTGAGAGGACTGAAGCAGCAGAACCACAGAGCACAAATGCAGTTGTGAGTCTACAGTGTACAAGTACAATTTGGGTGTGTGTACTCCCCCTCCCCACACACAAACACACCCCTCATTGCCATCCATACAAGTGACTGTGTCTATCTTCAGGCTTCTCTGCAAGAAAAGAGCCCGGGCCTCCCAGTCTCCTTTCCCAGCCCACCTTGCCTTTCCCACCCTTCCTTGGCAGAGTTGCCTGCTTTGCGTGAATCCAGCATTCCTGGGTCTTGGGGGTGTCGGACTATCCGAAAGTCATTCTTAGGCTGCGACAAGCCCTGCAGAAAACAAACATTCCTGTGCAGGACAACCTAAAAGGTGGCAAACCTTTGCAGTGGAGTGGCGAGGCGGAAAGGCGGTCATTTATTTTAAGAAGGTTAAAAGAGGTTTGAAATGGAAGGGTGCCTTTTCCGGGACGTTTTGCCCAAGTGGGAATACCAAGGAGGCTTGGCCACAGCAGTTTCAATGATTGGCAAATCACTTCCAGCACAATCCGGCGTACGCTTACTGAAGTATGTTGCACTAGGTTGAATGGGGCGTACTCAGTGGTGTCATCCAAATGATTTAAGAGCAGGTACTCACTTTTGATTGGCACTTGTCGGAGTCTGCCCACCGGAAGTGACATCATAAGCCGGAAGTGATGTTGTGGCAGGAAGTGAGGTCCTAGCCGGAAATGATGTCATGATTGTTGCCATAGATGTGATCACGCTACAAATGTTTCTAGAGATACGTGATCTTTCTAGAGATGCGTATAGACATAGTTTGCTTCACCTGTTCCCTGGTTAAATAGCAGGCTAGACTGTACTAGATTGGGAGCCCTTTTGGGACAGGGAGCCGTTTAACTTTAAGGTTAAATGCAAGGAGCCGGCAAGGAGCAGGAGGGGGAACGGGCAGCCAAAAAAAGACCGCGTGGGGGCTGGGGCTGGGGGGAGGCTGCAGGAGGAACCGGGACGCTGGATCTGCGCGGCTGGAGGGAGCAGGAGCCCCAGGCAGCCTACCTTCGCACGCTTGCTGCCTTATTCCCGGGTCTTCCTCGCTGCTGCCGCCTCCAGTCCTCTCACTCCGCCGCTGCCGCCACTACCACGCTGCCTGCCTATCTGCCTCCTCACAGAAAGTGCAGGCAACGGGTGTGGGCGTGCAGTACGCATGCGCCAACCAACCAGCCGACGGGGCCTGCTTCGAGTGGGCGGGGCCAGCTCAACTTCTAGGAACCGGTACTCGCGTAGCGGTGCGTAGTGGGTGCATGACATCACTGGGCGTACTCCCACGTGAGTGTGTATAGAATTGCAGCCTTGATTTGCAAAACACCAATGTCATAACAGCTAACCGGATGCTCAAAATTACCACGAGCACACAAGGTAATTTACAAGAACCCAGTCTGGGCACGTGGTCTCCAAAGCTGGCCATCCCTGGGGTAGCTCCTTCGTTAGGGAAGGTCTTCTGCCAGAGGCTTGACAGACCTTCCCAGATGCTACAGCAAAGCTTTTGTACTTTAAGCAGAGATGGGACAAAAGGCCCCTCTAGGATTCTGAGTTCAGGTACCATG